>CM076574.1:1276372632-1276972632 GCA_034641835.2 Pinus albicaulis | reverse complement strand
ATGTAAACGCAAGGCATGGGTCAAGTTAGGCGAAAGTGCAGTGGCGCGTGCGGAACAGTGCCGCAGGTCGTCGGCACTGCAGGTCGGGTCGAGTAGGGCATACGCAGCGGCCTGAACGTCAATGCACGAGGTGTTCTGAAGTGACCAGAGAATGGATTTTGATGCGACGAAGTGCAGCAGGTGCGTCTTGATGGGCTGGAGCTAACCCAATAGGTGGGAAGTGATTTGAACACATGGAGAGCTCAGGGGAAGGTCTGAACTCATAGGCAACGAGTGACTCGAGTGACCTGGCAGCACGACACTTGTGCAAATTTGTGCAAAAATTTCCGAAGGCTGAATTCAATGATGTAAATGATTTTTTTGGCTAGTTTGATGATTGTCAAGCATTTGTAATCTTGGAAAAAAGGTAAACTTGCCTTGCCAAGGAGAAAAAGTGGTTTTTGCTGGATTGGACTGTATTTTATTATACACTTTATGAAACATTTTATTGGGCAGAATAATTAACAGGGATTTGCCCCTCCCTTGTATGTATGGGCGTACTTGTGGATTGATAATGTTGTTTATGTTTTTTCTGCATATTGAAAGAACATTTTATTAATATTTAACAAGTGTTTCTAAAGGCATAGTCTACATACTTGAGTATTATGAAAAAGAAAAAGTGTGGTAGTGCCACACCCATCTATAGTGTGGTTGAAAGACACCGAAGGTATAGGGGCGTGACAGGTGGTATCAAAGACATTGATCCCACACCTTATTGAAGGGGGTTTCAAGGGTTCCTTATCATTGAAGGAATTAGGAACACAGTTGTAGGGTTGCAGGTGCTGATGAAGCTGGAATTATATTATTGAGCAGGGCTACAAGCTACAGTATTGCAGAGGTATTGAAGCTTGATGGAAGAGTTCATTCGAGAGAAAATTAACCTTGAAGGACTTAAATAAAGTCTACTTAATTGTGTAAAGAAGATGAATGGATTGATGAAGAGGCTCCGTGAAGTGAGAGAGGCTTACCAATTGTTGGTTTGGAAGCAAAGATCCGAAGAGGAGCAATATGAATTCAATCTACTCATGGGGGAAGAAGACGATTTAGAAGCTGATTATGATGAATTAACTGAACAACGAGGGTTGCTTCTATGGAAGTATACTGAGCTTTTTAGACTTGCAAAAATGCATAGTGGCACGAAGCCCACTATGGACGAACCCAAGAATGTTGTGAATGATGTTGAAGTGAAGGAAGAACTTATGGAACAAGTTGGACCAGAACCAAGAACATTACAAACATTGGAGGTTGATTCACATAAGGATGTTGTAGATGTGATTCAAGTCAAGGAGGAAATTTATGAATAATTTGGACCAGGACGAAGCACATTGCATGCATAAATGGTGGATGATATACACAAGGATGTTGTAGATGTAAAAGACGTCAAGGATTAACTTGATGGAAAAGTTGGGCCGAGGCCAAGCACATTGCAAGCATCAATGATGGATGATTCTCATGAGGATGTTATAGAGATGGAAGAGATGAAGGAAGAACTTTTTGAACAAGTTTAACCAAGAAAAGACACATTGAAATCATTGGTCAATGAGCCACATGAAGATGTTGCAATGTGACCATGATCGAGGAGGAACTTGAAGAGAAGGTTGTACCAGGATCGAACACATCAAAGACATTGATGAGGATGGAGGGCACTCACTTTGAGAGTCTTCATGGATATATGACTTGTGTTTCATTGAAGCATAAGGAATATGGACTACATATGGGGATGAGAAAGAAGATGGTTTCTTTTCCAACACCGTGGAATATCTATGCTTGGATGCCTCCGATGAGACCTTGTACATTGGAGGAACAAGGAGTATTTCTTGTTGGAGACCTTGATGGGGAAATTTGTGACCGTACTCTAGATGGTTCAAATGGCCTAAGCAAGGGTGGAACTTGATGACCTTTGTGATGGAAAGGGTCATGCTTAGCCACATGGAATGGCTAGTGCCTGACATTACCTATGAACTACCTTGGTGGTAGGGCACATTAGTGGAGTAGACTTCTTCATGGCCTACAACCAAGAAGGAACTCTTGGTGCGCCTCTAGTGGGGGAGAAGCCTTGAAGAAAGTACTCATATTGATGAATGATGGTAGAAGTGACTGAGGGCACTTTACCTCTACATGATGATGATGAGAGTTGAGTTGATTTCACTTAGATGAACACATGGGCAGCCAAAGTCGTGGACATGGAATACTTGGAGATATTTTAGAGATGGAATGATGAATGTTGTTCACGATGAGCAAAAAAACATTGGTTAGATGAGAAGGCTATGAGAGAATTCATATGATTTGCAGGGTAAGAACTTGTGATGGAACTCATGGCCAATAAAAGTAGGCTTGCCAAAGCTTTGGATATAAGGAGGCATGGGAGTTCATGATGAGTTGCATTTAGAGGCTTCATATTATGGTGATATTGCAGTATCTGATTCATTGAGGAGTTGAGGTCAGGATCGCCCTTGACTTTGATGCATTATGGGATTCATACCTTTGAGAAAATTTATGGGGTGTGTTTGGGAGGAGTCACTTGATGGGGATGATCAAGCCAGGACACTTTGGAGTTTGATGGAGATGCAACGATGAGATGCCTTGGTGGTATACACTTTGGAATGGGTTGAGTCTACTTGAATTAGCCACACTTTTTACTTGATGGATGCATGTTGCAGATGAGATGAACACCACTTCATAGACTTGGATATGGTTCTTTGATTCAATGAGAGGGATCCGTCTTACTTTGATGATGCTTGGAGGATTTGACTACTTGGCATATAGGTAGCACATGGATTAGAATCATGGAAAACATGTTGTGGATGAGATGGAGACACTTCATGGACCCAAACATGGCATTTGCACTTGGATGAGATTGGTTCTTAATTGAGTTGATGGAGGTGACAGATTGTAGAAGGAACGACTAATGCATGGTATGAGGATATGCATTCTCACGATGAGAATGCATGGTTGGATTGATCACCCAACTAGTTCGAGTTATGGGGGTCGATGATGTGCGGAGTTATGCTGGATACATAGCAACTTTTGTTATGTTGAGTTGGTTGGAGTACTTAATGCAAATATTCACATGACATTTATGATATGTGATGGGTTGAAACGGTATATGTTGCAACAACATGTGGACTTGATGAGGAGATTGACTTCCCACTATGGTACATCATGTGATGATTGTAGCAGATGTGTTGATGATCATGGGTTGAGAAGATATTTCATGGATATGTTAGACATGGAACTTGATGGTTTATGCATTGATGGTACAAAAGAGGTGGCCAGCGTGAACATTATTGGAGATGTTTGAGCAATGACACTTTGCGACGATATTTTGCCACAAAAGTTGCGACGATATTTTTCACATGGATTGCAACGATATATCGTGCAATGATGATGATAGCACTATCGGGGATGATAGTCTTGCTTGAAGTGGGGGATAATTTAAGGTCCTCGCTTCATACGACGCATTACGGATAACGGGCGCGCCCACCAGGAAATTGGAAGGATTTTGGGCGCCTTGCAATGCTACGTGCATATTGTCGCACCGTAAATGCGAAGGCGCAACTGTGTGGCGATGTTGGAAACGCGTGGTAACCAAACGACGTTTAGTGGAAGTATTGTCGCATTGTAGCTGGAGGGTCATTTTCTGTGCGACGTTCATAACAAAACATCACACCGTAACCGCGGAGGGTAGCCGACGTATTGGAGTTGGGGAGTTGATGACACAACATGAGTGGAACACACAAATGATGAACGGGTGGGTCGGCTTGGGTCCGTCGAGTGACCCACGCCTTACACACACATGTGTATAAAAAGGGTGTGCGAATGAGTTATTCAAATCATCCAAGGACAAGAGATTGAAGATCATACGAGCATTAAACTAAAGGAGCATTGCAACATAGCTGAGGCTTCACCAACACCTCGTTGGTGAAAGCCGTCACCAAGGCAGAAGGTGATCTGAACGTGAGTCGAGGGCGTCAGGGTGCAGTCGTGAACGTAAATGCAGGGTGTGGGTTGAATCGGGTAGAAGTGTAGTGACATGTGTGGAATAGTGTCGCATGGCATTCGCATTGCAGGTTGGGTCAGGCATGGCGTCCGCAACAGCCTGAACGTCAGTTCAAGAGGCATTATGAAGCGACTGGTGAACAAATTTTGATGCAACGAAGTGTAACAGCTGCGTCTTGATGGGACGAAGCTAACCAAATAGGTGGGAAGCAATTTGAACACATAAAGAGCTCAGGGGAAGGTCTGAACTCATAGAGAGCCAGTGACCCAAGTGACCCGAGTGACCCAACAGCATGGTACTTGGGAATATTTGTGCAGAAATTTCCGAAGGCTGAATTCAATGATGTAAATGAATGTTTTGGCTAGTTTGATGATTTTCAAGAATTTTTAAGCTTGGAAAAAAGGTAAACTTGCCTTGCCAAGGAGAAAAAGTGGCTTTTGCTGGATTGGAATATATTTTATTATACACTTTATGAAACATATTATCAGACACGCTTATTAACAGGGAGTTTCCCCTTCCTTCTATTTATGGGTGTAATTTTGGATTGATAATGGTGTTTATGTTTATTTCCGCATATTGAAATAACATTTGATTAATATTTAACAAGTGTTGCTAAAGGCGTAGTCTACATAATCGAGTATTACGAAAAGGAAAAATTACGGTAGTGTCACACCCGTTTATAGCGTGGTTGAAAGACACCGAAGGTATAGTGTGACAACTGAATTTAGTATTAACTAGTTCTTAGCTAGTAATATGACATTTTAGATATTATTTTAAAGAAAAGACTGAAACATTTACTGTTTTTTGGAAAAGGTTTTTTTTTGCTGTTATGAGAAATAAAATTAGTTATGGAAAAGTAGTTCCATAAAAAGTAAAAAAAATACTGATGGTAAAAGTATTCCAAGAACTGAGAAGTGGTTGGAAAATTTTGAACATTTACCTGCTCCCCTGAGGATAAAAGGTACATCCCAGTGAGGAAAAGGGGTTCTTTTCATTAACTAAGGAAGAGAGTGAGGAATTTCCTGAGCTGGTAGAGACGAGTGGAAATCACTCAATGTTCCTAAGAATTTCTGGTATTGACTGGATTTGGGGTCCTGAGGTCACAACAGAAAACTCTATCAACGCGTACCTCTCAAGTGTGGATCATGGGGGAAAGAGAAGGATGTAATCACCTCTCTTGATGGTTCGATGGACATCATCAACAATTTTCACATTCAGATAAGTAACTGTTCATTTTTAGTAATTTAAACAGGAACAATATTATAGGATATGTACACATGTATGTGTTCAACTAGCTTCAAGGAAAGAAAATATTGTGATGGACAAATGTTTGAAAGGAATGAGTTCTGTGAATATTTATGAGTTCTGTAAATTATATATGAACCCTACAATACATTTCTGAGTTTGGTAGATATGACTGTAAGAAGGAAATGCTATAAGGGAGAACTGAATATGGCCATACTTAAGTAAATACAAGACTGACTATGTAAACTTGTTACAAAAATAATAATCTGCTTAGTAATTTACACTATAATTATTAAATCATGTTAAAGATGAGTAAACAAGAATTGCAAGTAAAAGAACGAATATGCTATTGAACACAAGAAGTATACAATAAAAATCAAAGTAAGAAGTCAAACTATAGAAATCTGTCATTTCAAACTATTGGGGAGTGAACTGTTGGTTCTGGATACGAGGTGGAACCACAACCCATAACACATCGTTACTCCTACCTATTTATACTCGGACAAGAATTGGAGGTGGTCCGATCACCTAAACGAAAGTAGATAAAAATCCTGTGCTGGTAATCTTAAAATATGGAAAGAAAACAACTATGCAAGGTTAAAGATTATCGTTTCTGGAACTATATAGTATGCAAATAACCATCTACAGCATAAATGGAATCAAAACCAAGATTCATTGAAAAGAGATACAGTGGAGAAACAAAAGTATATGGACTAGCCAGAGGCTCGGTAATCACCTTAGCAACCAGTTAACATGATAATTTTATAATGAAAATATGAAATTGAGTATATGTATAACCGCAATGAGAACACAGTCATTAAAACAATAGGAATTTCTTTGAAGAATTCCAACACAATAGTAAAAATGAGGAATCCCATAGAGAATAGGCCGAAAATGATAATAAGTGCTTACAGAATCATACTTTCCAATTTGTGAAAATACATAAACGAAGTCCGGGAGTTCAACCGAGACCAAAAGGGTTGGTTCAGAGGAAACCCACCTAAAAACACCATTGAAATTGAAGAGAAGTATAATCATACTACAATTACAGAAAATTCCACGCAAACGCAGGAAAACCGACTTCGGCCTTCATAGGCTAGAAAGGGATCACTGAGCAACTTAATGGGCTTTGTAACCTTGAAGACAAATACCCAATTAGTAATATACTAAATGCGGCGGAGAAGAGGAAGAAGTCCTTGCGGGAAAAGCGGTTTGACATAAGAGTACCTAGAAGGGCAACATGGTACTGTTAGCAGAGGTTCAACACTCACCCTGAAGGAAGATTAGTAGACCGACCTTGCCTTTGGTTAGGATTGTCCCTGCGATAGCAAGCAACAGAATCATCAAAGGTTGGCACGATGATATTAAGTCGAAATTAAACTAGAAGATTAACTAAAAATGAAAACCCTGCAATCTTATTCACCTAAGAGGATAAACCACCAAATGATATGCCGAGCGCCGAGCTGAAGGAGTGAAAGACCATCAAAAGAATTGGGGGTTAAAATTTCATAAGTTAAATGCATAAACTGAGGGTTGAATAAGGTCAACAAAGGGGAAAACAACCTTGTAACCGAGTTAGAAGAGTTACTAGCAATGACGAAATGATGGTTTGGAGGTAGAATGGTTAGGCAATCCTTGCGTTGGTAGCTTTGGCCGAAAGCTTTTCCAGAACTCCGAAGAAGGGCAAAAAGGGTAATCATGTCCCCAACTCGTGGAAAAAATGCAGAAAAACTACCCATTCTCAGGCCACACTAGGAGCGGTTACCCTTGAAAGCACCCTCACCAACTTATCTGGAGGAGGACTGTCGAACCTGTAGTATCAAACCCTCGACAACTTGTAGACCATAGCTCATTGCTTAGACAGAGAGGAAATGAGGTGAAATGGTTAGAGTTGCGGGATAATACCCAGCAAATTCCCACCAATAATTCTCACCGTAAATTTCCGAAAGAATCAAACAATGTGCAAGAGGGCAAGTGGCCCATTAAAAAACATTAACTCAGATCCCATAAAATCTCACAACTGGTGCGAGCAATAAATTGCCAGAACATGATAAGTAGTACAAAACAAATATCGATACAAGTATTAAAAAAATGCGATGAACATCAGATGTTTAATATTATAGCTATATAAAGTTAAAGTATATGCCTGTAACAAAAGTGTAAAGCTTAAGAGGTTCTTCACCTTTAAGAATTACATAAACTAGAGTGTGTTATATAAATATAAACCCAAAACCATATGAGCAGGTTTAGTACCGTGCCATTAAAGAGTGCCTTTTAGAATTTAAACATTATGTTTTAACATTATGGTAAGAAAAAATCTATTTATTTATTTACTGTATAGTACAAGTGTTACTTATAGGGGCGTGACACCTTCCATCCTGGGCCTTCTGCAGCGCTGGCACAGCTCCCTTCCAAACCATAGTATATATAAGTTCAACGGTATCAAATCTTAGACTGAAAAACAGATAACCTTCGGGCCTCCAAATCACACACGAACTATGGCTCACCGTTGGGATCGTGTTGGAATATATATATATATATATATAAAAGAGTGTGGTTCGGTTGTGGTTAGCAGTGATATATAAAATCAATGTAAAAATTTGATTGAATTTTTATTTCTCCAAAGTCAATAATCGTATTTTGTATTTAGGTTTTTGGATAAGCCAATTTTATGATGACCTTTAAGACAAGTATATATATATATATGAAGATTTGCTATTCTTGCAAGTGACGGATAATTACGCAGGTGGTTATTCTTAATTAATTTATAAACATAAATACATTATGAGCGTCAATTAAGGTGATATGTCATAGTCTACACTTGAACGCCCGTGGACTTTTAGATAAAATTTAAAATCTAATTTGTAACAAACAAGCTTTCCATTAGTGAACTCCTTATAAAGTGTTCTCATAAAATATTCTATGTATAATGGATTTTGATTTTTTCCACATATTTGAATATTGATTAGGTTACTGTTTAAATATGTTTTATACAGTTTTATAATTCAATAATAAGAAAAAAATATTAAATAATAAGTTTTATTTATTTATCATTGTTTGAAATTTTAATTATGAGTATAGTAATATAAATTAAATAACTTATAAATGTATATAGTCATTAAAATAATTATGTGTTATTAGTAAGGCTGAGAAATTGTAATAATAAAAAGGAGACATAAACATAAAACCAATTTAGAAATATTTGATTTTATCTATTTATTATGTACATAACCAATAATATTATTATATTATTAAATCAAGATTATTTATAATTTTTTATATTTTAAAAAATTATAATTTTTGAAATCCAATTTACAAATTGATTATCATTTAAAAGGTTAAAACTCTATTTAAATGGAGATGATATAAGAATGTCAAATCTTATTTAATTATTGATAAATGAAGGAACACATCATTTTAGAAAATAAGGATAATGTTTAAAATATTATTATATGAAGAAGTGTGATATGACAACGGAAAATAAAGATATCATAAAGAATCCAAATTTTGAAAATTAAATATTTCTATGTATTAATTGATTAATGTAAAGTGAAAAATAAATATTATTAAAAGAAAAACAAATTATTACTTATTTTATAGTAAAATTGGATGTTGATATTGGGTTGAATATTGATCAATTCCCACACATTTAAATTGAAAAACTCTATCACTTTTATAATATTAAAAAGTTTGAAAAAAAAATAATATTTATACTTTTATAAGTTTGAATAAAACATATTCATCATTATTAATACTATTAATTTTTTTTAATGTATATATTGTTAATTTTTTTTCCAAATTATTACTCTCATAAAAAATTAATTATATTAAATATTTTTTTTGTTTTAAAAGTTTTATTTTATTTTGTAATTTTTTAAAAATATATTAAAATTCAATATTTGATATTTTAATTTTTAACATATAAATATATTTAAAAAATATATAATTATTATAAATTTGAAAAGTTTTTAATTTATTCTCAAATTTTGATTTTAATAATTATTTGATATTCTTAATAATATATTATTTTTTCTTTAATTTTACTATAAATCATATTTAATTTTTTTATATAAGTTTTAATTTTTTTTAATTAAATTTAACATAATATAATTTAAACATCAAATTTATTTTAATAATTTAAAACAAATAAACAAACAAAACAAAACTATTTATAATAATTACTTTCTCATATGGAGCAAAAAATTCTTTATCCTTGTAAAATATAAGGTAATGAGATATACAACTAAAATATTTTTTGATGTTGATGAAGTGTATTGTTAAGTCACTCTCTCATAGAAAGATTACAAGTTAAAAATTCGTAAACAAAAACAAGTCATATTAAAGACTAAAACCAAATATAATACTAAATAATTTTGATAACTTAAATACCCTTAAATTACAATTTCTCATTAAAAAAAAACAATAATTAAATCTAAATTAAAAAAATAAAACACTTGTAATCAAATCTAAATTAAAAAAAAAAAACACTTATATTACATGAAACACTTATAATCAAATCTAAATTAAAAAAACAAAACACTTATATTACATGAATATTACACAAAATTTACACAGATTTTAGCATACGCAATGCATTGTCGTGTTGTGTTTTCAAAGTAGAAGCATGTTGTCACATGTAATAATGGTGTATAATTTAGTGTCGAAAGTAGGTATTGGTCTAAAAAATCATTAAAAAATGATTTTTAATATAATTGATTACCGAATTTAAGTCATGTGAGGGATATGTAACAAATTCAATGATAGACTTTGTGGTATACGTGCGGATTTCTTAAATTCGCAATCTAGATAGCTCTCATCATTAATAAAATTATCAAAATTTTGGGGTACACAATACAAAGAGGTTAAAAAGTTTTTGGGTCAGCCATTACAAAAAGGTTGTCACATAAATTTAAGAAATTCTAAACGTTTGAATTGATGTTTAATCTTTGTAGAGTGGAGTAAGTACAATTCTATTTTTTGAATGACTAGCGATGGGGTATACAATGTTTATCAATAAACCATGAGTTGTTCTTCGAGAAAATGGATTCTATTTTTGAAATATATTTTAAATTCCGTAATTATGAGAATTATGTTAGGTGATGAATTCATGCATATACCTATAATTAAAAATGAACGGAAATAAACTTAAATTTTCATGATTAATGAAAAAAATTAAAAATTTTATATTATATTAATGATTAATGATTTTATATTATTAAAAATTTAAAAATATTCAAAATGATGGCATAATTTAATAATAAAATTAAAATGCAAGGAAAGTTTTTGGACAAAACTGTTTCACATTTCTTAATTTGTTATGATCGTAAAATTTAAAGGGATGGTGACTCAAAAATTATGTAACTCATATTTATTTAAAATAAAAAATGGTAATTCAGTTTTAGAAGGGTAATGGTCTACTAAAATTGTGTAACATAATTTGAATACAAAATAATATAATTGAAAGAAAGAATAAATAATGTTATCAAAATGTGATTAAAAAAATCTATGTAGTATAATAATGAAAAAGTAAAGTTATTACTCGAAAAATATGATACTTTTAGGTAAGGAATTGTTAAGAATGACAATAATAATTATGTAAATGTGTTTTTACATTAATATGAATGTATAATTAATATGAATGTATAATGATAGTAAGTTATGCATAGTGTCTTCCTATTAAAATGATGTTTCCCGGTAGGTTTATTGTATTGTTGGAGGGTCATTGTTGACCTTGAATAATAAAGTATTCCAATACATTCCTCGTCAAGGTTTCTTGACATAGTGTCAATGTTTTATCACATAAAATTTTGTGTTTTTCTATATAAATTTTGTTTCATGTTCCTGTGTGCATTTTTCTTTGTTAGTTAAATTACAGGCTTAAAATACAACAAGTAGTATCAGAGTTTCGAGTTTTCCTAAGGTTTATTTAAAGGGTTTCATTCAAGAGCGTATAGAGCAGGGGTTCGAGCTGCATTCTTGAGTTGGGTATGCATAAGAGTCCAAAAACCACCATTTTTCAAAGAAATGAGCCACATTCATGATTTGGATACGCAAAAGATTCCAACAACCACATTTTTTCAAAGAAATTGAGTTGCATTCGTGAGTTGGGTACATATAAGATTCCAACAACCACCTTTTTTAAAGGAATTGAGCCGCATTCGTGAGTTGGGTATGCAATAGAGTCCAATAGTGTTCGGTTGCACAATGAAGGGAGCCGTGGGTAGTCACTGAAGGTTATGAAGTTGTTGGAAAAAAGAAAACACAAAATGAAGAAATTTCCAAATAAAAATGATAAAAAGTGACCAAGCAACATAAAATAAGCTCGCAAAGGATTGGAAGAGTATGTAAGAATGGAGACATGCAAGTCTTAGTCGCCATTAGAGAGGAAAGGAGCGGTCCACCTACGATTTTTTTTTTAGACCTGTAGAACCTGCCACGAAACCCTAGCCACTATGAAAGAAGTCAGGTCCACGCAGAAGCAGTTGCAAGCTCAAGTAATTTTTTTAAAACCCTAGTACTAGTAATTTTCTAAAAAAAATTTGAAGTTTTGGGTTTCTTGAAAAAGGGATTTAGTTTTTTTTGCTTGAAGAACCAAAATTCTATTTAAAAAAATGATAAACATAATTTTAAAACCCTAGTTGAAAACCTAGAAGGTGGAAAACTCAGATAATTAAAAAAAAGGAAAACCCTAGTTGAAGGATTCATATTAGAAAATTTGAAATAAACTAGTCATTAAAAATAAAATTGTTAAAGGAGCTCGCGTAGAAGGAAAATAGGAAAGTGACAAATGTGAAGTTTGAGGTGGAGAAATTCACCAGTTAAAAAATTTTTGCATTGTGGAAACTAAAGGCGTGGGATTTTCTTGTGCAATAAGGGTTGCACAAAGCATTAGATGATGTAAGAAAGTGATTTGTCAGTATGAAAAATTTTGAATGGAAGGAATTGGATGCCTTAGCTCTCAATGCTATCAGGTTGTTCCTGACAGATGGTGTTCTCTTCAAAATTGTTGAAGAAACCTCAACAACAAGTTTTTGGGGTAATTTAGAAACTTTATACATGACCAAGTCTCTAACCAACAAAATTTACTTGAAGAAGAAGTTGTATAACCTTTGGATGAAGGAAGACATTAAAATTGTAGATCGCCTAAATGTATTTAATACACTTATTTTCTAGTTGGCTAATCTCAAGGTTAAATTTGAAGACGAATATAAAGCTATTACTTTTTTATGCTCCTTAATCGAGTATTCAAACCATTTTGTGACCTTTATCAGTTTGATCACTATAAAATCTATAGAATTTGACTATTTTGTGGGAGTTTTTTTATCTAAAAAAGTACAATGGAAGTCTAACATTGAAACTTCCATGCCAGAAGATATTGTAGGCAGAGGTCGATCTAGGGAGGGAGGAGAAAAACAAAGAATTTCTTCCAAATCAAAGTCAAGAGGTAAGAAGTGTAAAGTCAAATGTTGGTTCTATGAAAAAACAAGGCATCTCAAGAAGGACTACTGGAAAATACAAGAGCCCGGTGAAAACCCAAAGAAGGAAGCAAATAAAGTCGAGTTAAGTATGATTGATGAGGGTTTTTCTACTAAATCAGGTATCACAGATGAAGGTTTGTCTATGTGCAATGTTTCTCAGCATTTTTAAGATTATTTGCTAGATTCAGATGCTTGTTATCACATGAGTCAACACAGAAACTCGTTCTCTTCATATCAAGTTATCAATGGTAATTATGTCTTTATGGGTGATAATGTTTCTTTTCAAACTAGTGGGTTGGAAAATGTTAGAATAACGACATATGAAGGTATGATTAGAACATTGAATTATGTTAGAAACATACCTAAATTAAAAAAAATTTGATTTCGTTGGGAGTATTCGATTCAGAAGGTTACAAATTCATATGTCAAGGTGGAGCACTAATAGTTTCAAAAGACACTCTAGTTTTTATGGAGCTGGAGAAGATAAAAAACCTTTACAAACTTAAAGGAGGTACTCAGGTCAATGAGGAAAAGACTGCATTTGAGGAGGCATGAAAAGCTACTCGCCTATGGAATCAACAGTCGGGCCACATGAGTGAGAAGGGCCTTCGGGTATTGATGAATAAAAAACTACTTCATGATTTAGAATCGTTGATTTTGGATTTTTGCAAACATGGTGTATATGGAAATAAATGTAGAAAAAAAAGTAAAGCTGATAGTCATAATAGCAAATGAGTTTTTTATTACAAACATTCCTATCTATGGGGACCATCTCCTATAGTTTCTTATGGGGGTACATCCTATTTTTTACATTTATTGATGACTACTCCATAAAAGTTTCGGTTTATATGTTAAAAAGAAAGGCTAATGCATTTAATGTTTTTAAATATTTTAAAGTTATGGTGGAAAATAAAACATGCAATACCATTAAATATTTAAGAATTGACAATGGTGGTGAATTTACTTCCTTATAATTTGAACAATATTGCAAAGATAATTGGATTGTTACATATAAAATCACTATCTATACTCCTAAGAAAATTGGTGTTGTTGAATGTAGGAATATGACTCTTTTAGAAAGAGCCACAAGCATGATCGACAATGCTAATATGCAGAAGAATCTGTGGGCAGAAATAATATCCACTGCTAGTTATTTGGTAAACAAATCACCTTCAGTTTATTAATTGTAAAATTATTAAAGAAGTTTGGTCAAGCCAGTCTTGTGATTATTCATACTTCAAAATTTTTGGTTGTAATGCTTATGCTCTTATTTCAAAGAATCAACATTCTAAGTTAGACCCAAAAGAAAAATGCTATGCCTTTTTTGGGTATGACGATGTTGTGAAATAATATTAGTTGTGTGATCCTTCTATGCATATAACATAGATACCGATCAAACGTGAACTATTACCTTAAAACGAGAACTATAGCCCAAAAAAACTCAAAAAATATGAATAATTAGCCCAAAAACAAAAAGTGTGTCTTCGAGAATGCACTTTTTTCTTAGTGTCAAATTTCAACATTTTTTAAAATTATGCTAAAAGCTAAAATTTTTCTTGAAAAAAGGATTGAAAAAAAACCTTGAAATAGAAAGTGTTGATGGTTGAATAACATCATTAATTTTTTGTGTGAAAAAAACAACTTGAAAACAAAAAGTGTTGATGTTGGAATAATGTCGCCAATTTTGTGTGCGCAAAAAGTACCCTAAAAATGAAAAGTGTTGTTGCTAGAATAACATCGTCAAATTTTTGTGTGCAAAAAACACCTTGAAAACAAAAAGTGTTAATGTTGGAATAACGTCTTTTTCTTTTGGGGGTACATTGTGAACATTTTTTAATTATGACATTAAAGATAAAATATCACGACTCCGAAAAACCTTAAAATTTCAACGATAAACATGACATTTAAGATAAAGTATCGAAAGTCTTAACATTGCAACAATTTTTACGCATGGTATTAAAGATGATCTATTATCTGTCTCTAAAAAGCCTTGAAAATCCAAGGATGACATTCAAGATAAAATATCACCTTTATGAAAATAAAATTCCAACAAATTTTAGGCATGATATTAAAGATAAAATATAAATTGTAAAAAAATAAATAAATAAAAAATTCAAAAGAAAGTAAAAAAGGGAAAATTAAAAAAAAAACACACAAAATTTAAAGAAAAAAAAAAAAAAAAAACCCAAAACAAAAAAACCAACCTCATTTTTTTTTAATATTTAAATTATAAATAATAATAATAATAAAAACAAAAACCACATAATTAAAAAAAATGATAAAATAAAATAGTTAAAATAAAAATTTAAAAATAGTTAAAATTAAAAAAAAATAATAAAATAAAAAATAATTTAAATTAAAAAAAAAAATTAAAAAAGAAAATAAAAATAAAAAATTTAAAATAATAAAAATTTAAATTAAAAAAAATGCATATAAATCTATGAAAAATACATTTTTAAATAAAAAAATTAACAAAATTCATTTTTTTTAGATTAAAAAAAATACTAAAAAAAAAGATTAAAAAAAAATATAAATATATGAAAAAAATATAAATTAATTTAAAACAAAATATAAATTAAATTAAAAGAAAAAAAGAAAAAAAGAAAATTAATAAAAAAATATATAGAAATCACTGACGCTGCCCATCGCCGCCACCATGGGGTCAACAGGTGACGACTAAGCCCCGCGACTCCCCATGGCGGTGTGTGTTGATTTCTATAATTGACCCCTGAGACCCCTAGCGCGATGATGACAGTGATTCCTGGAATCGACACAGGGCAGCTATGATTCCCGAAATCGACCCAAGGTGACGATTATTCCTGGAATCAACCCCCGCTGCCCTAGGGGCTGATGGGCAGCAAAGAGCTGTCCGGAATTGACCCCCGTGGCCCCAAGGGCAGTGGAGAGCATCCCAAAATCGACTCCCACTACCCCCAAGGCAGCGACGGTGAATGGTGACAGTGATTCCCGGTATTGACCCCCGTTGCCCTGGGGGTGGCGGGGCTCAACTGATGGGCGGCGGGGAGCTTGCCATCTCTCCGTCGCCCGTCAGTGGAGCCCTACAACTACTAGGGCAACAATGACGATTTTTTATTTATTATTTATTAATTTATTATTATTATTACTTATTATTCATTTTTTTATTTTTTTATTTTATTTGTTTTTCTAAAATTTAATTTTTTTGTTTTTATTTTTTTATTATTAGTTTTTAAATTAAAATTTTGATTTAAAAAAAAAAAAAAATATTATTAATTTTTTTAATTTTTAAAATTTTTGTTACTATTTTTTAAAATTTATTTATTTATTTATATTTATATTTATATTTTTTATTTTTAGCTTGAAAATCATTACCATTTTAAAAAAATGTTCATACTTTATAAATAAAAAAAATTAAAGTGCTTAAAAAAGACCATTTTTCTAAATCAACATGATATTTTAAAAAAAATCAACGAAAATTTAAAGTTCCAAAAATATGTTAAAAAAAAAAACATGTTATTCTACATCGCCACTTTTCAAAATCGACATGAAAATCATGACATTTAAAAAAAAAAATCATAAGAAAATTTAAAGTGTCAATACTATGCTAAAAAAAAGGGTGATTCTACATCACCACTTTTCAAAATCGGGTGTTTTTTTTGCTACCTCAAAAAAATAGGTACCAGGTAATTTTCTCATTTGATCGGTAACTATGTTATAAGATCATCATAAGTAGCGATGTACCATTTTATGAATATTTTCTTCTAAAAAAGGATGTTGAACAAGTTGAACAAGAACATGTATTGTGGAGTAAAAAAATTTAGTTAGAGTTTTTCAGAAATTCGGAAGGAAGAAGAAGCTTTTGAAGAAAAAGATGAAGAAGATATATATGAGCGTGTAGAAAGTAGTCACTCTTAGGAGGTATACAAGGGAAAGAAGGACACCCAAGAGGTCTGAATATTCTGCTTCATCTGTAGATTTGATTACCAAGGATGGGTAACCTTCTTGTTATCAGGAAGCAATGGATGATGCTCATAGTGAAAAATGGAAGAAGGTTGTGGACAAGGAAATTGATTCCTTGGCCAAGAACAAAATTTGGGATATTTTAGAACTTCCTAAAGGGAGAAGTGTTTCTGGATGTAAATGGTCTTCAAATTGAAAAGAAATATTGATGAGAATATTGAAATATATAAGGCAAGGTTGGTAGTAAAAGGGTACTCTCAAATAGAAGGTATTGACTTTCATGAGATAGTTTTCACTAGTCGTAAAAACATTTCTATTTGCACTGTGTTATCAATAATTGCATAACTTGACTTGAGTTAGAAAATTTAGATGTTAAAAAAACTTTTCTTCATGGAGATTTGGATGAGGAGATCTATATGGAACAACTAGAAGGTTTTGTATAAGGTTGCTATAGGATATTAGTTTGCAAGATCGGAAACTTATTGTATGGCATGAGACAATCACCAAGACAATGGTACAAGAAGTTTGAATCCTTCATGGTGATCCAAAAATTTAATAGAAGTGAATATGATCATTGCGTGTATTTTAAAATTTTCAATTGTATATTAATTATCTTGGTTTTGTATGTTGATGATATGATTATTGCAAGAAAAACAATGGAAGAGATCAATAAGTTAAAGGCTCAACTTTCTAGGGCTTTCAATATGAAGGATCTTGGAGATGCAAAAACAATCTTGGGCATGGAGATAC
Source organism: Pinus albicaulis (assembly GCA_034641835.2). Lineage (NCBI taxonomy): Eukaryota > Viridiplantae > Streptophyta > Pinopsida > Pinales > Pinaceae > Pinus > Pinus albicaulis. Next base: position 1,276,955,181 of record CM076574.1, on the reverse strand, counting down.
ACATAGACAAGAAAAATTAAAAGCTCTAGTTATTGTAGTAGAAGTACGTGAAGAAAATACTTGCAAAGATCAATATGAACAATGTGAAACCTGTTAATGTTCTTTTAGCTTCCCATTCTAAGATTTGTTTGGGTTTAAGTTCTAGAACTAATGAAGAAAAGGATGATATACCTCGTGTACTATATGAAAATTCAGTAGGAAACTCAATGTATGTGATGGTGTTTACAAGACTTGACATTTCACATGCAGTTGGAGTTGTCAACAAGTTCATGGAAAATCCAGGGAAAGAACATTAGCAAGCAGTGAAATGGGTGCTTTGGTATTTGATAGACACAAGTGACCATTGTATCATATTTAATGGTTGTGGTGATTCAGTCTGTGGATATGTGGATTCATATTATGCTGGTGACTTAGACAAGAGGAGATCTACTACAAGACATGTCTTTACTCTTGCTAGTGGAATGATTATTTGGATGCCAAAGCTTAAGGAAACAATTGCTTTATCCGCTACTGAAGAATAATATATAACTTCTTCATATGTGATCCGAATTGGATCATTATATTAGTTTTCATCCATATTGATGCATTTGGAGTGGAAAAAGTGGAGGAATCAACTCATGGGGTCTGAAACCTTCTCGGAGTGTTTTGAGGCATCAAATAATTTTTTTGGGGGTAAACATTTACGCTTTAGTGCAACACCTTTTCATGCTATTCTACACACAAATACATTTCCAACGGTGCAAGAAGCACATCAATCAGATTTTTTATGAAAACGTTATGCCACTTAGAAGTAAACCTTCCTGTTTTCACACCTATAGTTCGGAAGGATGCTGTGTCAGCCCCCATTGTTCATGGAAAGGGGGCTAGCCACGCATTTGTGATGTAAAATAATTTGGAAGAGTCTATATTGTAACTCTAGTTAAGAGTTGATGTAGTCAAAATTAATCACTATTAGTCTATCGGGTTGTGTTATAAACAAGCCACTAGGAGGAAGAATAATATTTATACTTTTATAAGTTTGAATAAAACATATTCATCATTATTATTACTATTATTTTTTTTAATGTATATATTGTTAATTATTTTTCCAAATTATTACTCTCATAAAAAAATTAATTATATTAAATATTTTTTGTTTTAAAAGTTTTATTTTGTTTTGTAATTTTTTTTAAATATATTAAAATTCAATATTTGATATTTTAATTTTTAACATATAAATATATTTAAAAAATATATAATTATTATAAATTTGAAAAGTTTTTAATTTATTCTCAAATTTTGATTTTAATAATTATTTGATATTCTTAATAATATATTATTTTTTCTTTAATTTTACTATAAATCATATTTAATTTTTTATACAAGTTTTAATTTTAATTTTTTAATTAAATTTAACATAATATCATTTAAACATCAAATTTATTTTAATAATTTAAAACAAATAAACAAACAAAACAAAACTATTTATAATAATTACTTTCTCATATGGAGCAAAAAATTCTTTATCTTTGTAGAATATAAGGTGATGAGATATACAACTAAAATATTTTTTGATGTTGATGGAATGTATTGTTAAGTCACTCTCTCATAGAAAAATTACAAGTTAAAAATTCGTAAACAAAAACAAGTCATATTAAAGACTAAAACCAAATATAATACTAAATAATTTTGTTAACTTAAATACCCTTAAATTACAATTTCTCATTAAAAAAACCAATAATCAAATCTAAATTAAAAAAATGGAACACTTATAATCAAATCTAAATTAAAAAAACAAAACACTTAACAAAACACTTATATTACATGAAACACTTATAATCAAATCTAAATTAAAAAAACAAAACACTTATATTACATGAATATTACACAAAATTTACACATATTTTAGCATACGCAATGCATTGTCGTGTTGTGTTTTCAAAGTGGAAGCATGTTGTCACATGTAACAATGGTGTATAATTTAGTGTCGAAAGTAGGTATTGGACTAAAAAAATCATTAAAAAATGATTTTTAATATAATTGATTACCGAATTTAAGTCATGTGAGGGATATGTAACAAATTCAATGATAGACTTTGTGGTATACGTGCGGATTTCTTAAATTCGCAATCTAGATAGCTCTCATCATTAATAAAATTATCAAAATTTTGGGGTAAACAATACAAAGAGGTTAAAAAGTTTTTGGGTCAGCCATTACAAAAAGGTTGTCACATAAATTTAAGAAATTCTAAACGTTTGAATTGATGTTTAATCTTTGGAGAGTGGAGTAAGTACAACTCTATTTTTTGAATGACTAGCGATGGGGTATACAATGTTTATCGATAAAACATGACTTATTCTTCGAGAAAATGGATTCTATTTTTGAAATATATTTTAAATTCCGTAATTATGAGAATTATGTTAGGTGATGAATTTATGCATATACCTATAATTAAAAATGAACGGAAATAAACTTAAATTTTCATGATTAATGAAAAAAATTAAAAATTTTATATTATATTAATGATAATGATTTTATATTATTAAAAATTTAAAAATATTCAAAATGATGGCATAATTTAATAATAACATTAAAATGGAAGGAAATTTTTTTGGACAAAACAGTTCCACATTTCTTAATTTGTTATGATCTTAAAATTTAAAGGGATGGTGACTCAAAAATTATGCAACTCATATTTATTTAGAATGAAAAATGGTAATTCAGTTTTAGAAGGGTAATGGTCTACTAAAATTGTGTAACATAATTTCAATACAAAATAATATAATTGAAAGAAAGAATAAATAATGTTATCAAAATGTGATTAAAAAAATCTATCTAGTATAATAATGAAAAGTAAAGTTATTACTCGAAAAATATGATACTTTTAGGTAAGGAATTGTTAAGAATGACAATAATAATTATGTAAATGTGTTTTTACATTAATATGAATGTATAATGATAGTAATTTATGCATAGTGTCTTCCTATTAAAATGATGTTTCCCGGTAGGTTTATTGTATTGTTGGAGGGTCATTGTTGACCTTGAATAATAAAGTATTCCAATACATTCCTTGTCAAGGTTTCTTGACATAGTGTCAATGTTTTATCACATAAAATTTTGTGTTTTTCTATATAAATTTTGTTTCATGTTCCTGTGTGCATTTTTCTTTGTTAGTTAAATTACAGGCTTAAAATACAACAAGTAGTATCAGAGTTTCGAGTTTTCCTAAGGTTTATTTAAAGGGTTTCATTCAAGAGCGTATAGAGCAGGGGTTCGAGCTGCATTCTTGAGTTGGGTATGTATAAGATTCCAAAAACCACCATTTTCAAAGAAATGAGCCACATTCATGATTTGGATACGCAAAAGATTCCAACAACCACCTTTTTTCAAAGAAATTGAGTTGCATTCATGAGTTGGGTATATATAAGATTCCAACAACCACCTTTTTTAAGGAAATTGAGCCACATTCGTGAGTTGGGTATGCAACAGAGTCCAATAGTGTTCGGTTGCACAGTGAAGGGAGCCGTGGGTAGTCACTGAAGGTTATGAAGTTGTTGGAAAAAAGAAAACACAAAATGAAGAAATTTCCAAATAAAAATGATAAAAAGCGACCAAGCAACATAAAATAAGCTCGCAAAGGATTGGAAGAGTCTGTAAGAATGGAGACATGCAAGTCTTAGTCACCATTAGAGAGGAAAGGAGCGATCCACCTATGATTTTTTTTTTTTAGACCTGTAGAACTTGCCACAAAACCCTAGCCACTATGAAAGAAGTCAGGTCCAGGCAGAAGCAGTTGCAAGCTCAAGTAATTTTTTTAAAATCCTAGTACTAGTAATTTTCTAAAAGAGATTTGAAGTTTTGGGTTTCTTGAAAAAGGAATTTATTTTTTTTGCTTGAAGAACCAAAATTCTATTTAAAAAAATGATAAACATAATTTTAAAACCCTAGTTGAAAACCTAGAAGGTGGAAAATTCAGATAATTAAAAAAAAGGAAAACCCTAGCTGAAGGATTCATATTAGAAATTTTGAAATAAACTAGTCATTAAAAATAAAATTGTTAAAGGAGCTCGTGTAGAAGGAAAATAGGAAAGTGACAAATGTGAAGTTTGAGGTGGAGAAATTCACTAGTTAAAACAATTTTGCATTGTGGAAACTAAAGGCGTGGGATTTTCTTGTGCAATAACGGTTGTACAAAGCATTAGATGATGTAAGAAAGAGATCTGTTAGTATGAAAAATTTTGAATGGAAGGGATTGGATGCCTTATCTCTCAATGCTATTAGGTTGTTCCTCACAGATGGTGTTCTCTTCAAAATTGTTAAAGAAACTTCAACAACAAGTTTTTGGGGTAATTTAGAAACTTTACACATGACCAAGTCTCTAACCAACAAAATTTACTTGAAGAAGAAGTTGTCTAACCTTTGGATGAAGGAAGACATTAAAATTGTAGATCGCCTAAATGTATTTAATACCCTTATTTTCTAGTTGGTTGATCTCAAGGTTAAATTTGAAGAAGAATATAAAGCTATTACTTTTTTATGATCCTTAATCGAGTATTCAAACCATTTTGTGACCTTTATTAGTTTGATCACTATAAAATCTCTAGAATTTGATTATTTTGTGGGAGTTTTTTTATCTAAAGAAGTAAAATGGAAGTCTAACATTGAAACTTCCATGCCAGAAGATATTATAGGAAGAGGTCGATCTAGGGAGGGAGGAGAAAAACAAAGAAGTTCTTCCAAATCAAAGTCAAGAGGTAAGAAGTGTAAAGTCAAATGTTGGTTCTACGAAAAAACAAGGCATCTCAAGAAGGACTACTAGAAAATACAAGAGCCCGGTGAAAACCCAAAGAAGGAAGCAAATAAAGTCGAGTTAAGTATGATTGATGAGGGTTTTTCTACTAAATTAGGTATCACAGATGAAGGTTTGTCTATGTGCAATGTTTCTTAGCATTTTTAAGATTATTTGCTAGATTCAGATGCTTGTTATCACATGAGTCAACACTGAAACTGGTTCTCTTCATATCAAGTTATCAATGGTAATTATGTCTTTATGGGTGATAATGTTTCTTTTCAAACTAGTGGGTTGGAAAATGTTAGAATAACGACATATGAAGGTATGATTAGAACATTGAATTATGTTAGAAACATACCTAAATTAAAAAAGAATTTGATTTCGTTGGAAGTATTGGATTCAGAAGGTTACGAATTCATAGGTCAAGGCGGAGCGCTAATAGTTTCAAAAGACACTCTAGTTTTTATGGAGCTGGAGAAGATAAAAAACCTTTACAGACTTAAAGGAGGTACTCAGGTCAATAAGGAAAACACTGCATTTGAGGAGGCATGAAAAGCTACTCGCCTATGGAATCAACGGTCGGGCCACATGAGTGAGAAGGGCCTTCAGGTATTGATGAATAAAAAACTACTTCATGATTCATAATCGTTGATTTTGGATTTTTGCAAACATGGTGTATATGGAAATAAATGTAGAAAAAAAAGTAAAGCCGATAGTCATAATAGCAAATGAATTTTGTATTACATTCATTCCTATCTATGGGGACCATCTCCTACAGTGTCTTATGGGGGTACATCCTATTTTTTAACATTTATTGATGACTACTCCATAAAAGTTTTGGTTTATATGTTTTTTTTTTACAGTAACGGTTATGGAGTAGTTATATTCATCTTGGCCTGAATGCCGAAAATCTGGTTACATTGAGGATGTCTATATCCTGTTGCACCTCACCGATAAGGTTGAGGATGCAGCTAAAACATGGAGACTTTCTCCTTGATGAGGTAACTATAGAATCAATTTCAGAGATTTTTCCCCACTTGAAGGTACATACAAATTGATTTAAGAGAAAACAGTAAAACATGACTACAAGCAGCTTATGGAATGGGTTCCCATGATTCTTCTTCGTCTTTCATCTTGACCCCAACAGAGAGGAGGACAACTTTGTTGGCTTCAATATCCACCTCTTTATTATGAATTCTTAGCACATGATAGTAATTCAGCTTCTGAAAAGCGTTTTCCATACCCTTAATTCTAGCTATCAGCGTTGCCAGTTTAAGATCCAAAGCTAGGGAGTTGGAGATCATTGCATTTATGATGATCTGGGAATCTCCAATAACATTAACTTCAATTATATTTGAGTCTTTGAGAATATTGAGACCTTGGAAGAGAGCCAAAGCCTTAGCTTGAATGCTGGAAGACTGGCCAAGCCCCCAAGCAAAGGAATGATTTTTTTCCCCAACTGGGCTTACAACAACGCCTCCTGCACCAGCTTTGCCCGGATTGCCCTTTGCTGCCCCATCAAAAAAGAGAGAGTGTCTTGATTGAGATGATAGCCAGTCTTGAAAGTCAGTTTCAGAATTTCTTATTTGCCAGTCTTTGGGAGGAGGGACGTTTCTAACTGCTATTTGAAATTGTAAGTCAAGGAATGATCCCCGAGCAATGTCCTGTTGGCTAATTTTAGAATCATATTTTAAATCAGTTAAACACTCTTTTAGATGACACTTAATCTTGATTTCTAAGGCCTGGTGATTCTGTTTAGTATTTTTGAAAATTCTTCTATTTCGTTCTAGCCAGATCTGCCAGAAAATAACCTTTGGAAGAATAGACCATGCAATTTTGATAACCTGGTTTTTAGATGGAGGGCCAGGATACCTTTTTGCCCAATTAGAAAATAGATCAGTAGTGGAACAAGGAAGTGAAATGCTGGGATCCAGATTGTGAATGAAGGAGAACCAAATATGCTTAGAGAAACTGTAATCAAGCATTAGGTGGACTGCTGTCTCTGCATTTTCATTGCACAGCGAACATATGGAGGGGCCGTAGAACCCTTTCCTCTGCAGGATGTCATACGTTAGAATTTTTCCATGAAAAAGAAGCCAAGCAAAAAAGTCGACTTTGGGCCACGAAGGAAAACGCCAGACACCATGCCAAGGTGCTGGGGTCTCTCTTTCAGCTTAGCATATCCCATGGAGACAGCATAGCCTCTAGCATTCGGTCTCCAGCCTCTCAAGTCTCTTTTCCTTATGTGCGTAGGCGCCAATCCATGAAGGAGCTCCAGTAGCGTGGACCATTCATTGATCAGATGTGCCGACACCTCAATACGTTTCCAACCTGCCCAAAAAGAATCGCTCCACAGCGAGATATCCCACAACGAACGCAGCCCCTCGCCATCCATCCAGCAACGCAACACTCTTATGGAGGCTCTATCTTCAATAGGTTCCATGTTCATAATTTTATCAGTCCAGATGCTGATCTTTTTGTCGTTTCCTGGAATCCAGTAGGAGTGCGCTTTGACTAAAGGAGCAGCTTTAATATATAGTTTAAGGAAAGATGAGTTAGGCAGATGGATCATGTTGTCCAAATAGCTAGATCGAGGACCTCTGAAATATTTTCTCCAGAGAGCCAATTGAGCCCAGCCTGGCTTGGGCGCAATGATTTTCCAAATTATCTTCGCTGCCATAGCTACATTCTGCTGACAGAAATTTTTGAAATTCAAACCACCCTCCCACAATGGCTTGGAGATGGTTTCCCAACTAATAAGGGGAATCTTGTTTTCATTATGTTTTCCTCCCTTCCAAAATAACCTCCGAATGTAATCCTCCATTTTTTTTAAGATGCTTGCCGGAGAAAGAAGCACAACAAATTGAAAAAGAGGGAGACTAGTGAGCACAGATTTTATTAGGACAGATTTACCAGCAATGTTAAGCCAGGAGTATCCCCAGGCTTGGATCCTGGTCTTGAATTTTTCGAGTTGAGGGAGCCAATATTTGCTTGCAGGTCTTTTATGATAAACAGGAAGGCCCAAGTATTTGAAAGAGGTCCAAGAAGAGGAGGCTGCAAAGCCCAAACATCTAGAGATAACAGAGAGCAATCTGGACGATGTGTTCCAACTGAAGATATGAAATTTGTTCTTATTTAAGACGCTCCCTGAGGCCTCACAGAATTCATCCAATACTACTTTGAATTTGGTGGCAGAGGAGAGAGTGGCAGCTCCCAATAACAGAGTGTCATCCACGAATAAGGCGTGATTTATGTTTTTGACCCCTCTTGCAATACAAAATCCATTAATATCTTGATCTTGCATCTTTTTGTCCAATAGGAAGCTGAGTACAGAGGCTTGGATAAAAAAGAGCAGAGGGGAGAGAGGGCACCCCTGCCTAAGCCCTCTCGAAGCTTTCAAAAATTCAGTGGCTCTTCCATTTACAAGGGGAGCAATCCATGGCTCCGAGATGCATGCCCGGGTCCATTTAATGAAGTTTACTCCAAAACCAAACTTTCTCATGACGTTTAACATAAAGCTATGATTTACTCAATCAAAGGCATTTTCTAAGTCGAGTTTGATCACCATACCTTGTTCTTTTTGGCGAAGACTTGAGTGAATTGCCTCTTGGACAAGGGTGAAGTTGTCCACGATCTGCCTTCCTTGGATGAAGCCTCCTTGGTTCTCCGGAATTATTTTGGGGAGAATGAGCTTCAGTCTATTTGCAATTACTTTGGATATTAGCGTGTACCCTATATTACATAAGGAAATCAGACGAAATCTGCTGAAGTTGTTGGCGCCTTTTTCCTTGGGGATGAGGGCTAAAAAAGCTGAGTTTGTGCTGCCTCCTATTTTCTGACTATTTTGAGATTTTTGAACCATTTTGAAAAGATCCTTTTCAACTATCAGCCAACAAAATTGGAGGAACCTGGGAGAAAATCCATCCGGCCCAGGGGCCTTATCCGGATCCATGGAAAAAAGGGCCTTTTTAACTTCTTCTTTAGTGACTTTGGCCTCAAGGATCTCGTTCATACGAGGAGAGATTGAAGAAGGAATGATGTCTAACAGATCTGAATATTGGTCCGGATCCGTGTCCTCACTATACAAGTTTTGGAAGTGAGAGAAGGCTGCTTTCTTAATGTCCTCAAATTCCTTGTGGGTGACGTTATCCTCCTTGATCTCAGAAAAAGTGTTGAAGCATTTCCTGGCCTGGGCTTGTTTGTGAAAGAAAGCAGAATTCCTGTCCCCTGCTTTGAGCCAGAGATTTCGAGATTTTAATCTCCAGTATTCTTCTTCAACTAAGAAGGCCTTATGAAAACTCTGCTGCAGCTGAGCCTCTTGTTCTAGTAGCTCCTCTGTGAAAATATCGTTCTCCATTTGAATTTGATGAGAGGCAAGAGAAGCTTTGATGGTTTTTCTTTCTGAAGCAGGATTGGACAGGGTTTTGGCCCAACGTTTTAAAGCTCCTTTCACCCTTCTAAGCTTTTCCTCCCAGACAAAGAAAGGAGATCCTTTGACTGGATGTCTCTAAAAATCCTTGACTATTTTCATGAAGTCTGGCTCCTTGACCCAGAGGGGACTAAATCTGAAAGGAATAGGGCCCAGATCTAGATGAGCCAGGAGTTCTAGCTTTATGGGCTTGTGGTCCGAGATGTTGTTTGTGAGAATATACATTCTAGGTTCTAATCCTAGTAACAGAAAGGAGCTTTAGATGAAAAATCTATCTAATCTGGCAGCAATATGACCTGGGCCAGCTCTTTTGTTAGACCAAGTGTACTTACCTGAGGAAGTTTGATATCCAGCAAATCCCAGTCCTGCATAAGATCCTCCGCCCATTCCCTTGCCGAATCTCGGACTGCGCTACCTCCTCTTTTTTCGGATGAGTGGAGAGTGAGGTTGAGGTCTCCAGCAATGATTATATTTTCTAGGTTAGTCAAGTCTTCTTGATGCCTTATAGAATCCCAAGAGTCCTTTTTTCCCCCAAAATTGACTGGAGAGTATACATTGAAAAGGAAAAAAATTTCTTTGGTGTCCAGATTCTACATTTTAAGCAGCAGCCAATGAGTATTACTAGTCTCATAGATGACTGCAAATTTTTTGGCATTCCATAGAGTGCTAATCCCTCCCGAGGCACCCTGGGCAGAGATTTCTCTTGCTTCACTTTTGATCCAGAGTTTCTTACTTGCATGCAGGAAGACTACGTCTTCCAGCTTGGTCTCGTGGACGAGAAGTATATCTGGAGATTCTGTTCTTATTAAGCTTCTAATGGCTTTTTCCTTAACTTTTCTCCCCATACCTCTACAATTCCAGGAGATGACCTTCATTATTTATGTTTTTGATGGGCTCCCTTGGAGCCTTGAGGCTGATTTTTCGTCATCCTAGGCTTTGAGGCTAGCAGCTTTTCTAGAGTTGGCTAACTGCCCTGTAGCTTGTCTTTGTAAGTCTCCTGCTCTCTTTTTTCCCTGTCAGTTTTGCGACCTCTTGTGGATCTCCTTACCAAGGTTTGAGACTCTCCTATCTCTCTTTCCTCCTCTGACTCGTCCGTTTCCTGTTCTTCTCCCTCATCTTCTATAGCCATGCCTTTGGGATCTTCAACACTTGTTCCTTTAAGAGAGATTGAGGGAGTGCCTTTGCTTGGAGAGACTGGTTTTTGGGTCTCGATCTCCTGAATTTCTTCTGTCTGCTGGCTTAAAGGATCAAAATTTTTTTCTTGTGCCTTTTTGGGAGGGGGGCGGTGAGCATTAGACTGAAGAGGGCCTTTTCCATTGGGTCCTCCCGGTTTTGTCCTTTGTGATTGATTTTTGGACGCTTGACTTGATTCAAAGCTTCTTCATTTCCTTTCTCTGGTTCTACATTGGATGGATAGTTTCTAACAAAGTGTCCATGAACACGGAATTTCCTGCATTTGAATGGCAACTGCTCATAATCCAAGATCTGCACATGAGACTAGCTGCCGACTTTGATTTTGATTGCCTCTGGGAGACCCACCTCTAGATCTACTTCTACACAAATTCTAGCACAGTCATACTGGTCCTTATTGTTTGCCCAATCTATAAATTTCCCGGGAGCGTTGCCAATGTGTTTCAAGGAATCCCAGTTCCAGCAATGAACTGGCAGATTTAGGAGCCGAACCCACACTGGGATAGCCTTGGGAACATCTACAGCCGGATCAAAGTCCGGAGTCCATTTGTTCAGATAGAGACCCTGAGGGCCCATGAAATACAACCCATTTTGGAAGATCAGATCTTTGTCTTCTTTGGAAGAGAATTCGAAGAGAAAGAATCCTTGCCCAAGAAAGTAAGAAGTAACACTTTGCTTGATTAGAGGAGCCTAGTTCCTATTAATCCATTGCTCAGTAGTTTTCAGAGAAGGCCAAAGACCCGTGAATTGGCCAATGAGACCACGATCAGCCAGAGACAGAGCTACTTGGATGGGGGTCTCTGGAGGCAAAGAGATCTCAGGAATCTCTTCGAGCTTCTTAACGAATTTAGATGCTTCGCTTTTTTTCTTCTGGGGCAAACCGGCCAGAAGCTGATTGAAAGTGTCAACGTTAGGAGAAGAAGGCGACAATGGGGGCTCCTTGGGAGAACTCTGCATCTCCATGGGATCGAGCCTTAGGCAGGCCACCGCAGGGGCAGCCACGCTGCAGAGAAACCCTAGCAGCACAGCTCAGAAACACGCAGAAAGGGAAGAATGTGTGTATGTATGTTATGGGACACACTCCTTTTCGGTTTATATGTTAAAAATAAAGGCTAATGCATTTAATGTTTTTAAATATTTTAAAGTTATGGTGGAAAATAAAACATGCAATACCATTAAATATTTAAGAATTGACAATGGTGGTGAATTTACTTCCTTATAATTTGAACAATATTGCAAAGATAATTGGATTGTTACATATAAAATCACTATCTATACTCCTAAGAAAAATGGTGCTGTTGAATGTAGGAGTATGACTCTTTTAGAAAGAGCCACAAGCATGATCAACAATGCTAATATGCAGAAGAATCTGTGGGCAGAAATAATATCCACTGCTAGTTATTTGGTAAATAAATCACCTTCAGTTTATTAATTGTAAAATTATTAAAGAAGTTTGGTCAAGCTAGTCTTGTGATTATTCATACTTCAAAATTTTTGGTTGTAATGCTTATGCTCTTATTCCAAAGAATCAACATTCTAAGTTAGACCCAAAAGAAAAATGCTATGCCTTTGTTGGGTATGACGATGTTGTGAAAGGATATTAGTTGTGTGATCCTTCTATGCATATAACATAGTTACCGATCAAACGTGAACTATTACCTTAAAATTAGAACTATAGCCCAAAAAAACTCAAAAAACATGAAAAATCAGCCCAAAAACAAAAAGTGTGTCTTCGAGAATGCACTTTTTTTTTTAGTGTCAAATTTCAACATTTTTTTTAAATTATGCTAAAAACTAAAATTTTTCTTGAAAAAAGGATTGAAAAAAAACCTTGAACAGAAAGTGTTGATGGTTGAATAACATCATTAATTTTTTGTGTGAAAAAAACAACTTGAAAACAAAAAGTGTTGATGTTGGAATAATGTCTCCAATTTTGTGTGTGCAAAAAGTACCCTAAAGATGAAAAGTGTTGTTGCTAGAATAATGTCGTCAAATTTTTGTGTGCAAAAAACACCTTGAAAACGAAAAGTGTTAATGTTGGAATAACATCTTTTTCTTTTGGGGGTAAATTGTGAACATTTTTTAATTATGACATTAAAGATAAAATATCACGACTCCGAAAAACCTTAAAATTTCAACGTTAAACATGACATTTAAGATAAAATATCGAAAGTCTTAACATTGCAACAATTTTTACGCATGGTATTAAAGATGATCTATTATCTGTCTCTAAAAAGCCTTGAAAATCCAAGGATGACATTCAAGATAAAATATCACCTTTATGAAATAAAAATTCCAACAAATTTTAGGCATGATATTAAAGATAAAATATCAATTGTAAAAAAATAAATAAATAAAAAATTCAAAAGAAAGTAAAAAAGGGAAAAAAAAAAAAAACACACACACACACACACAATTTAAAGAAAAAAATAAAAAATAAACCCAAAACAAAAAAAAAAAAACAAATTTATATTTTTTTATTTTTTTATTTTTATAAATTATAAATAATAATAATAATAAAAACAAAAACCACATAATTTAAAAAAATGATAAAATAAAATACTTAAAATAAAAATTTAAAATTAGTTAAAATTAAAAAAAAATAATAAAATAAAAATAATTTAAATTAAAAAAGAAAATAAAAATAAAAATTTTAAAATAATAAAAATTTAAATTAAAAAAAATGCATATAAATCTATGAAAAAGACATTTTTAAATAAATAAATTAACAAAATTCATTTTTTTTAAATTAAAAAAAATACTAAAAAAAAAGATAAAAAAATATAAATATATGAAAAAAATATAAATTAAAAAAAAATAAAAAAATAAAAATTAAAATTAAAAAAAAAAAAAAAAAATTAATACAAAAATATATAGAAATCACTGACGTCGGCCACTGTCGCCACCCTGGGGTCAATGGGTGACGACTGAGCCCTGCGACTCCCCATGGCGGCGTGCGTTGATTTCTATAATCGACCCCCGAGACCCCTAGCACGACAATGACAGTGATCCCTGGAATTGACCCAGGGCAGCTGTGATTCCCGAAATCGACCCAAGGCGACAATTATTCCTGTAATTGACCCCCGCTGCCCTAGGGACCGATGGGCAGTAAAGAGCTGCCCGGAATTGACCCTCGTGGCCCCAAGGGCAGTGGAGAGCATCCCAAAATCGACTCCCACGACCCCCAAGGCAGCGACGGTGAATGGTGACAATGATTCCCGGTATCGACCCCTGTTTCCCTGGGGGTGGCGGGGCTCGACTGACGGGCGGCGGAGAGATGGCAAGCACTCCGCCGCCCATCGGTTGAGCCCCACAACTACTAGGGCGGCGATGACGATTTTTTATTTATTTTTTATTAATTTATTTTATTATTATTATTATTACTTATTATTCATTTTTTTATTTTTTTGTTTTATTTTTTTTTTTTATTTTTTAAATTAAAATTTTGATTTTGATTATTTTAAATTTTTTTTATTATTAAAATTTTTAATTTTTAAAATTTTTGTTACTACTTTTTTTTAAAATTTATTTATTTAAATTTATTTTTATTTTTTATTTTTAGCATGAAAATCATTACCATTTTAAAACAAATGTTCATAATTTATAAATAAAAAAAATTAAAGTGCTTAAAAAAGACCATTTTTCTAAATCGACATGATATTTAAAAAAAAAATCAAAGAAAATTTAAAGTTCCAAAAATATGTTAAAAAAAAAAACAGGTTATTCTACATTGCCACTTTTCAAAATCGACATGAAAATCATGACATTTAAAAAAAAAATCATAAGAAAATTTAAAGTGTCAATACTATGCTAAAAAAAAGGGTGATTCTACATCACCACTTTTCAAAATCAGGTGTTTTTTTTGCTACCTCAAAAAAATAGGTATCAGGTAATTTTCTCATTTGATCGGTAACTATGTTATAAGATCATCATAAGTAGAGACGTACCATTTTATCAATATTTTCTTCTAAAAAAATATGTTGAACAAGTTGAACAAGAACATGTATTGTGGAATACAAAAATTTAGTTAGAGTTTTTCAGAAATTCGGAAGGAAGAAGAAGCTTTTGAAGAAAAAGGTGAAGAAGACATATAGGAACGTGTAGAAAGCAGTCACTCTTAGGAGGTCTACAAGGGAAAGAAGAAAAACCAAGAGGTATGAATATTCTACTTCATCTGTAGATTTGATTACCAAGGATGGGTAACCTTCTTGTTATCAGGAAGCAATGGATGATACTCATAGTGAAAAATGGAAGAAGGTTGTGGACAAGGAAATTGATTCCTTGGCCAAGAACAAAACTTGGGATATTTTAGAACTTCCTAAAGGGAGAAGTTTTTCTGGATGTAAATGGTCTTCAAATTGAAAAGAAATGTTGATGAAAATATTGAAATATATAAGGCAAGTTTGGTAGTAAAAGGGTACTCTCAAATAGAAGGTATTGACTTTCATGAGATATTTTTCACTAGTCGTAAAAACATTTCTATTTGCACTGTGTTAGCAATAACTGCATAACTTGACTTGAGTTAGAAAATTTAGATGTTAAAAAAACTTTTCTTCATGGAGATTTGGATGAGGAGATCTATATGGAACAACTAGAAGGTTTTGTATAAGGTTGCAATAGGATATTAGTTTGCAAGATCGGAAACTTATTGTATGGCATGAGACAATCACCAAGACAATGGTACAAGAAGTTTGAATCCTTCATGGTGATCCAAAAATTTAATAGAAGTGAATATGATTATTGTGCGTATTTTAAAATTTTCAATGGTATATTAATTATCTTGGTTTTGTATGTTGATAATATGATTATTGCAAGCAAAACAATGGAAGAGATCAATAGGTTAAAGGCTCAAATTTCTAGGGCTTTCAATATGAAGGATCTTGGAGATGCAAAAACAATCTTGGGCATGGAGATACACATAGACAAGAAAAATTAAAAGCTCTAGTTATTGTAGTAGAAGTACGTGAAGAAAATACTTGCAAAGATCAATATGAACAATGTGAAACCTATTAATGTTCTTTTAGCTTCCCATTCTAAGATTTGTTTGGGTTTAAGTTCTAGAACTAATGAAGAAAAGGATGATATGTCTCGTGTACTATATGAAAATTCAGTAGGAAACTCAATGTATGCGATGGTGTCTACAAGACTTGACATTTCACATGCAGTTGGAGTTGTCAACAAGTTCATGGAAAATTCAGGAAAAGAACATTAGCAAGTAGTGAAATGGGTGCTTTGGTATTTGATAGACACAAGTGACCATTGTATCATATTTAATGGTTGTGGTGATTCAGTCTGTGGATATGTTGATTCATATTATGCTAGTGACTTAGACAAGAGGAGATCTACTACAAGACATGTCTTTACTCTTGCTGGTGGAATGATTATTTGGATGCCAAAGCTTAAGGAAACAATTGCTTTATCCGCTACTGAATAATAATATATAACTTCTTCACATGTGATCCAAATTGTATCATTATATTAGTTTTCATCCATATTGATGCATTTGGAGTGGAAAAAGTGGAGGAATCAACTCACGGGGTCTGAAACCTTCTCGGAGTGTTTTGAGGCATCAAACAATTTTTTTTGGGGGTAAAAATTTACGCTTTAGCGCAACACCTTTTCATGCTATTCTACACACAAATATATTTCCAACGGTGCAAGAAGCACATCAATCATATTTTTTTATGAAAACGTTATGCCACTTAGAAGTAAACCTTCCTGTTTTCACACCTATAGTTTGGAAGGATGCTACGTCAGCCCCCATTGTTCATGGAAAGGGGGCTAGCCATGCATTTGTGATGTAAAATAATTTGGAAGAGTCTATATTGTAACTCTAGTTAAGAGTTGATGTAGTCAAAATTAATCACTAGTAGTCTATCGAGTTGTGTTATAACCAAGCCACTAGGAGGAAGAGACATTCCATTCTTTTGAGAGAATTTTTTTCCATAGTTGAGAAAATATAGCTAGGGAAGATATGAGGTAGAGCACACAGAGAGGATTTGTGCATTGTAGCATCCCACAGGCCAAAAAAATTACTTCTTTGTACATGCAACAATATTTCGAGACAGAGAAAGAGAGCGAAGCAACCTCACCTTCCAGCTGGGTTTTCTCCTGAAAGGGTTTCCTAGAGAGCATATCTTGTATATTATGTGTGTGTGAGATTATTTTAACATTATATAATTTTCTGCATAATTTCCATTCGCATGCATGCACTAATTACAATTAAATTTATAGATCTTGAATTTTAATAAAATTGTAATAGTGTAAAATTTCAGTGTTTTAATATATTTTTATCAGATCCTTTGTGATGAACTATTTAGTGGAATATCCATGACAGTTTATGGATGATTTGGAATTAGAGCAGGTTTCTTTGGTTATTTTGTGGAGATTGCAAGGATCTAGATTAGCGGGGCTAAAAATCGTAAAACTGTAATCATGGGAGACAAATATGTAAACGAACCTTGTGATCTTGCAGGGGTCAGGTTTTCGCGGCTCAAACAACAAGTCGTGGATATAAACTGCAATTTAAACCTGCTCATGAAGGCCCTAAGCATAAGTTGGGGATATTTGGAGAAGATGGGGATTCAAATGTTGAGGAAAAATCAGAAGCAAGATATGGATATTGGGAAGACACAGAGAACCAACAGAAGAATGCACCTGGAAGATTTTAACCTAGTTTGAGTGTCATGAATCAATCCATATTTAAAACAGAAGAAAAATTAGATATCAAGCCATACTGTGACGAGATCGATGCTATGAAGATGAACACTAGTTGCAACAACTGGAAGTTCATTTCAACGTCCATTAGATCAAGGAAGGGAAAAATATCTCATTCATGCGAATTAAATTGGAGGGCCATGCACTGAATTGGTGCGAGAGCCACAAAGAAACATTGAGTTTGGAGGGAGAACCTCCAATGAATAAGTGGGAGGATTTCAAAACCCTCATTAAGTCATAGTTTTATCTTATTGGGTAAATGGAGGACCAATGGATCTGGTCACATTACTTTAGGAAAAATCTTGGCCAAAGCGTGCAAGAGTACACCACAGAATTAAAAAATATGGCTATAATGTTTGGTATCTCTCCAAATAACCCAAATGTACTCCTCAAGTATTTGGAGGGTCTGCACCGCCATTTGTGTGAGCAAGTGATGATGTTCAAGCCAAAATCGGTGGATAGGGCTTGTGTACAAGCACAATACCTAGAGAAAATAGGCATGAAAAGAGTGCAATTAAGTGGATTGAAGAAAAAGGAGAAACAATAATATTTTAATGAGGGGAAGAAGAAGAAAAAAGGGGGAAAGATAAAAATATGAAAGCCACATCACACCAGTGAAAAGATACTAGCAACCACTGCAACCATTGTAACATTGATGGACATACATAGGAGAAGTGATGGAAGTTACATCTAGAGGTAAACCCGAAGAATAAGAAGACAAATGAAAATATTAATACTCTCATGGCCGAAAATTTGAGAAATCCAGTTGAAAGTAGCTCAGACGTGGATGAGAATATTGTCTGTACGTCAGTGCAAAAGGAGGTGAATATGAGTAGCCTTCAACAACAAGAAGAGAAAGAAAAGACCAAAATCTTCCATATAAAGATACATGTCAAGAAGACAAATATTGATGCTATGTTTGACATAGGATCACAGACGAATCTCATTGCAGTAGAGCTGGTCGAGAAGTTGGGGCTGGAAGTTCATGATCCTCCAAACCCCTATCCATTGGGATGGGTAAATAAGGATGCAAGACTAAAGGTAACAGAACAATGTAAAATTAGATTTGCTACCAGTGCTGATTTTATTGATGAAGTAGATCTAGATGTGGTTCCCCTGATGTATGTGGAGTCGTGTTTGGGAGTCCATACATGCACATGCATGATGCAATATTCATGAGGATAGCTAACTAGTACCAAATCATCAAGGATGAAAAATTGTTTATTATCAATGCGCACAAAGGTAAGTAAAAAATTTCACTCGTAAGTGCCAACCAAGCCAAGAAATTGATCAGTTCCAGCAAGAAGTATGTTTTATTGTTTTTAAGAGAAAGTGAGTCTGCAGAGGAGTCAATAAGATTCAAGGCATCCCTGGAGGGGTGTACTATCAAACATGTTAGAAAATTATATATTACATAGCAATGCAACACATAAAATATGCGGAAAGAGAAACGTAGAAAACATATAAAATAAGAGAGGCACATATATATGTGGTTCACCCAATTTGGGGCTATGTCCACCCTGAACAACCAATCATTCCTTTATATTATCTAGAAAAATGAATAGACACAACCTATAGTAGATCCACTATAATATCCTCTGTTCTCTCTGACAGTCTCCCTATCTGTTTCTCGCTCTAATAATAGACATACAATACGCAGATGAAATACAATACCCTCATACAAAATGAGGGGTTTTCTTCTAGGGAAAAAAACCCTAAATTAAAAATCACTTCTACCATCAGATCATTGCCCTAATGAATGACCCAGATTGACTAGAAATTACAATACTTTTACAAGGAAATTTTACAGCTGTTTTTAGCTTCGGGGGCGCTTCCCACGAAACCCCCCACCAGGGGGGGGGGCTCCATAAAGTCACAACCCACCCTCCCCCTGGACCCCCCATGAAGCGTTTAATTATGGGCGGCATTGCTGCTTCATTAATAACAAGGGTTGAACGTTGTGATACAAAATAACGAAGATAATCAGGCTCCACACCCAACAATCTCCCACTTGGAGACTGATTATAGCAACTCCTCTACTGCTTCATTTGCTAGATAATTACTCCACTTTGGAAATGGTTGTTTCTCATCTTCATCATCATACTTGAAGATCAATTGAAACTGAGCATAATCTCAATTTCTCCCTGGTTATAAATTTTGTTAGCATATCTATAGTATTCTGGCTAGTGTGTATCCTTTCCAGCTTCAATTATCCGTCTTCAAACACTGACCGTATGAAATGGTACTTGAATAGAATGTGTTTAGTCCTGGAATGAAATGCTAAGTTCTTTGCAAGATGAATATAACTTTGGCTATCACTGTATAATGTGCCCATATCATGCTTCTTACGCAATTCATCCATAAAACTTTGTAACCAAATCATTTCTTTACTAGCCTTTGTAGTAGCAACACACTCTGCTTTTGTTGTTGAAAGTGCAACAACACTTTGGATTTTTGAAACCCAACTGACAGTTGTTCCACCTACAGTAAATACATACCCTGTAGCGCTCCTCTTGTTATTTCTGTCACCTTCCATATCTACATCAACATATCCCTGTATAGAAATGTTTGACCCACCAAAGCATAATGCTTGATTTGTGGTACCTCTCAAATATCTAAGAATCCATTTCACTGCCATTTAATGTTCCTTTCCTGTATTGTTCATATACCTGCTTACAACTCCCACTTCATGTGCAATATCATGTGTTGTGCAAACCATTGCATACATTAAGCTTCCAACTATTGATGCATATGGAACTTTAGAAATATAATCCATTTCTTCTTGGGTCTTGGGGCACATCTCATGACTAATTTTGACATGGCTAGCAAAAGGTGTACTAATTGGTTTTGGGTGAAAATGTGAAGTTGGGTTACACTTTTTGCCCTTTTTTGAGAAAAAAATTTCATTTTTTTTCGGTTATTCAACTTTTTGCAAACTATAACAATTTTTCTGTTTAGAATTTCATTTTGCGATAAAAATAAAAGTTTTCAGAAATTTTGTTAGCTTTCTATTACTTATTTTTTGAAATTTTTTTATGCAGATTTGATATGTCAACTTAGCATTTTTTTTAGTGTGTGTTTCTTAAAAATCAAAGGATTCATAAGAAGTCATGTTAATATGCAATGTTGTATTCATTGAAAATTTGTGTTTTTGAGAAAACAAAATGTGTTACAACAATCTAGACAAAGTCTACTTCGGTTTCGTCATATTTACAAAGCCAATGGATGCATATCATAATTACTAGAATTTTTTGAACTGGTCCAATATGAAAAAACTGCATATTTTGGATATGTTTCGCGATGCAACAAATTTCTTAACATATAAGCTATAAATTAAAAATCTAAAAGCTACCCATTAGAGACAATGGGCAAATGTAATGCCCCATAATTTTTTCATTTTTTTTTACAATGTATTTTGGGAGATATAGAATTTTGATTTCACTGAATCATAATGACCCTAAAAAATTCTTTGCACCCATTTTATTAGAAAATTAATTAAAATTAGAAAATGTTTATGAAATTCCATAAAAGTTATATTTCCTGAAAGTAGATTCAATTCTAAAAATGCTTGTCTTAGTTTCGACAGTTAATTCAAAATGTTTCATGGAGTTTAATAACTCCAATGTGCAGAAACATCAAGCTGTGTGACTGGTGACGCGTTAGTTCGGCCGAAATTTGTTTAAAAGTTCGATCGAACTATTTTTTGTGCCGACGGCCCATTAAGTCTAACAACTTAGTAGTTTTTCCGAACTATAAATCAAATTTCGGCCGAAATTTTAATCAAAGTTCGGCCGAACTTTAATCTAATTTTCCGTCAGCCAGAAAATTTCATGGCGCCCCTCCTAAAACACATTTCACGACAATATAAATTGCCACAAAATCATTCATAATTTTCACACATTTCGCACATTTGATCTGATGTTATAAAGGTCTTGGTTTGGGTTTAAAGAATTTTCTTGGAGGTTTGAGTTTAAGGGCATTTCTTGGAGGTGGACCAATTTTGCAAAGAATTATTTTGGGTTTAAGGACAGTTCTTTGAGACGGTTTGATTTTTGAAAAAATTATTTTGGGTTTGAATAATTTTCTTGGACGTACATTCAAAGGAAATTTCTTGGAGGTATGTGATACATTTTTTTGGATGTTCTTTTTTCATTTTTTTTTTAAGTATGAATTTATGCTTAATTTCGAATTCTTGGAGACGGTCTAATTTTGCAAAGAATTGTTTTGGGTTTAAAGACTTTTCTTGGAGGCGGCCTGATTTTGCAAAGAATTGATGTGGGTTTAAGGAATTTTCTTCGACGTACATTCAAAGGACATTTCTTGGAGGTATGTAATACATTTTTTTGGATGTTTTTTGTGCTTTTTTTTTTTTTTGAAAGTATGGAGTTGGGCTTAATTTCAAAAAGACATTTTATGAAAGTATTTTTTAAAGTGACTTTTTTTTTTTAAAAAGTTGGAGGCGTTTTTTGAAGTGACATCTTTTTAGAGTACAAG
The DNA here is from genome assembly GCA_034641835.2 of Pinus albicaulis. Taxonomy (NCBI): domain Eukaryota; kingdom Viridiplantae; phylum Streptophyta; class Pinopsida; order Pinales; family Pinaceae; genus Pinus; species Pinus albicaulis. The sequence continues at coordinate 1,276,933,579 of CM076574.1, read as the reverse complement.
TTTTGAGTTGAAGTAAATATTTTGAGCTTCGTTTCATTTTTATAAGACATTTTTTTCTCGAATTTTTTAAAGTAAGTGTTTTGGATTGGAGTATGTATTTTTTGCAAAAAATTTAAAATGATTTTTTTTTTTAAATTAAATCTTTTGTGATGTTTTTTCTAATTGAGTTATTGTCTAATTTTTTGAAGGAAATTTTTTGAACTTCATACTCTATTATCATGGGAAATCGAAGGACTTGTGCCAGAAAATATGATCGAAAAAGAGACCCTGAGGAATGTAGAGAAGAGACGAGACAATCTCGCAAAAGAAAGATAGAAGCCCTCTCAAATATTGAAGTGGAAAATCAACTTCAAGCAGAAATTGAAGCAGGTATGTAAATGTAAATATTATCATCTATTGATATATTAATAATTTTCCTAGTGTAAAATGTGAAGCTTAATTTTTATTTGATGAAATAATTTGAATTTAAATATTTTGTTTAATGTAAATAGACAAAGATATTCCTCAAAACATTGATGATGAGATACAAAATTTTGAAAGAGAAAGTGAAAGAGGTATTGAACCAATGATTGAAGATGGTGAAAATATTGAAAGAAATTCAAATGAATAAATTGAATCACAAGGTATATATATATATATATTGAACACATGCACGTATTATTGAAATTATACATATATTTATTAATTTAGTTATTTATTGTTCATATGTAAACTTATTATGTAATATTTTTTCGAATATGTACAGATGAAATTGGTGTCGATGATGAGATGTTATAAAATGTTGACACTCACACATATGGAGATAAAAAAACCTAACCATGTTATATGATATCATGTTAACTACATTTTTGAAAAGTATTTCTTAAATGAGCGGGTGACAGTTCAAGCTCAAATGTTGAAAGGTCTCCTATCATTAAGGAAATTAAAAGAAGCTACGACACTACTGGGTATTTGAAAATCAACCAAAGATAAAAAAATGAAGGAAAATGTGATACAAAATATAAGTAGTACTATAAATTCAATTAAGAGATCTAGAGATAAAAATGTTTCAATTGTTCGTAGAGGAATACATATGGCAATGGTTTCATCAAGTACTAAAGAGAATCGTTTGGTAACATCTGTGGCACGAGCATTAGGAACCTCGCGATTTTTTTTGCAAAAACATCAGAAATTTCGGCTGCAAGTAGATGTAAATGATGAAATTGCTTGTTGGAGAGCTATTTGTAGGCAACCATACAAAGATAGACTTGGAGAAAATGTTAAAAAACAATATATGAATATTGGAAGAAGAAGAATAGCACGAAATCAGTACGGAGAACATGAAAAATATTTCTTGGAAACCACTCAGATAGAGTTATTCGACAAGTTCAAAGAAGAGAATCGTCAAATTCATGTTTTAATCAGTGCTTTTTTTCAACAAAAACCATGGTATGTAAAACCTATCACATACGCGACACTTGTTGTTGCCGTTATCATGTGGAATTTGAGTTATATTATGACACATTCCTTGATTTTGGTAGAAAATTATGGAAGGATTCACCTCTTCCTTCCACGATCCGTGATTTCATATCTCAAATTCTATGTGAAAGAGAAAGCGATGAACTATTTTACAAAAATAAATGTGTTGGTGGTAAAAAATGCGATGATTGTGGAAATTTGACTAAATTTCAAAACAAATATCGTACTGATATAAATGATCAATCATTTTCCAACATGAAAGTGAAATGGAAGAGATATTAATATATCGATACATTGATTCAAGGTGCAAATAGTGTTAAAAGAATTGAATTACCAGAAGACAAAATTTTTGTGATAGAATTTTTGGGAAAGTTTGAGGAAGAAATTTACAAATACACCAATCATTCCCATAGAGCTCAATGGTAATAATTGAAATTCAAAAAATCTCGTGATTTTTTTCCACCAGGGACCATTTTGTCAGTGATTGAATTTGCAAAAAACTACACATTTGTTCCACAAAAAGAAATTCAGAGTGAATACTATAATTCTGACCAAGTCTCCATGCTCGTCCATATTCTATATAGACATGATAAACAAAACGTCGATCATATAGAAATCACGAGTGAAAATCAACATATCATTAAAGAATATGACTTTTATATCAGTGACGATCGTACACATGATACATATTTTGTACAACATTGTTTTGGAAAAATCTATGATTCCTTGAAAAATCATGGAATAACATTCAATGAACATTGGATATGGTCAGACAGATACGCAGGTCAATTCAGATTTTCACGATCATTCTTTTGGTTGTGTTGTCTTCATAAGAAAACCTACATTAAACATTGTTGGAATTTCTTTGAGACTGGCCATGGAAAAGGAGAACATGACGGTGCAGGAGCATGCATAAAACAAGCACTTCGAAGATATCAAATGAATCCCTCTGCAAACTGACTTGTGAACGCTAAAGAAGTTGTTCAGTGGTGCATTGCTGCTCTAAGCCATGAGACTAACCCATCAAGGGAAGTGTGAAGGTACATTCAAATTAATTTTTATTGGAAATCTAATTTTAAACATTGTGTACATTTATCGTGCAATGATTATCTTTGATTGTATTTTGATATCATATTACAAATTCTTCTTTTAATTTTCCATATAAAGGTTTTTTTGGCATATTGGGATCGAAGACGTAGATAGATCAATTGGAAATAACATTGAAACAATAAAAGGGAATCGAAAATTGCATTCAATTAAAACAAAGTCATCCAGAAACGTGTTTGCATTGGATAAAATAAAATATTCTTTTTTTTGTGATGTTTGCATAGATAACACAAAATCCAATGACGTTTGTGAAAACAACATGTATGTAAAATATTGGAAACATACAGAGCTAAATACAAAGGGAAAAATTTCTGTTGCAATGTTTGAAGAAATGCAATCAGAGGAAACTACAATATCATCTGATGGTGATTGAGTTTCTGATCTAGTTAGAGAAGGTAACATTTGAATTGCTTTCTAATGATTTAAAGATCTAGAAATAAATTTAAATATGTATAATTTTGTTAAGTTTGTTTTATTGTGCAAGAGATGTTTTTGCTGTAATTGCATCTATTGACAGTGATGAAAATGTTAAGTATTATTTGATGCGTTGCACTAAACAAAAAACGAAATTACTAGAAAACTATAATGATCACGGATTTCAATATGACAGAGGATCTATTATACTGAAAGGTTATTTTTTCAGACAAACTAATCAAAGTGCGGACTTTGTTTACTTTAAAGACTATGAACTTGATTCCATAAGTTGTCAATATAGTCACTTGGTGTGTGCAGCAAGCATAAAGTTGATAGAGGTTCAATCAAAGAAAAAATGAAAATTAAGAAATGGAAAATGTCAAAATTCGATCATGAACGGATTATTGAAGATGGCATTCAATTGGAATTTTTTTGATTGAATTTCCCAACAATTTATTCTCTTTGGATTAAATATGTTTTAGAACTTCCAGTACACTCAACCAAAAATTGAGCTGCTTATGTTATTTGTGCAAGTGTTTGCACATGTACAGATTGTTTTGGTACATGTGCACGTGCTCTACTATCAACTGAAAGTATCAAGGATATACATGTGCATTGATGAAAAATGTTACATTTATCAAGGATATATATATATATATATATATATATATATATGTTCTAGAATGCAATTAATTTTTCAAGTAGTTTTACTATGTGCATTGATGAAAAATGATTCACGTACTCAATATATATGTTCTAGAATGCAATTAACTGGAACTAGTTTTTCTTATGTGCATTGATGAAAAACTAGTTGCATTTTCTAGTAAAAAGTATCCACAATGTAAATAAATCATCCGCAGCATAGTTTTGTATGAAGATTCCTTTTAGAAAAGAGACTCGGAGCACTTCTCCGACTTTTTGTGGGGTTTGACCCACATCTCTATTCCTGATTGACAATCTAGTACAAAATTTGTTTGTCCAATGGTCGGATATGTTCAATGTGCATTGATGAAAAATGTTACTTACATATTGGATACATATGTTCCAGAATGAAATTAATTGTTCAAGTAGTTTTACTATGTGCATTGATGAAAAATGATTTAAATGCACTCAATATATATGTTCTAGAATGCAATTTTAACTAAAAGTAGTTTTTCTATGTGCATTGATGAAAAATCGTATTGGATATATACACGAACTTAATGTGCCCAGTTTTTCTTGTGATATTTTCTGTTAAAAGGTGTCCGTGCAATGTAAATAAATCATCCATAGTATATTTTTGTACGAAGATTCCTTTCAGACAAGAGACTTGGAGCACTTCTCTGACTTTTGGTGGGATTTGACCCACATCTCTATTCTTGATTGAAAATCCAGTACAAAATTTGTCTGTCCAATGGTCGGATATATGTTCTATGTTCTAGAATGCAATTAACTGAATGTCATCAATTTACCAAATTATAAATCAACAAGGCTACCTATTTGAGTGCATTAATGACATTGACCCAAATTCAACAAACATATATGTACTTCTTATATTTCGAATCAAAATTAAAGGGATAATTTGTCCATATATCTACTTCTTTAAACTCTTTTTTCAATTAGAGCTCAATTGATATATGGTTAGTTGCATTGAAAAGCTATGTTCTTCCTATTGGAAATTTTTTCATTCAAAGAAGACTATGTAGAGATCAAAAGCAATCTTAAGATTCCAAATGTACTTCAACCATCCAAAACTTGAGTTTTAAAATCTTTTTGATTAAATCAAAAAAATTTACAAGTCACATAGGAGTCTTCTATCTAAGCCAAATGTAGATTGAAACTATCCAAAACTTAGATCAAAACATTTAACATTATATCAAAACATTTAACATTTAACATTAAATCAAAATTAAAGGGATTTACATATAACTACTTCTTTACTCTTTTTGATTAAATCAAAACAATACTTCACATGGGAGTCTTCCATCTAGGCCAAATGTAGATTGAAACCATCCAAAACTTAAATCAAAACATTTAACATGTTATATCTTGAAACATTTAACATTTAACATTAAATCAAAATTAAAGGGATTTACATATAACTACTTTAATATTTTTGAATATATCAAAAAAATACTTCAAATAGGAGTATCTTCCATCTAGGCCAAATGTAGATTGAAACCATCCAAAAATTAGATGAAAAATTTTGACATTTAAATAACATTAAATCAAAATTAAAGGGATTTACATATATACAACTACTTCTTTACTCTTTTTGATTCAATCAAAACAATACTTCACATGGGAGTCTTCCATCTAGGCCAAATGTAGACTGAAACCATCCAAAACTTAGATCAAAACATTTAACATTATATCAAAACATTTAACATTTAACATTAAATCAAAATTAAAGGATTTACATATATATAACTGTAATGAACATAATATACATAGCGAGACCCGTCTCCTGGGTTGCCTAACTAGCCAACACCAGAGGGGGTATGAATAAAAAAAATAGAAAAGGGACTACCCATAACCGGGAAAAAGCTAAATAGGACCTGACATCAGGCTAGCTATTGATATGTTTAGGAGGATTCTCCTTAACAATTGGACAACCGTAGTCCTCCGGATCATCATCTACTCCCTTGGAGTGCTGGGAGGAGTTGTCGCTGCTCGCGCCATCGCTGCTAGAGCTCGTCAAGGTGGATTTGACTGGAAGAGCTGCCGACTTTCTGGTGTCCTGGAGCTGATGGATTGGGATGGTGGACTTTCTCCACCACTTCCTAGAACTAGAAGCACCTTCATCTTATGGCTCATCCTAAAAAGAGATGGAAATGGTCGCCGTAATTCGCGATCTGACCATAGCGCTGGTGAAGTGAATTGTGCTTCATTGCTTGCTGGAGGAGGGTGGCTACCTGTGTCATGGATGGAAAGAGGAGGGCGAGAGCCAAAAATTCTACCCCCTCCATCCCTACCCCCACCTCCCCTTCTGCAACGCATCCGTTGTCTACACATGGGGTCTTCCATAGGCCAAATGTAGATTGAAACCATCAAAAACTTAGATCAAAACATTTAACATTATATCAAAACATTTAAAACATTTAACATTAAATCAAAATTAAATGGATTTACATTTAAAAAACATTTAATATCAAATCAAAATTAAATGGATTTACATTAAATGTAGATTAAAATGGTATCCAAAACTTAATTTTCATTTTTTTTTTTGATTATATATCATGAAATCATCAAAAACTTGAGTTCTAAAAACTTTTTGATTATATATATCGTGCAACATCACTTCACATGCCATGCCAATTATAGTTCAACTATCCAATAGAAACATTTAACATTATACCACATGTGCCAAATGTAGATTGAAACCATCCAAAACTTAAGTTTTAAAAACTTTTTGATTATATATCATGCAACATTAAAACATTAAACATTTAAAAAATTAAATATCACATGCAAAATGTAGATTGAAATCATCAAAAACTTGAGTTTTAAAAACTTTTTGATTATATATATCGTGCAACATCACTTCACATGCCATGCCAATTATAGTTCAACTATCCAATAGAAACATTTAACATTATACCACATGTGCCAAATGTAGATTGAAACCATCCAAAACTTTTAAAAACTTTTTGATTATATATCGTGCAACATTAAAACATTAAACATTTAAAACATTAAATATCACATGCGAAATGTAGATTGAAACCATTCAAAACTTGAGTTTTAAAAACATTTTGATTATATATATCGTGCAACATTACTTCACATGCCATGCCAATTATAGTTCAACTATCCAATAGAAACATTTAACATTATACCACATGTGCCAAATGTAGATTGAAACCATCCAAAACTTAAGTTTTAAAAACTTTTTGATTATATATCGTGCAACATTAAAACATTAAATATCACATGCGAAATGTAGATTGAAACCATCCAAAACTAGAGTTTTAAAAACTTTTTGATTATATCATACATAACATTACTTCACATGCCATGCCAATTATAGTTCAACTATCCAATAAAAACATTTAACATTCTATCACATGCCAAATGTAGATTGAAACCATCCAAAACTTTGAACTTTTAATTTAACAAAAAAATTATAGATCACAACATTACTTCACATGCCAAATGTACTCCATGCATCCAAAACTTAAATTTTAAAAACAAAACAAATTATAACACATCATTACATAACATGCCAAACATAGTTCAGAAGCAAAAAAAAACTTAAATTAAAAAAAAAACAAATTATAACACATCATTACATAACATGCCAAATGTAGTTCAGATGACAACATTAATTTATAGATGACAACATTACTAGTAGTTCAATTATCCAAAACTTAAAAGTTTGAAAAACCAAACAAATTATATAACAACATTACTTCACATTCACATGCCAAAAGTACTAAAACCATCCAAAAATTAACTTTTTGGAACAAAACAAATTATATTAACATTGTAATAAAATATGTCCAAAAATTGTAGATCTCACAAGTATCAAACTGTATCAAATTATATATATATATGACAGTGCATCTAGATAATATATAAAAAGAAAATTTAAGACTATCTAAATCTTGAAATCAAATCTACAAATCATGTCCATCAAATAGAGATGGATCTAGCATCTTTCCTATCAGGGTCTCAATCCGCGCACTATCATGTGAAGCATGGGAAACCTACATACACAATGCACATGTACTTGAACATTAAAATTTGATGTTTTAAAAATGAGTGAGAATATATATAGAACTTCATATAAAAAACAAAATATAACAAAAAAATCATGCAATACCTCATGAGGTTCTCTCTCCATTTGATCAACAAGTTCTGCCCCCATGGGAACATCTGCAATGGTAAACTGTACAATATACATGTACAGTTATATATATATATTAACAAATTTCAAATGAAAATGCACATGTACATATATAAACTTATTTTCAATAATATTAAAAAAAAAGTTAGACAACTTGTTCAAATGGTTGAAATGGTGTGGATGTTCCTATCTCCGTCGCTAGAGTCCGTGGATTAAAGAAATCTTTTATAGGAACCTAAATTCAAAAAATTTAAAATAACTCAAGATATAGATATATATATATATATATATATATCTCAATTTTTAATGGAACTTTTTGAGGTGGAATATATATATATATATAACTTAAACATAAATTTTAAAAGTGAAAAATTGTCCATACTTGTGGCTCATCTCCTAAGGAAGTAGAAGGTACATCTCCCAAGGAAGAAGAAGGTACTGCCATCCCAAAAACATCGGACGGAATCGGAATCTGTTAAAACATTTTATCATTATATATACATACATGTACATGTGTGCACAATTATTTATTTTAAAATATCACTTAAAAAACACTAACATTTGCCAACATATCTTGATGGTGAGACCCATCTGCATTGTTTGAACCAGAGGTCCCAAACGTGATATTAACATTTTCGTCATGCATCATGTGTGAGAACTGCAAATGGTGTTTTAACATATAATGATACATTTTTGTTAGATTAATGTACACACAAATAAATGTATACATGTACGTACACATGTATTTATTACAAATTGTACACATGTATATGTATGTTAAAATAATTTCAAACCCTAAGGTCATTAACACATACCGTTCTCGTGCCCTCTTCCTCATGAAGAATTAAGTCTTGAAAACCATTGCGATAATTTTTTGCATAAATTCAGAGATCTTCAACATTCATGTTGTCAAACTCTTCATCTGTACAATACACAAAATTGGCACGTGCATTTTCACGTGTTCTTTGTCGATTTAAACAAACATCGACTCCACCCAATCCACTATAAACATTGTCGATCATGACATCCCTTAATTTTCGACTTATTTCAGAAGTCGCATCCATCTCTGACCACAGAGTTTTGACCAGAAAATGTGGACTCACCAATGGCGGCTCAGGGCGAGGCAACTCCACATCTAGCTTAATGCCCCTACGGTCATACAATCGACTTTTCCCCGGACCAAAAAATTCTAACGGAAGGTCATTGTAGTTGGGTTTCATACCCAAATTTTTTTTTGCGTAAAATATTTGTGCAAAATAAACAGGAACCTTGTCGTTCCATGGGAGCCTTCCATAGGCCGCAAGGTGCCTATCATACAAATAGCGAGCTATATTTGGGTGCTTGAAATATTGCACCTTTAGCATTTTTCTTTTTGGCTATTCCTTGAAATTAAACATTGACTTTGCGACATATTTTGTAACTCTTTGTTTTACATCCTCCCATTTATCTGGACCCATTACTATTCCCTTTCTCTTTCTCATCACTTCTACAAATGTATCAGTCGTTGGCCCAAGATTTCTGTATACATTTACAATTTCACCCAATGAATGTGTAATTATTTCAAGGCTTTGTCGAATCTCAACAGGTAGAGTCAAAGCCACGAGATCTCTCTGAAATTTTGCATGAAGTTTTTCACACCTTTGTAAGGTGCATTGTGCCATGTTTGTTTCCCATGGTATATCAGAAATGTCGGCAAGATAAGTTGTGCTGGGTAGACAACCTTCTTATTGAATGTAGCGTTCTGCCTTACGTCTATTTTGACCACTAGTTGGAACATTTTGAGCGTCTGCATCAATATATATAAAATTTCGTATATTAGAAAAAACACATGTAAAACAAATTGTACAAATTCAATGAAAAAAATATTGAAATTGATGGCAACCTTGACGTGGTTGGTTAGCATCTTCTCCACCATGAAACTGTTGAGACCCAGAATGACCCTGCTGAGAACTAGACCCAAAATGACCCTGCTGAGAACCAGAAACCGTTGATTGGCCTTCGAGAAAATAAATTTCACCCCCTTCATGCAACCTACTACCACTCATTGATGGCCTTCTAAGTGGATTTGAACCACCACCAACCTCTCGAGACGAGAGAGAAGCTTCATAAACAAATACGAATTTATAATCAATTGAAAAATACATTCATGTGTACATATAAATACATATACATATTCATTGATTAAATTGCGTGAATCATACCACGACTGGGTGAACCATGGGAACGCTCCATGGATGGAGTAGAGACCCTTCTCCTCTTAGCTCCTAAAAAATAAAAAATGAAATTTATTAACAACTAATTTAACTCACAAAGTTAATAAAAAATCAATTCCATATGTACACTTGTATGGAGATTTAAGATTATATTTAAATACTGTGAACATCCCCCGATCCCTGAACCCCCATATGGGATTCGGTTGATCTTCATCGTTCATCCTCCATGATATATATATCTATTGGTGGACATTTACACAAAATAGATTTTAGAAAATCAATTTGTAATTTAGTGTACACAAATTATGTAGAACACAACTTTCAAAGAAATAATTGATGTGTGAAACTCAATTTACGCAAAAAAGAAATTATAAAAATGATAAGTTCACCAAATTGCGCTTTACATGGTTGGAGCACACTTGGTATAAAATTGAAAAAAACACATGGTCATTAAAAAAGAAGCGTAACACTCCATTTAAACAAAAATTTGTTGAAGTCCCCACATTTTAATTTTATAAAAATGTGAAGTTCACCACTTGTTGCAAATGTGAAGTTCACCAAGTTGCGCTTTACATGGTGTGGTGGGAGCACACTTGGTATATAATTGAAAAAAACACATGGTCATTAAAAAAGACGCATTTATAAGTACACAACACAAACATATCCAAGATATGTTACAATGTCCATCAATAAATTTTGAAGGAGAGCGTCTCAACACTAATTCATCTTTAAGAGATGAATCTTGAATTTTTGAAGAAGAGCATCTCAAAAAAAATTCATCTTGCATTGGCATTGCTCTGTATAATTCTAATTTATCTTTGATAGATGAATCATGAATTGGCATTTCCCCACGCAATAGATCAGCAGACATCCTATTCACATTTGTACAATGCCTTATACTGAAAAATTGAAATTGGCTAACAATATTGTTTGCTATTCCATGCAGTTCTTTTAGCCTCTCATTTTTAACTTGGCACATGCCATTCAACTGGTTGCACACAAGTTCAGAATTGGTGAAAACTACAATTCCATTTGATCCATACTTCATCGCTGTTCCCAAGCCTTCTATCAATCCAATATAATATGCCTCGTTGTTTGTTGTTCTTCTCAGTATATTCATTTTCCTTTGGATGACTTTGCTAGTCACAATATTGGAAAGCACATATGTAATCACTGCTTTCCCTGGATTGGGATAGCAAGAAACTTCTATGCATAATTTCCATTTTTCAGCCATATTTAATGGTTTTCTTATCCCTGAAAAAAACAAATTCAATAAAAATATGTATATTAAATCGACATTTATTGCAAATGCATGAGAGAAATGACACAAGATCATGAGGTAAATGACATGTGCATTATTTATCTTAAAGTTTGACTTAAAAATTTTATGGTAGAGTTCACATCTAAAATTAATGGGAGGAAGCCTTTAGTTTGTGGGAGAAATGACACATGTACACAGTTTACCTTAAAGTGGTTGTGTTTTATGGATATTAGAGGAAGCCTTTAGTTTGTGGGAGAAATGACACATGTACCTAGTTTACCTTAAAGTGGTTGTGTTTTATGGATATTAAAATGAAAAACTTCTATTTAGATCCATTCCAAAGATTGACTGTAGGGGAATTTACTAGATATGTCACCTTTCATAAAAGATGGGATCCAAAGGCTACCTGGCCCTTTACAGACTCTGCCTATAGAACTTGTAGAAGTAAACACTAGACCTATCCCAATTTCACCATGTGAAGGTTGTAGAGGACCCGTGGAATCATTCAAGGTTGTATTATTAAACCTTTGGTTTAATGATCTTCAACCTTTGGCTGTAGATCCTTCAAGCTTTCCTTGTACTTTGAAGGTCCTTGCCCTTCATCCTTCAAGGCCTCTTGTTAGAGAAGCATTTTAATATGTGAGAAAAAAATTAGGAATATTTCTTGTAAATTATCTTGTTAGAGAACCATTTGAACATGTGAGAAACAAATTAGGATAGTTCTTGTAAATTATTGTCACTTATTTGATGTCAAAAAAAGAGCCTATGAAATTGAGTGCAATATCTATGTGGTAGACTACACAATATCTAAGGGGGAGAATACAATATATTTGACTTCAAAAGATGAGCCGATGAAATTGAGTGCAATATCTATGTGGGAAGGAATAGAAAGAGTAACAAAAAGCATATGATTGTGTCAATAATTTGAAGTAGTCAAGAAAGATAACAAAGGACCATCAAAATTGAGTGCAATATCTATATGATCAAGTGTCAATAATTTGAAGTAGTTAAGAAAGATAACAAAGGACCATCAAAATTGAGTGCAATACCTATATGATATCTATATGATCAAGTGTCAATAATTTGAAGTAAAGAAAGATAACAAAGGACCATCAAAATTGAGTGCAATATCTATGTGGGAGAGTACACAATATCTAAGGGGGAGAATACAATATATTTGACTTAAAAAGAAGAGCCTATGAAATTGAGTGCAATTTATCTATGTGGGAGAGTACACAATATATAGGGGGAGAATAGATATAAGAAAGGAATAGAAAGAGTAACAAAAAACATATGATTGTGTCAATAATTTGACGTAGTCAAGAAAGATAACAAAGGACCATCAAAATTGAGTGCAATATCTATATGATATCTATATTCAATCAAGTGTCAATAATTTGAAGTAAAGAAAGATAACAAAGGACCATCAAAATTGAGTGCAATATCTGTGTGGGAGAGTACACAATAACTAAGGGGGAGAATACAATATAAGGAAGGAATACAAATAGTAACAAGAAGCATATGATTGTGTCAATAATTTGAAGTAGTCAAGAAAAATAACAAAGGACCATCATCAAATTCAAATTGAAAGATCAAGTAGTATTCTTCATGAAGAATAAGCATTAACTAGGTTCATCATTTAAAGGGTTCATTTTTTAATGAAAAACATTATGAATAATATGGAATGAATCATTGTACATTATGAATTTATGAATAATATGGAATGAATCATTGTAAATTATTATAAATCTTGTATTTAAATGACATTTTATCTATGAATAAAAAAGAAAATGGGATCATCTCTTAATATATATATATGTGTGTGTGTGTGTGTGTGTGTGTGTGTAAGAGAGAAATAAAAAGCAAAGGTAATTCCACCAAGCCTAAAGGAGCATGTCCTAATACATTAAATTATGTCCTAATACATTAAATTATGTTTGGTTTCTCGAAGCATTAATGATGAAAGAAAAGGTAATTCCACCAAGCCTAAAGGAGCATGTCCCAATACATTAAATTATGTCCTAATACATTAAATTATGTTTGTTTTCTAGAAGCATTAATCATGAAGAGTCATGAGATCCACATTTCGACCATGTACTATTTTCAAGTTAAAGAAGCATGTCCTAATACATTATTATGTTTGGTTTCTAGAAGCATTAATCATGACTTTTCTTTGAGATCCACATTTCCATCATACTATTTGCAAGTTCACATTTCCATCATGCTATTTGCAAGTTCTATATGAAGATATGTAGTCTAATAACTGATTAGCAAGTTGTGATGTCCTAATAAAATATTATGTTTGGTTTCCATCATACTATTTGCAAGTTCTATATGAAGATATGTAGTCTAATAACTATACATTATAGCCCATATAACATACAGTATAGCCCATATAACATATAACGATCTTTGACAGTATGAGCAAAGAGTCAAAAAATAGAGAGGCCTCCCAGCAGAGTTCCACCTGTTCATCAAGGTAAGCAACATAATATCGGAAGTGAAACAATGACACCACTAAACATATGTGAATTTAGATATTAAATTGACATTTATTGCAAATGACATGTGCATGGTTTATCTTAAAGTTTGACTTAAAAATTTTATGGTAGAATTCACATCCAAAATTAATGGGAGGAAGCCTTTAGTTTGTGGGAGAAATGACGTGCATGTAAAAATTTTATCTCAAAGTGGTTGTGTTTTATGGATATTAAAATGAAGAAATTATATTTAGATCTATTCCACAGATTGACTGTAGGGGCATTTACTAGATATGTCACCTTCCATAAAAGATGAGATCCAGAGGCTACCTAGCCCTTTACAGACTCTGCCTATAAAACTTGTAGAAGTTGAGAAATTTACATTGACAAATTTACTTGTGAGAAATTTACATTGACAAAATATAGAGATTTAACTAGGCTTGTGAAAAGTACAAGTGGACAATGTATAATTCTACTTAGAAGAGTCTTTGGTTTAATGGTTAAGCAAGAAAGAGTTGTTACTTTCTCTATCTAGAGTAGAAGTGAAATACATAGTAGTTACTTCTTTTTGAGTGTTTTGGATGAAATGGGCTCTACAAGATATTAAGGTAAAAGCATATGATTGTGTCAATAATTTGAAGTAGTCAAGAAAGATAACAAAGGACCACCAAAATTAAGTGCAATATCTATATGATCAAGTGTCAATAATTTGAAGTAGTCAAGAAAGATAACAAAGGACCATCAAAATTGAGTGAAATATCTATATGATATCTATATGATCAAGTGTCAATAATTTGAAGTAAAGAAAGATAACAAAGGACCATCAAAATTGAGTGCAATATCTATGTGGGAGAGTACACAATATCTAAGGGGGAGAATACAATATAAGGAAGGAATAAAAAGAGTAACAAGAAGCATATGATAGTGTCAATAATTTTAAGTAGTCAAGAAAGATAACAAAGGACCATCATCAAATTCAAATTGAAAGATCAAGTAGTCTTCTTCATGAAGAAGAAGCATTAACTAGGTTCATCATTTAAAGGGTTCATTTTTTAATGAATTTTTTTATAAATAATATGGAATGAATCATTGTACATTATAATAAATCTTGTATTTAAATGACATTTGATCTATGAATAAAATTTAAGAAAATGGGATCATCTCTTCATATATATGTGTGTGTGTGTGTGAGAGAGAGAATAAAAAGAAAAGGTAATATGTGTGAGCATAAATATGATAACTTCTTAGTTAAAAATACAAAATTTTAAAGTTTAAATTACTAAAAGGTTTGCTCTGGATCACAAATCACTATACCATAACAATGAGATAAAGAAAACCATGACCCACTTATAATAGAGGGATAAAGGGACTCGTGTCACCTACTCCAAACCTAAAGACATAATAATGAAAAAGAATACAAGGATGAAAAAACAATACACTTGTCATAATTGTCATAAACTTATATCTAGTTTAATATTTCTAGCTACATGGTACACAATAACACATGGTACAAAATAACACAATGATTAGTTCAGGTTATATTAAGGTTAACATGGATAACTCAGAAGGTATAAGTTCAGGTTGATTAGTTCAGGTTACATTAAGGTATATCTATTACATATGTTATAAAAAATATGTGTGAGCATAAAGATGTTAACTTCTTAGTTAAAAAACAAAATTTTGAAGTTGAAATTACTTAAAAGTTTGCTCTGGATCACAAATCACTATACCATAACAATGAGACAAAGCAAACGATAACCCACTTATAATAGAGGGATAAAGGGACTCGTGTCACCTACTCCAAACCTAAAGACATAATAATGAAAAAGAACATAAGGATGAAAAAACAATACACTTATCATAATTTTCAAGCAAACCATAACCCACTTATAATAGAGGGATAAAGGGACTCGTGTCACCTACTCCAAACCTAAAGAAATAATAATGAAAAAGAACATAAGGATGAAAAAACAATACACTTGTCATAATTGTCATAAACTTATATCTAGTTTAATATTTCTAGCTACATGGTACACAATAACACATGGTACAAAATAACACATTGATTAGTTCAGGTTATATTAAGGTTAACATGGCTAACTCAGAAGGTATAAGTTCAAGTTGATTAGTTCAGGTTATATTAAGGTTGATTAGTTCAGGTTACAGAAACATTGGGGCACAAAGTTTTACTCCCTTTCTATATGGTTTTTGGCCCTTCCCTGGTTCGGTATGATACTAGTAATCAAATGAACTAGTGTACACTTACATAGAGTAAACTGTAATGGTATTACCGTAAGAAGTTAATCGTATTAGCTTATCTATAACGGTGTAATGATATCATTTTCACCACATTAGAGATTATGGATGTACTTATACCTATGGAATACACTGATATTATGTAAACTACCTCTATAAGAGCTTAAGCTTACCTTATTACGTAAATAGGGTCTATAAATCCCATGTATTAAGGAATAAAGCACACATAAGAGTGTTCTGTAATACTAGCTATAAGCTCCCAGGAATATATGTAATGAATAAGCAAGTACTAACACATCAAAGCTGGATACTCACTTACCTTGTGCGTATATATATAATACTATCTTTCCCTAATCATCATTTTATGCAAAGCTTGTTCAGGTTAAGGAGTTAATACTATGTGTAAAGATAAGCTTGTATTTATCTAAAAAGTGATTAATAATTCTAATAATCATGTTCTCTTGATTACACTATACTGTATACATATCACTATGTACATTTGGGATTAGAAGTAAGCTATAAAGGTGGTACTGCTTAAGTATTTAGTACTTTAACTAGTAAAGATGTATCAAAGCTTGTGCTTATTACGTATCCTCTACTAGCTCTATTGGAATAAGTAGCTTGTATCGAGTATAAGTATCAACATAATCAAACACAGGTAAATGAATATTGATGATTTCCATTGCTTTCAACATAACCTACCAATCAGAGTCATGCAGTGAAAAGTATCAAGCTCAAATACACTTGATTACAAGTATACCAGTAATGAACCATAAAAATAAATGGGAAACACTATGCCTGGGAAAAAAGCATGTGAGACTAGTTCCAACATAGCTCTTACTCAATCAGCTTCAACATGGTGACATATCTAGCTCAGTTTATCGTATTAGATAAGGGTTCATGTAGTAAGCTAAGAACAGTTCGGCATTACAGAAGACATTACAGAACAAATTGCATTACAAATTTTTCCCTTGTGAAAAACAGAGGAGGAGCAGGACAAAAACCTGGTAATTTTCTCACTTAAAGTCGCCATAGAACAAAAACGCAGACGAAAGCAGCAACATAGACAGAAAAACATGCGAAAAAACAGACTAGCAGTAGCACAGACAGAAAAATGCGCGAATAAACAGACACACAAAAACGTGGTAAACAAATAAACTTCGTGGGCGATATATTTATAGGAACTAGTTCGACCGAACTTTTGTTGCTGGTTTTCCCATCTGCGGCAAAAATTTTGTTTGCCCATGCCATCGGTGTGCCGTCAATCTAAACAGAGGCACGAGTTCGACTAAAATTTCTCAGAAAGTTAGGCTAAACTATCAGATAGTTCGGCCGAACTTTATAAAAGGTTCGATCGAACTATTGCTGAAAAAAAATTTCCGCCCCCGATTCTCACAAAAGTGTAACCGATCTTCACATATCCGCCCTTTTGCATTTTGCATATTAAATATTTTCAACAGATTTTGTACGTACTCATTCTGAGACAATGTTAATTTGCGATTTTTCCTGTCTCTAGTTATTCTCATACCAAGGATTTGTTTTGTAGCTCCCAAATCCTTCATTGCAAATGAATTTTCCAATTTTTATTTTGAGCACATTTATTTCCTACATGTTAGACCCTGCAACAAGCATGCCATCTACATACAATAAGAATATAATATAGCTGCCATCATTTTTCTTTTTTAGATAAACACAATGATCAAAGTGACATCTAGTATAACCTTGTTTAGACATAAACATGTTAAATTTTAGATACCACTGCCTTGGAGCCTATTTTAAGCCATACAAGATCTTCATTAACCTGCACACTAATTTTTATTTCCCTTTGACCTCATATCCTTCTGGTTGCTGCATATAGATCTCTTCCTCTAAATCTCCATGGAGAAATTTTGTCTTTACATCTAATTGTTCAAGATGCAAAACTTCTGCTACTACAAGACTTAAAATAGTTATGATTGAATTCATCTGAACAACAGGAGAAAAATTTTCATCAAAATCAATACCTTTCCTCTGTGCAAACCCCTTCACCACAATTCTATCTTTGTACCACTGTTTTCCTCCATCTTCTTCCTTCTGCCTATAAACCCATTTATTTTACAATGTTGTTTTACCTGTAGGAAACCTGACTAAGCCCCAAGTCTGGCTATGTATTAAGGAGTCCATCTCTTCTTTCATGGCTAGCTCCCACTTCTTCCTGGTTTCAACCTGCATTGCTTCTTCATAACATTCAGGTTCACTAGAATCAGTCAACAATAAATAATATAATGAAGGAGAGTATCGTTTAGGGGGTCTACTTATCCTGGTAGATCTTCTGACACCACTTTTAGGTGTTTGAAGTGCCTTTTTCTGTTGTGGTGGTTATTGCTGTTGTGGCTATTGATTATTATTATTTTCAGGCACCTTTACTTTTTCTGTAATCTCATCAAGAACTGTGTATTCTTTGTTTTATTTTTCTTTTTTCTTTTCCTGCAAGTGATTCTTATACAAGACCTTTTCATTGAATATTACATTTCTACTCCTAATGATTTTGTGATTTTCATAATCATATAAGCAATAACCAAAATCATTAACACCATATCAAATAAAGATACATTTCTTTGAAATTTCCTCAAGATTTGTTCTATTTTATTTATTAATATGGACAAAGGCCTCACAACCAAAAGGATTTAAAAAAGAGTAGTTTACCTTTTCACTTGTCCATGCCTCCTCTGGAATACCACCATCTAAGGAACTTGAAGGCCCTCTATTTATTAGATAAACAACAGTATCTACATCATCTGCCCAAAATTGTAAAGGCAATCCTGCATGCAATCTCATGCACCTTGCATGCTCCATGATTGTTCTGTTCATCCTTTCTGACACACCATTTTCTAGTGGTGTTCTTGGAACTATCTTCTCTCTGTGAATTCCATGCTTTGAACAATACCTATCAAACTCTTTGCTGAAATATTCACCTCCATTGTTTGATCTTAGACACTTTAACTTCTTTCCTGTCTCAATATAAACCAAAGCTTTCCATATCTTGAAAATATCAAACACATCAGATTTATTCTGAATACAAAAAATCCAGGTTTTTCTAGTTTCATCATCAATAAAAGTAACAAAATAACGAGAGCCATCGAGAGATGATACCTGAGCAGGTCCCCATACATAGGTATGCACAAGCTCTAATTTTTCGCTCTTCTTTTATTTCCCAACTCTGAGAAATCTAAATCTCTTATGTTTTCAATAAATACAATTATCACATAAATCCAAATCAATATTCTTCAAACTCAGCAACAAATTTCTTGAGTGAAGACTCTTCATCCCCTTCTCACTCATGTATTCGAGCCTATGATTCCATAATTCTACATCTACTCCTTTGGAAGTTAAAGCATTAACAGAGGTAGAAATACCATTGCATAAATATAATGTACCAACCTCTTCATCCCCTTCTCACTCATGTATTCGAGCCTATGATGCCATAATTCTGCATCTACTCCTTTGGAAGTTAAAGCATTAACAGAGTTAGAAATACCATTGCATAACTACAATGTACCAACCTTTTCTCCTTTTTCTATTACCAGGGATCCTTTGGTGACCTTCCAAGTTTTATCTGTGAAAGTTGTCACAGAACCTTCATCGCCTAACTGCCCTGTTGAAATCATATTTTTCTTCAGATATGGAACATGCCTTACCTCCTTTAATAGCCATTGGTTTCCATTTTGTTGTTTTACAGTAATTTTACCCATTCCAACAATTTTACAGGGTTTATCATCACCCAAACGAACTTGTCCAAAATCTCCTTGAACATAGTCATGAAAATATTTCTTATCATGTGTGGCATGGAATGAGGCCCCTGAATCTACCACTCAGGAATCAGTAAAATTTTCTAAATAAAGAATAAAAGCATCTTGTAAGACATCACCTGTCACATTTCCTTCATGATTGTTTTCTTGTTGTGCGTCTCCTTCTTTTCCCTTCCGAGATCTACAGTCTTTCTTTAGGTGTCCTTTTTTTCTGCATTTCCAACACACTATCCCTGATCTAGACTTGGATCTACCTTTCGTTGATTTACTGTGATATGCTGAGCTCTTTCCTCTTTCCATTTTTCTTCCCCTAGTATCTGCACTCAAAGAATTACCTGATGTCTCACCAGAGCTTTTCCATCGCATGTCCTCGCTAAGGATAGCACCAACAACATCATCAATCTTTAAAGTACTATATCCAGAGATAGAGTTACTAATGGCCCTAACTAAACCATTCCAACTTTCTGCTAATGAGAACAGAAATAACAAAGCCCTAACTTCATCATTAAATTTTACCCCTACAGAACTTAACTAACTGGTAACTGTATTAAAATCATTTAAATGGTCTACAAAAAATCCACCTTTCGACATCTTCATATTAAATAAACGTTTCATAAGAAATACCTTGTTTGAGACCAAGGGTTTTTCATATAGTTTCACCAATGCCTTAATCAAACCCTCTGTTGTTGTTTCCTTCAAAATATTGAAGGCTAATGACACCGCGAGGCACAACCGTACTGTTCCAAGTGCCTTTCTATCGAGAATATCCCATTCTACATCTGGCATAGTCGTCGGCTCCTTTGTTTTTTCACTCAATGGTAGGTACACATATTTCTGATACAAATAATATTTCATATGCATCTTCCACAATGGGAAGTTTTGGCCGTTAAATTTCTTGATCCTAAACTTACCATCTTCTGCCATTGCTCCCACTTGAACAAGGAACCCTTATTTCTTGCGATTTTATCAGCTAAACAGACCTTCGGCTCTGATACCGATTGTTCGAAAATTATATATTACAGAGCAATGAAACACATAAAATATGCAGAAATAAAAACACAAAAAAAATGTAAAATAAGAGAGACAAAAATATACATGGTTCACCCAATTTGGGCTACGCCCACCCCAAACAACTAGTCCTTCCTTTATATTATCCAACAGAATGAATAGACACAACCTACAACAGATTCGCTGTAATATCCTCTTTTCTCTCTAATAATCTCCCTATATGTTTCTCACTCTGAGAATACACATAGAATACACAGCCGCAATACAATACCCTCATACAAAACGAGGGTTTTCCTTTTAGGCCAAAAAAACCTAAATTAAACATAACTTCTACCATTAGATCATCTTCCTAATGAACAGCCTTAGATTGACTAGAAATTACAGTACTTTTACAAGGAAATTTAACATCTGTTTTTAGCTTCAGGGGCGCTGCCCCTGAAACCCCCCGCTAGGGGGGGGGAGGGGTCCATAAAGTCACAGCCACCCCCCCTAGACCCCCCAAGCAGCGTTTAATTATGGGCGGTGTTTTCGCCCCATTAATAACAAGGGTCCAACGTTCTAATACAAATTAAAGAAGACAATCAGCCTCCACACCCAAAAAAATAGAAACAAAAATTGAAGGAGTTGTTACAAGCATATAAGGATGTGTTCTGAGAGCCTAAAGGGTTACCACCTATGAGAGAATTAGAGCATGAGATCTAGCTATTTCCAGACTCCCCATTGCCACATATTGGGTTGTACAAATAGTTTGTTATAGAATCAAGTGAGGTGAAGAAACAATTGCAACAACTGCTGGAACAAGGTGTCATTCAACCAAGTACATAACCATGTGGGTCACCCATCATCATTGTGCCAAAGAAGAATGACACTTGGTGGAAGTGTATATATTACAGGGCGTTGAATAAAGTCACACTTAAGAACATATACCCCCTATCTTGGATAGGCGATTTGCTAGATCAGCAAACAACAAGAAAAGTACTTCACCAAGCTGGACTTGAATTCTGGATATCACCAGGTTCGAGTCAAAGAATAAGATACATGGAAGGTCACCTTCAAAACCAAGCAAGGTTTGTTTGAGTGGTTAATTATGCCATTTGGCCTATGTAATGCACCAACTACATTTATGAGATTAATGAATGATATACTACACCCTCTTATAGATTAATTTGTTGTTGTCTATCTGTATGATATACTGGTATATAGTGCTACATGCGAGGAGAATATTTCACATTTGACACAAGTGCTGGAAAAATTGAAGAAGCACCAACTGTTATAAAATATCAAGAAGTCTAAGTTTGCGCAAAAGTCCTTGGTGTATTTTGGGTATGTGATCAGTGGAGGAGAACTAAACATATATCCTTCTAAGATGGAGGAAATCATGAAATGGTCGGTTCCTACTAATGTTTCTAAGGTTAGGAGTTTCATTGGGGCAACACAATACCTGATGAAATTCATAGCCTTGTTTTCAGTGGTAGTAGAACCGCTGCATGCCATAACAAAAAGTGGCAAGAGTTTCTAGTGGGGAAAATGTTAGTAGAAGGCTTTCAAGGATATAAAGAAGAAGATCAGTCAAGCACCAGTTATGGAATTTATAGACTTGCAGTGACCTTTCTAAGTGGATACAAATGTGAGTGGGTATGCTATGGGGTTTGTCTTGATGCAAGGAGGAAGAACCATTTTCTACCTTTCTGAATTATTTCATGGGGCAGTTATTAACTACCCCACCTACAATAAGGATCTCTATGCCATGGTGCAAGCTATGAAGAAGTGGAAGCACTATCTGATGGGAAAGGAGACAGTAATCCACAAAGATCACCAAATGTTACAGTTATTGCAGGCCCGAAGTAAGATACAAGAGACCAAGCATTACAAGTGGATGGGGCTTTTACAACAATTTCATTTGGTGATCAAGTATAAGAAGGATACCCCAAACAAGTTTGACGACAAGATTTCAAGGCCACCCAAATAAAAAATCACAGCTTTGGGGATTCTTATGCACATGCAGCCATTCATCCATGATGCATACAAAGAGGCATATTCAGAAGATGAGGAATTCAAGGATTTTTATTAGCAGTTGCATAGTCAGATTCATGTGCACGATAGCAATAAAACCGTCAAATACCATCTCCAGAACTAGTTACTCTACATGCTAGATAAGCTATGTGTTCCTCAAGGTGAGTGATTGCAATTGATTAGAGAGGCTCACAGCTCCAAGGTTGCAGGGAAATTTGGAGTAGGGAATACTGTGGCTAACTTGCAAAGGTATGTGTATTGGCCCAAGATGCAGGAGCAAGTAGCTAGGTTCATAAGAGGTTGCATGCTTTCTTGTACCAACAAGCCTAGAAATAAGAAACAGGGTCTATATCATCCCTTACATGTACCTAATAATCATTGGGAATTCATTTCCATGGACTTTGTGGTAGGTTTACTGAAAATCAAGAAGGGACATGACTATCTATTCGTGGTGATTGACAGGTTCAATAGGATATGTGTTCTCGTGCCTTGTAAAAAGACCATCAACGGGTAAGAATCAACAAACTTGTTCTTTGGACAGGTCTAGGTGCACTTTC
Source organism: Pinus albicaulis (assembly GCA_034641835.2). Classification (NCBI taxonomy): domain Eukaryota; kingdom Viridiplantae; phylum Streptophyta; class Pinopsida; order Pinales; family Pinaceae; genus Pinus; species Pinus albicaulis. The sequence goes on along the minus strand of CM076574.1, from coordinate 1,276,910,196 downwards.
AGATACCGAGGAGCATCATTTTAGACAGGGATACAAGATTTATTAGTGCATTTTGGACTACATTGTGGGAGAAGGTGAACACAAAGTTAAATGGATCTACAACGCCATCCATAGACAAATGCGGAAACAAAAGTAGTCAACAAGACTTTGGTGCAGCTTCTGAGGGGATACAACCATAAGAATCTAAAGATATGGGATGAAAATATGGTATATATACAACATTCATATAACATAGTAGTCCACACTTCTATAGGAAAGAACCCATTTGAAACTTCTTTTGGATATTTTCCACCTTCTCTTAGGTCCTTATAATACTAGTGTAGCCACTTATTATTATTGTTAGTGTAACCCCCTTATTATTATTTTTGTGCCCATGTAGTCCCCATATTGTTATTATTGTGGCCCATAGAAGCCCACTATTGTTATTGTTGTGCCCTTACATTATTATTGTTATGTAGGATTTGATTATATTGTGACCCCTTACACTCCTATATATATAAAGTAGGTTTTATCATTTGTATAATCCAAGAATTGTTCATTTATGTAATGTAAAGGAGGTTTCCCCCTCAAAGAGGTTGGTTTCTAAGTTGTTGATCTAAATTTTGTTCTATTTTGTGAGTTGGTTGCATAAAATTTAGTATAAGAGCTTTGGATTCTAGAGTTTCGCTTCTTCAAACATGCCATCTTGCAATTTTCACTATAATTTTTTTCTACGAAGCTTCAAAAGCTTCAATTGAAACAATGTAGAGTCAAAATAGTGGTGAAACGTTTGTACAGATTTTAGATCTTGGTTCCCTATTGTTTCAGAGATATGATCTGAGGAAGTTAGGGTTTTTGCAGGCTCCATAATTTCATCTCAAATAGGTGCCTGAGGGAAAATCATCATAACTTTCATTTCAGGCATCAAATTTGAATTCTGTAATACATGACTAAAAGCACATAGGCTGTAGTTTATTTTACATCAATTTTAGGGCCAAAGGTCAAAACAATGACACATGGAACCCTGTACAAGTTAGTTCTACTAAAATAGTCCATAATTAGGATAATGTGGAAGATCAAGCATAAATTTAACTTGAAGAATCCAAAATAGGTCTAACTTGTGGCATTGGAAAGAACAATCAGATGGATACTACAGGATTGATGTTAAAATCTTGGGGATCCGAAATCATAGAGATACATCAGGTTCAATATTGAGCTCCTCAAAATCAAGAAAAATGTGTGTATTATTTTTTAAATTGCATATCTTTTTCTTGAAAAATCAGTATTAAGTGATTCCAAAGGCATATTGAAGCATTAATATCAGTAATGGGTTCTAAAATTCCTCCCAAAAATAATTCCACACCCATTAAGCCCTTATAAATATCTACTATGATGCATGAAGAGGAAGAATTGCAACATGGTATAACACAGTTATGAGACCAAGTGCAACAAATTTCTCTCTCGCAAAGTGTAACAAAAAATGAGATGGAAGATAAAATGGATGGTTTTAAGAAAGACATGGATGGTTTAAAGAATGGCGTGGAAGCTAAGGTCGATGGTGTAGAAGAAAAAATGAAAGGAAAAAATGGAAGACATGAAGCATGGTCTAAAAGCAGACATGAAAGGTTTGATAGAAGATTTGAAAAAGTTGCTACAAGAAATTATTCCTAATGGTGAAAATGTATTTGATGAAACTCATGATGAGAACCAAAGAAATGTTAATCATGATTTCATATACTTTAATTTTGGATTTAAGACCCACCATATTCCAAAGGTCGATATGAGGAAGTTTGATGGCAAGGATTTGGTAACATGGATACTACAAATGGAGAAATATTTTCATCTCCATAATATGCAAAACACACAAAAGGTATGCATTGCAACTTTATATTTAGAACCTAATTAGCTTGTATGGTATCGATGGCTTTGTTCTCGTAAACCACTTTTCACTTGGTCAATTTTTACAGAGGAAATGACAGCACATTATGAGGATACAAAAAGAAACACCTTCTTTAGCCAATTAATAAATATCAAACAAAAGGGTACAATGGTGGAACACATTGAGGACTTTCAAAATTTGAATATAAGGGTAAATGATATTCCAGAGGAGCATAGGATAGATTTATTCATAGGTACTTTAAAAGATAACATCCAACATGAGGTCCGCCTTTGGGAACTTGATTCATTGGAGAAGGCATTCAGGTTGGCATGAAAAATTGAAAGAAAAATTATGGCAACAAGGAAGCCTACTACTCACAACTATAAATATGGAAGTGTTGCTGCTCTTAGCCTTCCACAAAAATTGGAAGAAAAAAGAGAAAAAGGGCTAGAGAGGAGAATTGTGATAGAAAATAAATTTAAAGTCATAAGTGTGCTGAGAAGAAATTATTTTATATAGATTATGAAGAGGAGGAAGAAAAGGAACAAGAAATTTCAAAAGAAGAGGATATACACCAGGAACCGACCTTAGAGAAAGAAGAAATGAATTTGACCATATATTGTCATGCATTGGAAGGAATTACCACTCAAACTCTCAATATAGAAGGAAATATCAAGAATAAAAATGTAATAATGTTTATTGGTTCAGGTAGTACCCATAATTGTATTCATTGTAAGCTGGCCAAAGAATTGAATTGATTCTTACCAGCACCAGGGTGTCAAGTAATGGTTGCAAATGGAAGAACTATAAATTTCTCTGGAAAGTGTCATAATATTAAGCTAACTATGGGGGAATATGTATCGAATAGCCCAATGCTTTCCATTCCAATGGGTGGTGTTGATGTTGTATTAGGAGTTCAATGGTTACAATATTTGGGTACGATAGCTTTTAATTTAAAAAAAAAAAACTCTTTAATTTTTTTGGGAAGGAAAGGAAGTTGAATTAAGGGGTATCACATGGAAACCAAGTAATATAATTGGCTATAATGGCATGACAAAGATTCTAAAGAAATAGAAACAAGGCATAATTGCACCATTATGTTCACTAGAGTTTCAAACATTGAAATCATCTATTTCTCCAGATCTTCAAAAATTATTGGACAATCATTCTAAGGTATTTGAGAATCCCAAAGCCTTTCCGCCAATTCGTGATCATGATCATGATCATGATATTCATTTTATTCTAGGAAGTTTTCCTCCAAAGACCATGCCTTACAAATATCCCTATGCCCAAAAGAGAGAAATTGAATATGTTGAATTAACCTTTTAACTTTATTTTACAAAATAGTTTTGACATTAGTAAATAGTAAAAATGTTTTATTTTTTTCTTGATTTGGAATTTTAATGTCGTAAATTTTTTTGTTGAAGGTAAATTTATGATCCATTCGAATTCAAAGTTAATGATAAATTAGCTATTAAAAGCATAAGATAATTGTATTATAGTTTATTTTCATTGGTTTCTCAAATAAAAAAAGTTACAATTCAATTATCTTATTCTTTTAATAGTTATTTTATCATATTTGAATAACTATATAAAACATTTAAATTAATTATTTTTATTTTGGTCGATATGGCCAAAATTTCAACTTTGATGACAGACTATTACACATCATACTCGGCTCATACTGGGCTCTAGAATGCGCCTCTCCATGCAACAAGTGTTATGCCAAGTCCCTCTCCAAAGTCTTCGTAACCACCTTATGAACGCCCCCATTAAGGAAATTTTCAATCTATTTTATGTAAAAAGTTTTCCTCATAATTTGCATAAAATACTTAACCTTTTTAACTTATTTAACAGTCTAACTCTCGATTTTTTTATTGTTGTGTTATTATTTCTATGTTATTATTGTGTTTTTAATTATATACATATTTTTTATAATTAATAATAATTTAAAATAAATTGATAATTTAATAATTATTATTATTATTATTTTATAATTTAAGTTGTTGATATTTTTTTAGTATTCACTAACAATTTATAAATGAATCTTTACCAATACCAATTTCATTATATAAATGATGCCAACTTGTACATGATGATATTGTTCCTACATGCTAGTTTATGAAATAGAAATAGTAATGAGGGCAATGAAGATTTTAAAATGAAAGTGGTTTATATAGTCTAGTTATCTCCTGTTGAAGATAATGGAGAATTCTATATTAGTGTGATTTGGTTCACGAGACCTTATGATAGGAATTCATTTCTATTTCTTAGGGTATGGTTCTAACTTCCATAAAACCTTGTATGCTATATAATGCTTGAAGTGTATTGAGAATGTAGAGTATTCTACAGAGCCAAACTCTCCTTGTTCAGACTCTCTTTCGTAGAGTTGACCAGTGAGTTTTTATTTATCAATTCAAACATCTCATTTTATCATGGTATCAGAGCTCCAGGGATGATTCATAGTCGAAGCCCTGTGATACTTGCAAGTATCCAAGTGGTAGAGGAGAAGCACCTGATGACTAAGTGGAATTTTTTTTTTCTTTTTTTTTTTTTTCCGCTATAACGCATCTTGTAGTGAGATACATAGCATTACAATGCAGGTCCCCACTACAGAGGACCACGTTAATCATCAAAGAGTTATTGGTTTTTGCAGACACATGAGCTGATATGATTTTGTGGTGCGCTAAGGCACTAACATGGGAGAATTCAACATGGGTTGTGTTAACACGCTGCCGTATTGAACAAAGGCTACGTTAGTCAACTCATATTAAATTTTTAAGGGTTGAGAATTTTCGTTGAGAATTTTTATACGAGTGATTTAAGAAGGCTCTTCCGCTTACGTGAAACATTTTTTAAAGGAATTTATTCATATATGCACTTTTTGAAAAGAGCACATGAATTAATTTTTTAAAGGGAATTTTGTAATGATTCTTTTCATGAGTGGAGTTTTTTAAAGGTTTTTAAAAAGTGCCTTTTCAAAAGTTAAAAAAAAAGGTGGATGATTGTTGATCCGCTTAAGAAGAAACAATTTTTTTGAGCACCAAGGAGATATGAGATAGATCTGAGCCAGTGGCCACCATCACTGACGGAAGATTTTTGGTGAAAGGTCACCGATGAAGGGATTCAGTGAAAATTCACCAGTGAAGGAGGAGATCTGAAGCAGATCTTGCTGGTGCAGAGGATTCAAAAGCCTGTCACATAGTGTGAAAAACCACCTATTGGATTAATCACAAATCAGGTAGATCTATATCATAACATTTCTTTCTATAAAGATTTGAGGTAGATCTATCATTTTTTTTTCCTGTCAAGTATTTTTTTTTTAATCGTCAAGATGAATAATCAAATAATCGAAGAATACTTGAATGAAAGTAACAAACTTGATGGCTCCAATTACTCAAATTGGAAATTCAAGATGCAGACTGCTAAAAGCACAAAGTGATTGGACGATTGTAAATGGGGATGAACCGAAGCCAATAGTGGGAGCAACATCATCCTAGATTGGGAGAAGAGAGAAGGTAGAGCAAAGACATTGTTGAATATGTCAGTGAAAGACTGCATCATACCGCATATCAGAGAATGCAAATTAGCAAGAGAAATATGGACATTATTGAAGGATTTGTATGAGATCAAGAATACAAATAATCTTCTATTCTTGAAGAGCAAGATTCTATCCATAAAGATGGAGGAGAATGAAATAATTGCTTCTTTCATATCCTGGGTCAAAGATCTGAAGAAAAAATTGGCAGATATGAGTGAGATAATTGCAGATGTCGATTTGGTCATGATTACGATGAATGGTACGACTGATGATTACCAAATTTTTATCATTGAGATAAGTTCCAGAGAGAAAATCCCAAAGTTTGAAGAACTGACAGGAATATTAATGCAAGAAGAAGAAATAATAATGACTCTAAAACCTCAGAGGGAAGATCTTGCGCTAATGTCAAAGAAGAAGTTCTTCAAAGGAAAAGGAAATCCATCACAGCAAAACAAAGGAAATCCATAGAAAAGACCAAATCAAACTCAAGGTACATATTTGAATAAAAACGACTATGTAATTAAATTTTTTTATTGCGGAAAACTCGATCATATGGCTAAAGAATGCAGGAAGGACAAGTTTCATGAAGAAAACCATAGGCATAAAAGTCATGAAGTTCATTTCGCAAATGATGGCCATGTTCAGGACTTCAGATTGTTCATGGCAGAATTTGATGAGAATGTCGATGCAGACATATTGTATGTAGATTTGGGAGCATCCACACACATGACGAGGAATAGACAATGGTTCAAAGATTTTAAGGAAATCAACAACGGAACACAAATCTAACTTGGTGATGATAGAAGTCATCAAATAAAAGGGTGCAAGAAAATTTATGTTATTTTACCTAATGGTAATGTGAGATATATTCATATTGTAATGTATGTACCCGGAGTGACAAAGAATCTAATTTCTGTATCCATGATTAGAATCTCAAGGTAGAATTTTTTAAATATAACTATTATATTAAAGATCTGTTGGATGACATGAAGACTATTGCTTCAGGAATTCGAATAGGAGGTATGTACAAATTGGATGTGAGAAAAACACCAAATCGAGCTTGGACAACATCGAGTTTGACTACAGAAGATATATGGAACCAGAGACTTGGTTATATCAATTACAGCGATTTGATGTTACTTTATAAAAAGGAAATGGTAAGAGATCTTCCTACGTTAAAACAAGTGCATAATGATTGTGATGCTTGTGCATTAGGAAAGATGCATAGAGAATAATTCCCTGTGTGAGTAGAAAGGAAAAAGAGAGACATACTTGAATTAGTGCACACTGACCTTTGTGGACCCATGCAAACAAAGTCATTAGGAGGTGCACTGTATTTTCTATTGTTTGTTGATGACTGCACAAAGTTTTCTTGGGTGTATTTAATGAGTAAGAAAAGTCACACATTTGAATACTTCAAGTAGTTTAGATATATGATTGAAAATCAAACAGGGAAGCACATAAAGATTCTCCACTTCGATCAAGGGGGAGAATACAGGACGGAGGAACTTACCAAGTATTGTAAAGACCATGGAATATTACAACAATTCACAATACCCCATACTCCTCAGTAGAATGGAGTAGCAGAAAGAAAGAAAAAAACATTGGTGGAGCGTGTTAGGAGCATGTTGAAAGGTAAGGAGCTTTCCAATGGTTTTTGGGCTGAAGCATTGAATACTGCAGACTATTTAAAAAATAGGAGTCCTACAAGAAGTCTTGAGTTTAAAACTCCTTTTGAATGGATTCAAGCCTGTAGTAAAACATTTAAGAGTATTTGGGTCTAAAGCATTTGCCCACATTCTAAAGGAATACATAAGAAAACTAGATTCAAAAGCCAGCAGATGTACCTTTGTAGGGTATTGTTCAAAATTTAAAGCTTATAGATTATTTAATCCCTCTACTCACAAGATTTTTTTCAGTAGCAATGTCATTTTCCATGAGTAGGTTTAAAATGAATCTGATAAGCACTGAAGAATGGAATATTCTATTCTTGGTGGAATGAAGTGAAGAAAAAAGAAACAACCATGATCAGCAAAAAAAGGCAAAAGCAGAGAATTCAGATACAGCAATCAAGCCGGGTTTGTCAAAGGAAATTTAGAATGGGTTGGAAGCTACACCAACACTCAGAAGATCAAGTAGGCAGATTCAATTGCCTGCTAGATATAGGGAGAATGCCTTTATAACTAGTATGATGAATGTTGTTGAATCTTCTAGTTATAGAGAAGCAAATCAATGTAGTGAATGGAAAACAACTATGGAACAGGAATATGAATCTAATCTAAAAAACAACACTTGGGAGTTGGTTGAACTTCTCGAAGGGAAGCAAACCATAGGTTGTAAATGGTTGTATAAACCCAAGATTAATGCATATGGAACCATGGATAAATTAAAAGCTAGATTGGTAGCAAAGGGGTATTCATAAAAAGAAGGTATTGACTATGAAGAAACCTACACCCCCATAGCTAAATTAAACACTATTAGAATCATGATTGCTTTAGCTACTAAGAAACATTGGATGATTCACTAACTAGATGTAAAATCTGCATTTTTAAATGGGGAATTAAAGTAGGAGGTTTACTTAAAGCAACCTAAGGGATTTGTCCAGAAAGGGAAAGAACATTTAGTTTGTAGATTAAAGAAAGCTTTGTATGGGCTGAAACAAGCACCCAGGTCATGGTATGAAAAGATTGATTCATTTTTTCTGCAACACAGTTACACAGAAGTAAAAATGGCTCTAATTTGTATACTATGAAAGATGAAAAGGGGTGCATAGTGTTGATTTCTTTGTATGTAGATGATCTAATTATTACAGGTGATGTTGTTCATCTAATCAAAGAAATCAAACATCAAATGTCATAGATGTTCGAAATGAAAGACCTTGGTGAATTAAGATATTGTTTGGGTCTCGAGATCTGGAGAGATTCATGACAAAATTTTCTGTCCCAGGGTAAGTATGTCAGAGGTCTACAGGAAAGATTCAGGGTGGATTAGTGCAAGGCTGCAGTAGTACCACTACAACAGAACATTAAACTTCAGAGTGAGGATGGCTCTAAGAAGGTCGATGCGACACTTTATAGACAATTGGTTGGGAGTTTAATCTACCTAACCACTACTAGACCAGATTTGGCTTATGCAGTCAGTGTGCTAAGTCAATACATGTCCAAACCACTTGAGAGTCATTGGAATGCAACGAAAGGTGTTTTAAGGTATCTACAAGGAATTGTATATTATGGTATTATTTATATTGATTCTTCTGATGTTAGATTGACAGGATTTACAGATTCTGACTGGGCTAGAAATGTAGATGACCGAAGATCCATAACAGGCTATGCATTCAACATTGGATCCGGGGTAATTACATGGAGCAGTAAGAAATAGAACACAGTTTCCTTGTCTTCAGCAGAAGCAGAGTATCAAGCTATGTGTGCAGCAACATGTGAGGAAGTTTAATGGTTGCGGAGACTTCTCTAGTATGTCGGAGAAGAACAAAGAGATGCAACAACAATTAGATGCGACAATCAAACTTGCTAATAATATGGTATTTCACAAGAACACTAAACACATTGATACACAATTCCATTTTGTCAGAGAGAAAGTTCAATCAAAAGAAATCAATCTTGTATATTCTAAAACATATGATAATGTTGCTAACATTTTCATCAAGCCTCTTGGAAAAATTAAGTTTGAAATGTTTAGGGAGATGTTAGGCATATTTGTGAACCCCTTCTCCGTGAAGGGAGAGTGTTGAAGATAATGGAGAACCCTATATTAGTGTGAGTTGGTTCATGAAACCTTAGGATAGGAATTAGTTTCTATTTTTTAGGGTATGGTTCTAACTTCCCTAAAATCTTGTATGCTATATAATGTTTGAAGTGTATTGAGAATGTAGAGCATTATGCAGAGCCAGACTCTCCTTGTTCAAACTCTCTTTCGTAGAGTTGACCAATAAGTTTTTATTTATCAAATAAAACATCTCATTTTATCATCTCACACATACAATGTAACATAGTTATAATTACTTATATTTAGATAATTTTTAATATTGTCACCCTTTTTACCATATCAAAAATTCCATCCTATATTTAAATTCAATTTAATTTTCAAAATAATTACTGCATTACCATCTTCTTAGTTTTGTAGTTCACTATGAACACTTCTCTTTGAACATAAAAGTAAAATATTAAAAAAATTCATTTAATTTCATCATTTAGAATTCATTAAAACCAAATCCTAATAAATATTAATCATCTGCATCATAAAAAGTTTTGAATTCATTTAAACCAAATCCTAATATATATTAATCATCTACCAATATTAAAGTTTTCGCAAAATGTTTATAAATAGTTTATAAATGCATGCACGCAATATAATAGAAATTAATAGCTTACAGAAGTCCATGAACATGATAGACCAGGCCGGCAGAAAATCGGTGAGCGGAGTGTTGACAAAGAAAATACTGGAATCAGACCAGAGATCAAAGTCATCCATTAATCGCGAGGAACAAGATTGATGGGCAGTCCATTGACAGGGACAGGCATAGGGTCCACAATCACCTTCTCTCCAGGATTCACTAAATTCCACTTGATATTCTTGACAATATTATGGAGAAAAACAAGAATTTCCACTCGAGCAAATTCATTACCGGGGCACATTCGAGGCCCACCTCCAAACGGGACAAACGTGTAGGGAAGAGGACCCGCTCCCTCGAATCTTGATGGATCGAATTTCTCTGGGTTGCTGAAATACTCGGAATTCTTGTGGGTCGAGTTGACAGTCCAATACATCTGTACATGACACCCAATAATAGTTATGTTTTAATCTAAGTAAAAATCTGAAACAATAATTTCAGGCAGTGGCTGACCTTCCATCCTTTAGGGATTGTGAATCCCTCGTATATCAAGTCTTTGATGGCCTTGCGAAAACCTCCTTGAACAGCAGGAAGCAGTCTAAGTGCTTCCTGAGCAACTCTCCAAGAGTACTTCATCCTTTGGAGATCCTCCCATTCTAGAAGTTGCCCTGCCTCCTTTGAAGCTGCTATATCCAGTTGCTCTGGAAATATCAAATGAAACTTTGAGTTTACAAAAAACTGCAACCTCTAATTTACATACCAAATGATATAACGTGTTAAAAAAAATGAGAGAGACTGAATATTGCATCCAGAGAAGATAAGTGCTGCCCAGCCTGCTGCGTAGGGGAATTTGGGTATCATCAGAAAAACCCTTCTATTTTTTCAATAGAACTAGGGTTCGTGGATATATATTTGAACAAATCTCTGCCCACTTATTCTTGAGCACAATAACCCCCAGCTAAAGGTCTTCTGCCTGAAAACAACATAGATAGTTGGATCTAGCTATCTATAATCCTAATATTAGAGAATTGATTGATATATTGGGCGTACCTGTTAGTACTTCTTCGTAGCAGTGAGGGTTCTCAGCCAAAAATTTAAGCAGTACCGTCAAGGTAGAACTGGTGGTGTCATGACCTGCATATAATAGCATAAGAATATTGTCCTTAATCTCGTCGTTTGTGAGAGACTCACCCTGCTCGTCAACATTAGAGAGCAGGAAAGACAACAGATCTTGCTCTCGAGAAGCCTTCCCCCCCTCCAATGCAATTTTCCTGTCATCAATAATGGCGTCAAGCTGATCACGAATGGCATTAGCTGCATGTTTGGCTTTGTTATATCGGGTGCCCGGTACATCTATGGGAATCTGCAATATTCCTTTCCCAAAAACCGTAAAAAATTGCCAAAGCCTGGCTTGTTCGACCTCATTGTCTATGCTGGCCAACAAGTCACAAGCCAAAGAGAAAGTATAACTTTCAAGTAAAGAAAAAGCCATCACCTCGTCTTTACCAATCCAGTGCTGGGCTAGGTGGCGTTTCGTCATGGAATCCACTCGCCCAACAAATTTCTGAAGGGCTTCCGGCCTCAGGAACGTCATCAGGATTCTCCTTAACCTCTTCGCATCGTCTCCAACGGCTGTAATTAGAGACCTTGGGAAGAGATTTCCTACAGAAGTGGGCCATGAGCTGACTACCAGCTTATTCTCGTTGGAGAACAAGAAGCGGTTGCCTTCGGGGGTGCAGAGTACCACAGTTGGGTGGCCAACAAGGGAAGTGGTGAACACGTTTCCATATTTGTGTGTCCGAATTGCAAAGAAATCACGAGGATTACCGTTCCTCTGGGATCGTAGAAATTGTAATGTTTCGCCGATCAAAGGCCATCCAAAGGTGCCTGGTGGGATTCCTCGCCATGTCCTACTTCTGTGGGTGCTGATGTGATAAAAGAATACGGCCACTCCGATAACAGATGCGAGAAATACAGTGAAAATCAGCGGTGGTGTCTCGAATTCCTGGAACCTGTGCAGTACTGACACAGCTTCATTCCAAACCATGGTATATATAATTTCAAAGGTTTCGAATCTCACTGAAAAAAAGGATAAGCTCCAAACCTCCAAATCACAAACAAGCTATGGCTTACCATTGGGTGTGCACGAGATATATATATATATATATATATATATATATATATATATATATATATATATATAAAGCTCCAGGCCTCCAAATCACAAACGATCCATGGCTTACCACTGGGTGTGCACGATATATATATATATATAATCGTTGGAGGAATCTTGTGATTTTATAAAGTCAATAATCGTATTTTGTATCTAGGTTTTTGGATGACGCAATCTTAAAGATCACTGCGGAAAAATTAAAAAGGAATATTATCATTAAATATTCAGTACATTTTTATGAAGATTCAAGCAAGTGACGTGTAATCGTGTAAGGAGGAATCTTGCGATTTTATAAAGTCAATAATTGTATTTTTTATCAAGGTTTTTGGATGACCCAATTTTATGATCAGCTTAAAGATAACTGCGGAAAAATTAAAAAGGAATAATATCATTAAATATTCAGCACATTTTTATGAAGATTCAAGAAAGTGAGGTGTAATCGTGTAAGTCGTTACTTCTAATTAATTTATACATGGAAATACATTATGAGCATCGATAAAGGTGATACGTCTTGGTAGAGTGTTTGACTGGTCAGGATTTTTTAAATAAATTTTAGAAATTTAATATGGAGTAAACAAATTTTGTGTGGGAAATTTTACAGTTATTTGTATTTGAGTTAGAGGCGATTTTTGATGTATGATTTTATGATAAGCTTTGATTACTAGGTGCAAGTTTTAGAAGTGATGATTGATATTATGTGATTCATTTCACTAGTTTCAATCTCATTTCTTTACTCTTAATCCCTATGACCATCACTCTATTCAATGAGTGCTAAGTGGACTATTAAAAAATCATGAAAAATTAGTGCTAAGTGGACTATTAAAAAATCACGAGAAATTAGATAGTTACCACTATCTCTAATGGAAATGGTCATAAATGAATGACTTAAACTTAGCTGAATCCCAAAAAATCATATCTAAAGTTTTTAATCATTAGTTTAATTTGATAGATATTTACATATTAAGTTTGTATCTTAACAGATTTTTTTGAGCACTTGATAGATCTAGATTTAAAATGGATCTAGACCTATTTAATTATGAATTATTATTTATAATTATAATTATAATTATAATTTCATTTTTATTTTTATTTTTATGTTATTTTAACTTAGTAAAAATGTTAAAGAATGCACTACAATATTTCTCCTATTTCTCTCATTCAAAGCTAAAGAATTTCATGTTATGTTATTTTATTTTATTAATTTAATTTTAATTTGTTTTATTTTGAATAGGTCAAAATATTTAACAACAAACTACAATGTTTAATATAATAGGACAAAATCTCTACCATACTAAGTGAATCTGAGAGTATTTCTCACTGCAATTACATCTAATATATTTAATAAAGAATTCTAAACTATAAAAAGTTTTAATTTTTTCATAATTGATTATGTATTTAATTTTTTTTATGAAATATTATAAATGGGAATAAATTTTAAAATAATAATGGATTTTAGATAATAAAGAGTTTTAATTTCTTCATAGTTGATTATGTATTCAAACTTCTTCATGAAATATTATAAATCATGATGTCCACGATACGATTTAGCATTTTATATTTACGCCGTAAGGAGTTCTTCTTTGAAAACAATTTTCCTAGTTGCCATCGTGTAGCTGTATGCACCCTACGATCAATTTTTAGACAATTGAACATATTTAGGCTATGAGATTACTTAGTATTTGGACGATTGAACATGTGTAGACCATCGGATTACTTAGTAGTTGAGAGAAAATGTTGGTAATGGTGGTTAACAATATACAGATGGCCCTAACAGTTATGGAAAAAATGTATACATCCCTTCCTCTCTAAGGGGAAAATGTATACACCCCTTTCACCTAGCGTTTGTTCCTAGGGAAATGTATATAGGCTCGGGCAATGTATACAACTTGGTGTTGAGGTAATGTATATAGGCTGCTGCATCAGACATGTCTACCATTACATGTGGCCTAAATTCCTTATGGAAGACTCTGTCCTCTATTAAGTTTGGCCCACTCAATTTCTCACAAGGTTGCCCTGACGAGCGCTGAAAACGAGGCCTGTGAAAATTGCATAGAAATTGCCCTTCATCTTCTTTTTACTGTGGGGAATCTACCAGTTCTGATATCTTTTAAGAAACTCTTCACAGTTCTTGTGAAAAATGAAAAAGTAGAGAGGGTAAACATCTCTCTCACCATTCTTTACAGCATGCATTTGCACTCTTACCCTCACCAAAAGGACTCTGTAACTATCCTCTATGTAGGGTTCGAATGTACTGCCTCTTCAGGTTGTATCTCTTGTTCATTAGCTAAACTGTCCTCATGGTGATAGTCATAAAAGTCATAGGCAATCCCAAGAAAACGTTGTGGTTGTTCCAATAACCGATCTGAATAATGGTGTTATCCAAAAGGACCAAACTATGGTCACCTGCTCGATACTAGTAAGATGTTCATAAAATCCCCTAGGAGACCATCAAGAAATAGTTGAAAATTTCTCTTACAGAGGACAAACACTTCCTTGATCTCATCCAACCATATTACTTGTGTCTCTACTGCACTCTCCAAACATATCAGAGAATGGAATGCATGTCGCCAAAAGCATGGCTTTAAGATGTTTTATACTTCCTAGCCTCTGGGTTTTTAGGGTCAGTGATTAAGTATGTTATGGGCAGCTGCAGGCGGGACATCGGATAATGAAGTATATTGAGTGCTTGAATACAAGGAAACACCTCTCAATATGGTCCACAACACTTACAGCGTTAGTAAAGCTTCTTATGTTGTGATTGGTTCAAATTTTCTAAGTTCTAATAGCTTAGACTTGTAATGTGAAAAAAATTTAGACTCAGCCACAAAAGTATACTCCATAGCAAAGTACTATTCTATAAATAGAGATCCGAGCCAAGCAAGGAGGGCAAGAGATCTTGAGACAGGAATTTAGGGATGGTAAAGATAGCAAAGTACTATTCTGTAATTGGAGATCCAAGACAAGCAAGGAGGGAAAGAGATCCTGAGACATAATCAGTAATCCTTATAGATGAATGGTGGGTATTGTTTAACATTCTTTCATAAATTCTCCTAGATGTCGCTTCTTTGAAAAAATTCTCCTAGCTACCACCGTGTACCTGTATGCATCCTAGGATAATTGTTAGAGGATTGAACATTTCTAGGCCATCAGATTACTTAGTAGTTGAGAGAAAATGGTGGTGATGGTAGTTAAATGTATAGAGTCGACCCAAACAGTTACAGGAAAAAAAGTATACATCCCTTCCTCTCTCAAGTGCAAATGCATACATCCCTTCCACCTAGCGCTTGGTCGTGGGGAAATGTATACAGGTTAGGGAAATGTATACAAATTGGTCTTGTGGAAATGTATAGAGGCCACTACATTAGACATGTCTACGATTACACATGGCCTAAGTTCCTTATGGAAGACTCTATCCTCTATTATGTTTGGCCCCATTTGATTTCTCACAAGGTTGCCTCGACGAGCACTGAACATGAGGCCTATGAAAATTGCATAGAAATTTCCCTTTCATCTTCTTTTTATTGTGGGAAATCTACCAGTTCTGAGATCTTTTAAGAAACCCTTGGTAGTTCTTGTGAAAATTGAAAAATTAGAGAGGGTAACTGTCTGTCACACCATTCTTTTCGGCCTCCATTTGCACTCTTACCCTTACCGCAACGACTCACTCGCTATCCTCTATGTAGGGGCTGAATGTAATGCCTATTCAGGTCTTCGGGTTATATCTCTTGTTCATTAGCCAAACCATCCTCATGGTGATAGTTGGCTCACCATTCTTTGTGGCTCCAGTTGCACTCTTACCCTTACAGGAAGGGATCTGCAACTATCCTTTGTCTAGCATCTGAATGTACTACCTCTTCAAGTTATAACTCTTATTCATTAGCTAAACTATCTTCATGGTGATAGTCGACTTGTAGATAGGTAATTCCCTCAATACAACTTTCAATTTTTTCCTCTGGTAAAGGGATATAATCCTTGTATTTTTTTTTCTCTAAATCTATTGTAATTATTTTGAAGGTTCATCGTCTATTCGTCATACCAGAAGGCTCCTAGGCCCACTTTAGGCAAAACAATGACTTCCACGGAGTTAATCACAGTGGCCCATGAAGTGAAATGCTTTCTCCTGAGTCAACGGTTGCATTATTATGATCTAGTTTTTAATTTTTTTTGTTTTTTTGTTTTTTTGGCTATAAATTAATTATGCTTTCAGGCGTAGGGTTCAACCCTAATTTTCAAGCTCTTGGTTCGGTCTAGTGAAATAAACGAATAAATTTCTCTTGCATCTTCTTTTTACTGTGGGGAATGTACCAATTCTAAGATCTATTAAGAAACCCTTGGGAGTTCTTGTGGAAATTGAAAAAGTAGAGAGGGTAACAGTTTGTCTCTCGCCATATTTTGCGGCCTCCATTTTCACTCTTACCTTTACCGAAAGGAACCTGAAACTATCTTCTGTGTAGGGTCTGAATTTACTACCTCTTCAGGTTGTAGCTCTTGTTCATTAGCCAAACCGTTGCCATGGCCATAGTTGTCTTGTAGATAGGTAACTCCGTCAACACTAATTTCAATTTTTTCCTCTGGTTAAGGTATATAATATTTGTATTTTATTTTTTTATTTTTTCTAAATCTATTGTAATTATTTTGAAGGATCATCGTTCATCGCAATGGATGTCTTTATTGAACCATTCAAGCCCTTGAGTTTTAGATTGCAAGGCAGCCACATCAAGAGCGTGTTGTCTCTACACAACTTCAAGTTCAGACTGAATCACACTCTTCTTTAGTAATTGACACAGAATTGTCATATGATTTTTTAGATGAAGCTCATTTTCTTTGGCCAGAAGAGTGGATTTGAAAATATAAATTTCCATCTTAGTATTTTGTGAATCTTCTTTTGCTACAACGATCTTAGCTTCAGCGTCTTCGAGGAAATCTAATAATTTAGATGCATTTTCTTTGGCTATGTTAGCCTCAACTTTAGTGCATCAAAAAACTTCAACTCAATATCCCTGACATGGGCCAATTCTTCCTTCAATAATTTAAGTTCTTTATTAGCCTTACTTGCCATGCAACTGCTTCTTTGGCTTCAGATTCCCATTTTTCAACAATGTCATCCTTTTCATCTTCACTGATTGACCATGATGCATATGTCGAATCGAGAGCCTCTTTTAGAGCACATACCTCTGCAGAAAATTTCTTTGCTTTTTTGGCATTGGCCTTTGAACCATTCACTGCAACCTCGCCCTATTTAGCCATGGTTTCCTGAGGATAAATCTTATAATTATCGTATCACTTTCTATCAAATAGAGAAAATAGAAATAGGTCAATTAAATGGTATTCCTAATTCTGCATATTAATCGAACTAATTTTCAGTCGTTTAGTCTAAGTATGGTAGTTGTTCAAGTGTCAATGAAAATTGAGTAACTATGCCTAAATGATAAGCTAATGAATCCAATAGTCACATGTATCCTACCTTGATCACAAAATAAAAACTAATATTAAGTGGTTTGGCCAACAACCAAAGATGGTTAAGGTAACTATAAAATTAGAATCCGTGAATTTGAATGTGCAAACAAATTTTCAAAAATAAATATCAACTTGCAGGAACCCAAGATGCTTGAGAGAAGTATTAAAGTAGAAGGATAGGAGTACAATGTTCCTTTCATTGATTCGGAAAAGATGGAAAACCACCTTTTTCGGGTTAATATGATGAATATAATAAAATATGACATGATATAATATGTTGATCATTTTGATATTAGTTTGCTTTAGTGAACTTTCCTGGAGAAACAAATATCAGACTGGAAATAAATGGAGGCCACTGAAATTGTATTCCTAAAGCTATTCTTAGCAGCCCAACTCAATGAATGGTGCCCCCATGGTCAACCAGGCTCTCAGGATTGGCCTGCTTAGAGTTTTACTATGTGATTATGAAAAATAAAGCTTATTTGAGGGACTCTGATCACCTCAGTCTACCACCATTTCTTTTCTTCTCATTCTCGCCATCATAGGTGACGTTCACAAAAAATGTGATAATAAAAATATCCTGGTGGGGATGTCATATCAGAGCAAAAGTGATCTGGATCCAATCAATTAGAGGCTATGATAAAGTAAAGTAGTGTATATATTCTCTTTTTTTTCAACCCGAGAAATCAGGCCTGGAGCAGTTGACATGTGTACATAGCTCTTCCCAAGTTTCGACCACCAGAGTTGTGGGAACCAAATCTCCACACTAGAAGTTAGACCATATCCTCAGGAATAAAGATTTTTGTTCAATACTAATAAAATTTTTTAGACCACAAGACTTGTGGGAACCAAATATCCACACTAGCAGTTAGACAACCGTCAACTTGTTATATACTTTCAAGGTGTGTTGCAAATAAAATAAATCAAACAAAATGTTGTTATATATTGTCGAGTTATACCGCAGTAGTATATTTTTTCCTGTATCTTTTGCAATCAATTTACCCATATTTTATCCAGTTTTTTTATTAAAATAACAATTTTAAGTTGTGAATTTTCTATATAATTAGATTGAAAATTCCTGTATGCCATCAAAATTGCAGTTTAGACCAAAAAAAAAATTATTGACTAAAAATATCTTTCACCAAATTCCTACAAAAAAACTCCAAATCTTATTATAGTTGGACAACACATTACGAGTATCAGAGAACTGAAAATTGTAGTCTTGTGATTCGGATTCATGTTGTCTACATTTAGACTCCATTGTGTGGTTTGTATAGAAATAATTCATTTTCTATAATTTCGAACACTGCAAAAAAGGTTTGAAAAATAACACACTACTATAGAAATTAGGTTCCTACTATTTATGGAGTTTGTCTAGTGATAGTGTTCAATATAAACGGCTTTCCTCGGCCCTTGAGGTGAGCGTAAATTTCTACGCCACTCTGAGTCCCTGGTATATGAAATTTTCTGAAAGCTTTGTGTCTCTCTGCAATTTTTTGACTTGATTTCCCTCATTTTAGTGCTTGGGAGATGATTTGGAAGAGGATGATTTGTTTTATTATCCATTTTTGGATTAGCTATTGATAGAGTACTTTAAAGCTTCTTTTAATACAATTTATATACCATTCTTTTTCATTACAATTTTGTATAAAGAATATTGACAAGTATTATTGGAAAACTGGGAATATCGAGGACTTGATTCCAATACCCTTATTCCAGTGGAAAAAATAGACATCTAAACAATAGGACTGACTACTTTTATGGTAAGTTTTGGTTTGTTTAAGTCAATTCTTTTGTTTTTGTTTCACAGTACCAACCAAAAATGTGAAGCACGACAGACTCCAAGGAACTCCTAGGTTAAAAATAATGCCTAAACTCCGTCTAATTGTGGGTTATTTTCTATGTTTGAAACTGGGAATTCAATATATGTTTCTGTAATTTATTTTCCAGGAAAATTTCATTATCACAGGTCCTACTTTGGTCTCTTTGATCCTATTTTGTTGGGACCTTAGTAATTACAGAGTTAAGATAGAAAATTAATTGCTTGGAAGAGATTTACCTTAAGGGAGTGATAACAGATATTGCATGTTGCAACTACTAAGCATCAATATATAATGATCTCTAAAATTGATGGTTTTTATTTGGACTTATATATAATCGGTAACTTTGGAGAGGAATGAGAGGAAATTAGCTTTGTATGGTATTTGAAGTGGCTACAACATTTGCTCCGTAATCATAGTAATAAAACTTGAAATAAAACATAATTTAGATCGAATCATAACATATATTCTAGCAGTAGAAAATAGATCAATCAATAATTCAAACATCCTTTTGATACTCAAATAACAAATGAACTGCAAGCAATACCAAATCGGTTTCAACTTCTGAACAATATTTTCTTTTGCAGATTGATTAGTAATGTTTTTCAGTGTATGGGAAGTCCAAGTATGCCTCAGTTCTATCATGGTTCGTCATTTTCTAAGATGAGATTTGATGTATGTAAAATGGCACTGTTAAATGAGTTCCATGTGATTTTTTTTTTCTCTATAAAATTTTTAGCATGATGTGAGGTCCAACACTATGTATGAGGTTTCATTTTCAAGATATGTTTTTATAGAGTACGGAAGATTTCAAAGTTTTTCTACGGTAGGCAAAATAATATGTTGTTGCACTTTCTATTGGCCATATCTCTCGTGAAAAAAATCAAGAAAAGAAGAAGGCACACATGTGGATTTCTTTGAGTAACCCAATAGAAACTAGAACCCTAGCTTATGATTTTTAATCCTTGAGATAATTTTATATATCGTATTTTCATTATTTCTTCTAAGATCAGTTGGTTATAGATTTGATGAAGACAATTGAGTGTCGTATGTTGATGTTACAATTAATAGGTTATGGGCTCAATGCGATAATTGTGAGAGCTTTCTTTATATCGGATTCTTGAGAGAGAATCATAGTGTTTTTAAATAATGTGGATATTATCTTCAAATGATTGTGACTTTTAAGGAATTTGGATATTATCTTCAAATATACTCTATTTCTATATATCTGATTGAGACTTTTCTTCCTTATTTACATTTTCTCAATTGGTTTGGATATTCTTCAATATTTTTATAAATTATTTTCATGTTTTCGTCTGCACATTCATTTATTCAAATTAAAATAAATATTAATAAATTATATTCAGTTCCTTTTCCTTGGAGTTACCAAATTATTCAAGGAAAAAGAAAAATCTTAAATATTTAAAAAAAAAATCTCTCAATATTTTTAATTATATAAATATTAAACTTTTTAAATAGAATGAAAGTAGTTATTCTTTTAATCAAGACAAAATTGAACAACAATACATATAATATTAGAATAATGGATAAAATAACTACTAAATATTTATTAAAATTTATTTATAAATGCAAATTTAAAAACAAACTCTTATCAAATGATAATTAATTGTTCTTCTAATCAAGAAGATTTGAAAAAATACATATATTATGAGAAAAATGGATAAAAATAAATATCCAACATTATTAAAATAAACCCGTTATAAAATAATTAAACCCGTTATCAAATAATTTAACCGACAAGTAAGATTTTTACTGAAATTTAAACCCTCCTTTCACATATAAAAGGTTCGAATATATTATGTTTTTTATGTATTTAAAGATTTGTTTTTTTTTAATAAATGTAAAATTATTTTTTTTAAAAGACATATGAGTTTAATTTTAAATAGAATTAATAAGTAAAGTTAATCCAGTAATGAACATGATTTATTTCTTTTTGAATAAAGAATTATTTATTGTATGGTTTCCATAAAATTGATGGTAAAGATTTCCAAGATTCTAGAGTAGTTAGGCAAAAGCAGTTAAAGAGAGTTACATTTTCCTCTGAGGATAAAGAGGAAATCACAGTGAGAAAAAAGGGTTCACTTAAGTAAGAGGAGAGCCAAAAGGCTTGACGGTGAGAGTAATCTAGAGCTAGTTGGAGCTAGTGGAACTCTGCAACCTAAAACTGGAGAGAAGACTCGACAAAAAGTCTTGAGATCTACCCGAGTAATACTGCTATTTAAGTCCTCCTCTAGTGTGGATCACAGGGGGATTTGAGGACGTAATTACCTCTCTCATGGTTGTGAGGCTATCATTAGCTTGCTAAAGTGAGATAAGTAACTTAAATTGGTGTTAAGAAAGACAGAAGTGGCTCGTTGTGCAATCTAGTTGGATAAATTGCTTGTCTCTGTAACTGTGAAATTAATGATAGTAGGTCTTTAACTATAAATTTTGTTCATTGAAGAGAATAAAAGGATTGTATATGGAAGATAAATATTTATTTAATTCAGTCACTGAGTGATATTTTATTTTCTATATACAATGTTTTGAATGTATTGTTCGAGGAAAGGACATATGTATATGTGCAGAGAAAATCTAAGAAAGTAAACAAAATGATATGACAGAACCATAACAAAGTATTCAAAGGATTGTTAGTCTATCTGGGGATGGGACCCGAGATTGTACAGTTTGTCCTCTCATCTAGAATAGTGCTAGACACAGACTACGGGGTTAAAGAAAGTTAACCCAGATAAGATGATGGTCTGGACATCAATCCCTATGTTGAAATAAATATTATCATCTCTTAAAAGGATAACTCAATGTGCAAAACAACTATTTGTTATAATGAATCAATATAGAAGAATTTTTTAATAATCTATCGGAGCATAGAATTTAACATTTCAAAGAAGATAGCTAACAGTTTAGTACTGTAAATACCAGACGCTTTCAAGGGTAGCATATAGATCATATGAAAGAAAAGCTCAAAAAAAGAGATAACTGTAGTTACTCTATTATTAATAAAAACATATAAGTGGACTTCTATATTGACAGAGGAAATAAAGACATCATGCATGTGCCGTGTCAGAAAAAAATAAATAAGAGTATATTAGAAAAATCATTTTTGCTATAATAACTAGATAAATGTTGAGTATTCAACTAAACAGAAGCCATGGAAAACCCAGAAAACAGAATCTATGAATGAAAGAATGAAAAACCATCATTTGTAAAAAAAAACCAAAAAAAAAAAACATTAGCTTCTCATTGCTCAAACCCCTCTACAACTAAGTTAAATGAAAGAAGAACTTAAAAAAATGGAAATTACAACTGCTTCATAAATTATTAGCTCATTTAAAGTAAAGTTCAACTAGCAGAGTTGAGTCATCTAAACATGAGGTTTATAAGTTTCTAGTGAGTAAGACCGATGGTTAACTGCATGGTGGAAATACCCCAAAAAATATATAACTGAAAATGATACATCAAGCCAACTCAAGGCTAGAAAAATAGTTTCTAAATATAGTGAAAATGCTCTAGAGGCTTGGGAATAATAATACAAAGTAAGCCACCAAAATCATCCCCTCGCAACAGTTTAGGGTTTCAACCCAATTCGGAGATAAACTTCAAGAAGAACCCCTAGTAGAGAACCAGAGCTACCTGGAAAGAGAATAATTACCTTAGAACTAAAGGAAAAGCCGGTGGCATGAGCGTGAGACAAAGAAAGGGAACTTTCTTAGTAAATGAAGAAAACTATGAAATAAGAAGAAATTGTTCATTATACACTTACCTAGCAGAAAACCAAACTGTCCTTGTTTACTTGTAATGACCACGCCGAAGGAAGACATCCAAACCCTTCTGTCGAAGTGATGTTGAAACCTCTTCTTGAGATGCAGGCATTGAAACCCAATGATTTGCCACGTTTCTGTTATGGATAAGAACCCATTAACTAGAGAATACCAAGACACAGTTACATAATGAATTAAACCATAACTATAAAGAGAAATGTAAGAAATTGCGAGGTAGGCCACTGAAATCATACTTTGTATTAGAATAAGGAGGGAGAACCATTTCATGTTACTTGTGTTGGCTTCAAACGAAGGACGGAGGTGATGCAACAAGCTTAGAGGTTTGCAGAGCCAGATGTGCTCTCGCTCAGTTCGCAAATGGAAAGCAGTTAGGATTTGAGGGGGTAAGTCAATAAGATAACCTAACCGGCTTGAATCACAACCGTTGATGAGTAAAAGAAATCCAACAATGGTTAGAAATACACGTGTTGCCATAAAAATCCAAAGGACTATGAGAAATCCTGAGTGTAATTAAGGTGGTACAATTTGGTACTTAAACCATAAATCATGAGCCGAGTGATAAAACATAAATTTAATCATTCAGAATCCCAATTCAAATCATAGCACCAACAAAATATATTATGTTTGTTATATAGTACAATGAAGATTAAGTTCAAGGTTCGTATGTGGTACCTAGATTGATATAAAATTAATTCACAAGTAACCTTTTATATGGTGCTCATATCAATATAGATTTTTCCATAGTATAGGTTAGAGGGAAGGGTAAAATTATGGGTCTAACCCATTATATTATTATGTTTTTAAATTTATTATCATCATGTAATACCTAGGTATTAAACATTGTTAATATAGGGGTATTAAGAAAATCGCACAGTAATAAAATCATTTTTACTAATGTATGGATGAATGTTGCAATAAACCAATATTATAAAGTATTGAATGTTGCAATAAACCAATATTATAAAGTATTTGAATAAAATATTCGAAGGGTGTTGAAACTGGGCAGGTTCTCCTGGTTAACGAGTGAAACTTCATAGGGTCAATCCCTTGTGCTGACCCAGGTCTCGCCACTCGTGAATCAATGAGCTTAGTGGCATCATCAATTGGAATAGTTTTTTTTGTTTCATAAGTTTGAATATTGATTAGATTATTGTTTCAAAAACTTTTAAATTGTTTTATAATAAAATAATAGGAAAAATAAAAAAGTTTAAATTGGTTTAATTTGTTTTTATTTTTTAATTAAAGTTAATATTATTGATATAGAATCTTATTACAAATAATAAATTATTTTTTAAAATAAATATAATATTAAAAATATTATTATGTGAAGAAATTGTGGTGTGAAAAAAAACTAAAATATTTTAAGGATATGATCTATCTAAATCTTCAATATAAAAAATATTTTTTATGTCTTGATTAATTTAAAAAGGAAAATCAATATTTAAAAAAAAAAATTTGTCTTGAGTTTTATAGTAAAATTGAAGGTTGATCAATTCCCAATGTACTATAAGATGAATGACTTGATCTCTTATAAGTTAATAGCAAGACACCATAGTATAAAAGTGTTTATAATCTTTGTGACACTAAGAGAGTTGAAGATGAAAAACATTTTCTTTTAAATTGTCCAATTAAAATTAAAATTCAAAATATTTGTGGCAATACCAATCTTCTTAACTTTTTATCTAAACAAAGTAATGGTGAGATTGAAACACTTCTCTAATTTCTTTTCAAGTATTAAAATAATTCCAAACAATCCTCTTAAGATTTTAAACCATATTCATCATCATCAACCAACCTTATTAACCTTTTAACTTAACCAAACTATAATGGTCATAGAATATTTCTATAATATTTTTCAAGTATAAAAATAATTCCAAATAATATTTTACCTTATTTAAGGTGGAATAAACCATATTCATCATCATGATCTAAATTAATTAATCAATGTAAAAAAAAATGTTTTATTCTACTTTATTTTTAGTTACTTATCCTATTTTTATTTGAGATAATTAAATAAATTTTTTTTTAAAAACTATTTTAAAATTTGCAATATATATATATATATGAGAATTTAATGTCATTTCATTTTTTAAATATATATATATATATATATATATATATATATATATATATATATATAACACTATTTTACTAATTTGATATTTTTAATAACAATGTATAAATATTTTAAAAAGACTTGGTTTTAATAGGAGAAAATGTGAAGCTATTCGACAAAATTTAGAAAACTAAAATGTGGCTAGCCCCAATAAATTATCGTACCAAGAAGATAGGAGAAGATGTTATAGTGTCAAAGTGTAAATGTAAATATTAATTATATTTAAATTATATTTGGTAGTAATTGTAAAATGACGAGTTAAATTATAAAATAGGTTGGTTAAAAAGGAAAAAATAATAAAAAAATAAATCTTTTTAATTCCATTTATTATATATATATATATATATATTTATTAATAAAATTACAAAAATAAATTAGTAAAAATATCATAATTTGCATATTATATTAAAATAAATTAAAATAATATTGATTCATATTTTTAAATAATCATATTTCATAACATATAAAAGTTAATAAATTTCCCCAAATGTTGGTGATTGACAAGTTTAATGCAGATTGTTATCTAGTCTTTCAACCGAGGGGCACTTCGACACTTCATATGGCAGTACTTGCCTCCCATGTGAAGACCTTAAATTCGATGTTCAGGGGAAGACGCCGAGACTTCGCGGCATTCACTTCTCCCCCTCAACCTCTTCTCTTGCAAATTGGCCATTTATGGTTGATGACTACTGTCAATCTCATTTGTGATTTCGATTTTCACTCTATGGAGACCTCCTCGCTTGCCTCCCTTTGAGCATTCTTCTCTAGCCCTGCAGACCTTCCACCCTGCCGATTCAATGCTAAGAAGACACAAGATGCAGTGTCATCGAGGAGGTGGAAAAGGCACTCCCTCTCGCCCTCTAGCTCTTTCACTCTCTGCGCACTCTTTGTCTATCTCAGTTGTTGTGGAAGAATATGAGGTTCTAGACCCTCAATTGCGCTCAACGAAACTCTCGGATCACCTCCCGGAGGAGCACCATTACGTCTCTGGCTCTGGAAGCAAAAAGTGGCCGCAGAAATCAACATTATCATGCTCCTCCCCTCTGCCACGAAAATCCGTCGGCCTCCCTATCAAACACTCGGCGGAAGAATCAAAGAGTGGCATGAGCAGCCCAACGAAAGACACATGGCAAATATATGCAGAAGCGAAAAATGCGGCCTGCTCAACTTTGACCAAGAAGATCGATATGTTCTCCACTTCGACTTTAGAGTCGCCCCCCCAGCTCTCAAAGAAGGATATCAAGATCATGTCTGACTATAGTTGTTTCATAATTGAGGAGAACCCTCAATAGGAGAACAATGAAGCTTAGAACTGATAGCTGCAGCTCCTTGGCGCTTTCCTCTCTCAGTTTATATATTCTCCTTTATGATTTTTATGTCTGTCTCTGTCTCTTCCTGTAAACTATGTCACTCATGTTTATGCTAATGGTTGGTTTCCCCCTTAAGGGAAACCCATTTTTTGAATCTCTGAACTCGTTAAGGGCTGGTTTCCCCATGAAGGGCATCCCAATTTTTGACTTTTTGAACTATCTTCATCCTAAATGGGTTTGCTAATCAAGCAACCTATGTCCTTAAGTATGAATGTAATTTTGTACATTATAATAGAATTAGCATAACTTAGAAAAAAAAGGTTAATAAATTTTAATTTAATTAATAAATCTATAGAAATAAAATTATTCGATGTGAAATATATATAATATAAATAACAACTATAAATAAAAATTTATTTTTTCCAAATAATGATTCAAAATATATATTTAAATTTAATTAATAAATAAATAAAAACATAATATTTATTATTTTTTTTCTAAAGTAACCATTTATTATCTATTTATGTTTAATGGTATGCATATTATATTATAAAAATAATTTATAAAATTTGTGCAAGAATATATATGTGTGTGTGTGTGTGTGTGGGTTTTTTTTTTTTTGGGTAAAAGATCCTTTTATTAATTCCAAAAAGTTATATATAGCTTGAATTTCAAAAAGAGGACTAAAATCTAAGAGATACTTGAAAATAAGAAGCTTTTTATACGACAATCGTAATAAAATAGAAAAACTCCTTTGAGGATTGAATATTTCAAGGGGGAATTCCTCTTGCATTTGCATGAATCTCCCCGAGTTGAACAAATTTTCACTATCTTCTTGCTTGGAGACCACCTTAAAATACATCAGTTGGACCCCAAGATTGGACTATAAGGAACTGAATCCCAATTTATTTCTTGTAAGATAATCCTTATATATAATCCTAACCTCATGAGTTGGCATGTTCATCATGCCTTTTTCCATGCCATTATTTTTCAAGGGAAATCTTTCGTGGGTCATCGGGATCCATATCTTCTAGTATGGATTTTTCTTTAGGTTCTTCTGAAGGGTAGGTAATAATCTCCTGTCATAATGGCTTTTGTTGATACTCTTCAAGATACTTTTGCATGACCTTTATAGGGTTTCTAGAGTTACCTTTTTCTAATTACATGCTTGCTTGAATGTTGAATTTATCTAGAGACTCATTCAGAGAGGAGATAGACTCGAACCTAATTTAAAATATAGGGATTTGGTCATGATTTGAAGTACTCTAAGTACTCAAATTTCTACTTCATTTGGGGATTTCTCTTGAATCAACCAACTCTTTCTGAGAAGGGTTTTATTCAAAAATTTCTTTGGGTTTCATTGCAAAGTCCCTGATAAGATGTCAATATTGATAAGAATGTTTTCATTTAGAGGAGAATTGGTCATAATCTAGTGACTACTTCCAAACACTATCCTGATAGCAAATACCTATGGGCGCTGGGATATATTCATATAAACATATATCTTTGCATATGAAGTGTACCTCCCTCTCCTAGTAGCCTCTAATACTTTGAAAAATTTGTTGATGGCATTATCGACGCCTTCAAGGGTTTCTTCCTCCTAGTATACTATGGGGAGAGAAAAGAGATGGACCTACACTCGAGATGCACGGAAATCCTCCTTCTCTGAATTATATCGCTCTTTCTCTAATTGCATGAAGAGCCCTGCATTGTTGAAAAAATATGACCCTCCATCAAGAACCTTAGATATGTCTTCTATGTTAGAGAAAATGATTGTAAAATATCCCTTGCTTATTAAATCCAATTCTATTTGACCTCGGGGTTCCATTATTTTGAATCCACCCAATCATGATTTTAATAAAAATAAAAATTAGAATATCTTTATATAAGAGATGTGAAATTTATATAAATATAAAAAATATTATTAAGAATTGTCATACATCCATATGAATATCCGATCGTAACCTAGTACTAATTATTGAAAAAAATCAAAATTTCAAATATGTACTAATTATTAAGAGGAATCAATTTTTTTTAGAAATATAATTCTTTCCTTAACTTTTATACTCGATAAAAATATTTACATATTAAAAATTCAAATCTCTATTAATATATCACAATTCATAAGTTAAGATAAATCTATACTAATATTATATTAAATAATATGATATATCACATTACTACTATTAAATGATGTGATGACCAAAATACTTCTGAATAATAAAATCAAATAAAACTGTTAAATTTTCTATAAATTTTATTAGCATCCTTTATAATATATAAAAAAAGGAAAACCACCCGAGCAGTTTAAGTCCCAATCGTTTTATTAAATTGATTAAGTCCCGATGATTTTATTAATTTGAACTCCACTTATATCAATGTAACTTGTCATTTTAGCAAATTCATTTCAATAAAAAAAAAAAAAAACGATCCTACAAAAGTTCACTTTCTCATATAAGTTTCAATTTTTAACAAAACTCAAGTCAACGTCTAATTCAAATGAAATTTAACATATCAGGTCATTTCAATATATTAAGAAAAAAGTCATCAATCCTATAAAAATTTAATATTGATATGATATTGTTTTGGCATGAAACTCTTTATATTGTGTGAATATCAATCTACGTAATGCTTTGTCGTGTTGTGTTTTTAAAGTAGAAGCATGGTTTGGCATGTAATAATAGTTTATACTTTCGTATCGAAAGTAGATATCGGATTAAAAAAATCATTAACAAAACAATTTTAATATAATTTGATTACATGTCATTTGAGGGATATGCAACGAAGACAATGAATGAATTCGTCGTATACCTGTGGATTTCTCGATTTCTCTAATTCACAATCAAGGTAATTTTAAATCAACAAAGTGTTGGTTACGCAGTACAAAAAGGTTGCAATGGGTTGGGTAATAATTTGCAGAGTGAACCAGCAAGTACAACGTTAATTTTTCAATAGATAGCATAAATAAACCATGATTTGTTCTTCAGGAACATGGATTATATATATATATATATATATAATTTAATTATTAAATATTTTAAATAATATTTTAAAAATTAGAAAATATATCAAATTTTATTAGCAAAATCAGTTGAGAATGGGCCTTGTTAGCAAGGCTATTTAGAATCAAATCTTATTAGAAGTGGTTGTGACATGTTCTAGAGAAGAAACATGTTAAAAAATCTAGTTAACTAAATATCTAAACAAGCTCCTATTATATTCAAATTTAACCACTACAACATTAGACTTGTTATGGTCTTGGGGTGCTATGACTAGAAAAAAGTTTCAAACTTAAGATTATGGCTTCTTATCTTTAATGGGAAAGAGTTTTCATTTTGTGCAAAAATAGCTTATTATTTAAATAACATAACTAGAGAGGAAAAATAACTTGATGAAATAAAAATATATGAAGTATATTCGTGAAAAGATAAAATTATTATTTAATACATAATATTTTGCATAAGTAATAATTTAAAATATGAATTGATAAATATAAGAAGGGAATAACAATATTAATATTTTCTCATTTATTTTGAAGATAGTTGGTTTGAAAAGCTTAGATTAAATGTTAACTTATATGATTATTATTGAAATATATCTACTTATATGATTATCATTGAAAGATCTTTGCCAACAAAAACTGCAAAAAAAAAAAAGTTTTCATATTCTAAATAGATAAGAAAATCAATGATATATAAAATGAGCAAGATTGGAAAAACTATTAATTAGTCATTGATAGAATGCATTCAATGTATGACAAGTGACTCAATAGTGTAGGTAGCATACTCATATTAAGAGGGATTGCTTGTGTTAAAAAATATTAACTCGAAAAATGAAAAATAAATATGAGGTTTCAATTATGGTATTGTTTATATAAGTTTTATTTATTTATAATTGGGAATATTGAGACTTGTATTATTTGAAATAAGGTATGGTGACATAAATTATCTAATAATGTGGATAGGAATTTTGCAAGTTGGGTAATCATATATTATATGTTGTATGTTCTTTATATATTTCTCAATGCTTTATTAAACATTATAATATTGGAAAATGTTATAAAACAAATCAAAGAACACCCACAAATACTCTTTGATTAACAGTTTCTTGAAAGTGCAAAAAACATTTATTTACATTTAAAATATTGACATTATTAATGACTCACATAATTTTATAATAATAAAAAATAAAATGCTCATGGAATGACACAGAGCTCTATAACATCTGGGTCATGGCAGCTAGGATTCGCTAGTCAATGAAGCTCTCTTGTTCACAGGTACTAGATCGTGTGTGTCTCAAAGTTAGATGGGGTGAAAAAGACAGTTGTGGTTTGAAATTTTGAATATTTTTTGCGAATCACTAGAGTACTTGCTCTGTTGTCATTGTTGGTTAATCTGATCTCCACATAAGTTTCCAGTTGATTAAGATTTATGATGTTTTTTTTTTTGGTTTGTTTTTAAGCCGGTGCATTCATTAGATTGTGATATTTAGTTTGAAATGAATACTTCGGAAGGGGTTGTTCACTCCCTGGCAGAGGAATTTGTGTCCTTTAATGCCCTCATAGCTTCACTCTAAAAAAATCAGATCTAAGGTGCATGCAAAATTTGTTAAAAATGTAGAGATCATTCCCTTGGTGGACCTTCCCATGGGTTTCGAAGAACTTTTTTTAGCACATTCAGTTTTAGATTTAGTGGGGAAGTTCACACGAATGTGGCCATCTCCAAGATCCATGGAGATATGGGTGGTGAAAACCTGGAAGCCATTGTTGAAGGGTAATATTGGTATGTATGCATGGGGAAATAGGTTTCTTGCTTTCCTATTTTAATTTAAGGAAGGTAAAGATATTATTTTCGAAATTGACCTTCTTTTTTGGGACCAGAGGTATGCATTTCATTAAATGGTCACTAGACTTTGAACCATATGAATATATCCTTAATGTAATTCCTATTTGGGTCAAGCTCCGTTGGCTTTCACTTTCATGTTGGAGTGATGATTTTCTGTGAGAAATCAGAAATGGGTTGGGGAAATACTTGGATAGGGTTGAACCCAAAGGATTCTAGTTTTCTTGCATAAAAAAATACATTTATGTAGATTAGGATAAAGGGTTTCCCTCATAAATAAATCTCACACACGGAGAATGTCCCGATTGTAAGACTCTTGAATATGAGAAATTTCCTTTCAAATGTAGATTCTGCCATGAATATGGCCATTTTGGAAGAGATTTCAAGTAGTCTCAATCTGTTAAAGGGGTGGATACAACAATAGGTAAATAAGAGCAATGGAAAATTCAATAAAGGGAAATAATAAAGAAAATACAAGAGTTTTAAAATCTCAATCCACACAGGGTAGAAATGCATCCACAACCTCTGAAAATCCTTTTGAGGTACTTTAATCCTAAGAAGTGAATGAAAAGGATCAAGAAGAAATAATATCAGAAGAACTGCAAAAGAATAAGAAAAAAGACATTTTGAAGGATCAAGAAGCAACTCTAGATGCAGATAAGGAGGAAATTCATGAAAAAGAACAATAAGAAAAAAGAGGTTACGAAGGACCAAGAAGAAACTCTATTGGATTTGAGAAAACATTAATGGCAAAGAAATATTCATATAACTGAATGAAAACTGAAAATAAGCACACACGGGTAAATGGACAAATATTTACATGGTAAAACATTGATAGGGTGTCAAGGAAACCTCCACGCAACAAGGGATTGGAAACTCTATTAATTAAGAATGATTCTCCTCAAGTTACAAGCCTCTCAGGCCATCCCAATTTAACATGGGCTACTTCGTTACATAACTTCCTCTTTGTTATAAAACCAAATGTCCAGTAAATTTCATTAATTACAATTAGTTGTCATTATTTCTACAAAATCCACCTTGACAACAATTTTCCTAATCCCTTGCACCTGCCCATTCATCATCTCTTCTGAAAGCCAAGGGAAGTGAGACACCATCTCAGATTCTCTATTGTAATTGGCTTCATCAATATATCTGCATGATTTTCCTATCTATGAACCTTCTTGAGAACTTGTTTGCCGCCTTCGATTACGTCTCACAAAGTGATACCTTACATCGATGTTCTTGGTCTTGCTGTGATAGGCTGGATTTGTAGCCAAATGAATAGCACTATGACCGTCACAAAATACATTCACTTTCTCCTGCATCCTTCCAAGCTCATCAAGTAGACCTTTTAACTATATTGCCTCTTTATAGGCATCTGAAGCAGCTATATACTCTGCTTCAGTAGTGGACAAAGCAACTATCTCTTGAAGCTTTGACATCCAACTGATTGCTCCACCTGCAAGAGTAAAAACATAACATGTAGTAGATCTCTTTTTTTCCAAATCACGTACATAATAAAAATCCAAATATTCGTGGACTAAACCTTCATGACCATAAAAGCTGATGCAATGGTCATTTGTGCCTCTCAAATACTGAAGCACCCATTTCACTGCTCGCCAATGTTCTTCCCCTAAATTTTCCATGAACCTGCTGACAACTCAAACTGCATGTGAAATGTCAGGTCTTGTAGATACCATCGCATACATTAAGTTTCCTACCGCATTTTAATATGGTACATGAGACATATACTTATTTTATTCATTAGTTATAGGAATTAAATCCAAAGAAATATTAAAATGGGAAGCTAATGGAACATTAACATGTTTCACATTGTTCATATTGAAATTTTCAAATAATTTCTCCACATACTTCTGTTGTGATAACCAAAGCTTAAAATTCTTCCTGTCTCTGTGTATCTCCATGCCCAAGATATGTTTTGTTGCTCCAAGATCCTTCATATCAAACATCCTAGAGAGTTTAGCCTTTAACCAATTGATTTCTTCCATGCTTTTGCTTGAAATAAGCATATCATCAACATACAACACCAAGATAATGAAAATTCCATTGAAACTTTTGAAGTATACACAATGATCATACTCACTTATAATAAAATTATGGCTCACCATGAAGGAGTAAAATTTCTTGTACCATTTCCCGGGCGACTGCCTCATGCCATACAATGATTTCCTGAGCTTGCAAACTAATCTTCTACTACAACCTTGTACAAAACCTTATGGTTGATCCATATATATCTCTTCATCAAAATCACCATGAAGAATGGTTGTTTTAAAATTTAAATTTTCTAACACAAGGTCAAGTAATGTAGTTAGTGCTAACATAGTACGAATAGAAATAATTTTAACGACTATCGAAAAAATTTCATGAAAATCAATACCTTCAACCTGAGAATACCATTTTGCAACTAGCCTCGCCTTATACCTATCAATACTTCCATCATTTTTTCTCTTCAACTTGAAGACCCATTTGAACCCAACAACACTTCTCCCTTCAGGAAGTTCTACAACATCCTAGGTATTGTTCTTGGCTAAGGAATCCATTTCTTCTTCGACAATGTTTTTCCATATCTCACTATCTGCATCATCTGCTGCTTCTTGATAACAAGAAGGTTCCCCATCTTCAGTAATCAACGCAGAAGATGAAGAAGAATCTTCATAACTTTTGGGTGTTTTTCTTTTCCTTGTAGACCTTCTTAGAGTGACTGGTTGCTGAATTGGTTTTGGAATTTCTCTAGTTTCTTTTGTTTCTTCACCTTTTTCATCAGAAGTCTCTCCTTCCTTTTGACTTTCTAGAAAAGGTCTAGTCTCCAATTGAATTTTATGATTTGGCGATACCTATTCCTATTCAACTTTGACAAAAACTTATTTTGGAAGAGAAGATTCATCATATCTTATATCTCTACTAATGACTATATTCGGTGAAGAAGGATCCCACAACCTATATCCTTTCACTACATTATCATACGCAACAAATACATAACATTTTGATTTTGGATCTAAATTTGAATGCCGATTTCTAGGAATAAGAGCATAGGCATTACGACCAAAAATATTCAAACGTAAATAATCACAAGACTGACCCGACCAAAATTATTTAGGAATTTTACAGTTTATGGCAACCAAAGGTGACCTGTTAACTAAATAACAAGCGGTAGATACTGCTTCTGCCCACAACTCCTTTGGCAGGTTAGCATTACTGATCATGCTTCTGTCTCTTTCCATAAGAGTCTGATTCATCTGTTCAGCAACACCATTTGCTGAGGAGCATAAACATCAGTTTTATGTCGAACAATATCTTCATCCTTACAAAATTGTTCAAATTATAAAGAAGTAAATTCACCGCCATTGTCAGTTCTTAAACATTTAATTGATTTTCCTATTTTATTTTCCACCATAGATTTAAATTGCTTAAAAACATTAAATACATCATCTTTATTTTTCAACATATAGACCCAAAATTTCCAGGATAAATCATTAATAAATTTTAAGAAATATAATGAACCTATATAAGACACAGTAGGAGATGGTCCCCATAGATCATAATGAATGTAGTCTAAAATTTGTTTACTATTATGATTTTTGGTTTTGAACCTTTGTTTACATTGTTTTTCATACACACAATCTTTACAAAAATCCAACTTCAAGGATTTCAAATTAGGAAGCAACTTGCGGTTCATCAGTACCTCAAGACCTTTGTCGCTCATGTGACCCAACCGCTAATCCCATAGACAAGAACATTATTTTGCTTTTTTTAATACAATTGCTGCTTCACTAACTTGAGTGTTTCCTTTGAGTCTGTATAGATTTCTGACCTTTTCATCCTTCATAACAACCGAGGCTCCTTTTGAGACTTTCAACACTCCATTATGACCTGTAAATTTATACCCATTCGAGTCCAAAAATCCCAAAGAAATAAAGTTTTTCTTTAGTTTAGGTACATTCCTAACATCAGATAATGTTTTAACTGTATCATCACACATTTTATTTTTTACATTTCCCATCCCAACAGTTTGACAAGATGCATTATTTCCCATAAACACAGAACTACCATTTACAATTTCATATAATGTAAATAAAATTCTGTGCAGACTCATGTGATGAGAAGCACCAGAGTCTAATAGCTAATTTTCAACATCTTGAGAGACGTTACAAATAGGAAGAGCTTCAACAATTAAAATTTCATCAATCATACCTGAATCAAATTGATTTTCTTCCTTATTCTGGTTTTCTGACTCCTTCCATTTCCAACAGTCTTTCTTGAGGTGTCCAATTTTTTTACAGTACCAACACTTGGATTTGCACTTCTTTCCGCCCTTTGATTTTGATCTGGAAGAACCCCATGCTTTCTCCCCTCTTTCCTTTGATCGACCTCTGGCTACCATGGCTTCTGGTCTAGATGGTTCAATACTAGCTATCTTCGTACTTCTTCAGATAAAGAGCACCCACAACTGATTCAAATTTCAAAGAATCAGTAGTGCTCAAAATGATTGAAGTTACGAACTTCTCCTATGACTCGTGCAGAGAAAAAAACAAGGTTATAGCCTTGTATTCTTCTTGAATTTAAGTTCCATATCTAATAGCTGGAAAATAAGTGTATTAAAAACATTTAAATTTTCTGCAGCTTTTGTACCCTCCTTCATCCGAAGACCGTATAATTGTCTTTTCAAATAAAGTCTATGGCTCAATGATTTATTCATATACAAAGTTTCCAGTTTTTCCCACAAACCTTCAACTATACTCTCTTCAACAATATTAAAGATAACTTCATATACCAAGCATAACCTAATGGTACTGATGTCTTGGGCATCCAATTCCTCCTAGTTTGAATCTATCATGCTTGCAGGTGTTTTCTTCACCCAACCTAATGCATTGTGCAACCCTTATTGCACCATCAATTCCCTAACTTTCAGTTTCCACAATGAAAAATTATTCTTCCTGGTGAACTTCTCCACCTCAAACTTCGCATTCATATTTTTGGCCATTTATTCCTCCTTGTTTTCCCTTATTTCTTAAATTTCCAATTAGGTTTTCAAACAAAAAAAAAATGTTTCCCCTTCTTTCAGCTAGGGTTTATTTCTAGTTTTCTATCTTCAGAATTCCTTCCTTCTTTTAAGTTTCCAGAATCTGATTTCCCTTTCTTTAAAAAAAAAAAATTCCAAAGTTCAAAAAAAATTATATATATTTCAAACTCTATTCCACTTTCCAGAAATTAATTTCTACCAGAAAACTTCTCTAGAAAACCTCTTTAACCCTCTTAAAAAAAAACAATTATGTTTTTTTTTTTAAATCTGATCTTCTTTCCTTAAAAAAAAATTCGATTCATATGAATAACTGTAATTTTTGTTCTTTATAATTTTTTTTTTCTTAAAACATATTATTGTACCTGTTAGGACACAACCTTCTTATTTAGCGAGCAGTATCTAGTGGCCCTTCCTCTCCTATGGTGGAAAAAATGCAGGGCTTGCCCTTCCTCTCCAGCAGGTAGCAATCCTTTCCTCAATGGATAATTGAAAACAAACAACAAGATTTTAAATGGATAGTAGCGGATTTTCATTTCCTTCACAGAGAATTAAAAACGAAAAACAAGCTTTTAAATGGACAACAACGGATTTGCCTTTCCTGAAAAGGGAATTGACAACGAAAAACAAGCTTTTAAATGGACAAAAACGGATTTTCCTTTCCTCAATATAGAATTGATAATGGATAAAAATATTTTAAATGGAAAACAATGGATTTGCATTGGCTCTCTCCAGTGGCCCCTCCTCTTCGAATTTCTGTGGACTTGATTTACAATGTCAATTATGTAATACAAATTCTCTCGAACTATGGGCATGTATTTCTCCTGCGTCAAGACTATGGTTTCTTGACGAAAGACCCTTGGTCTTTGGTGGCTCGCAATGTCCATGATCACAAACAACCTATTTTACTGTACAAAAAATCTATTTGGCAGATCTCTCTATCTTCCAGAGCTTTGATACCACTTATTGGGTTCGGGAACACATTAAGGGGAAATAAATATAGATATAATTGAATGAAAACTGAAAACAAACACACAAGTAAATGCACAAATATTTACGTAGTACAACCTTAACA
This sequence comes from Pinus albicaulis, assembly GCA_034641835.2. Lineage (NCBI taxonomy): Eukaryota > Viridiplantae > Streptophyta > Pinopsida > Pinales > Pinaceae > Pinus > Pinus albicaulis. The sequence continues at coordinate 1,276,872,819 of CM076574.1, read as the reverse complement.
TGGTGTCAAGGAAACCTCCACGGGGCAAGGGATTGGAAACTCTATTAGTCAAGAATGATTCTCCTCAAGTTACAAGCCTCTATGGCCATCCCAATTTAACATGAGCTACTTCGTTACATAAATGCCTCTTCGTTATAAAACCAAATGTCTAGTAAATTTCATTAATTACAATTAGTTGTCATTATTTCAAAAAAATCTAGATGCAAATAAAGAGGAAATTCATGAAAAAGAACTTGTAGAAGAAATGAATTCAGTGGTCAAAAATAAAAAATATTGAGTTCTAGAACAAGTTGACAAAAATGTAGGGAATAAAGGAAAAAAATGGGCAACACATCTACAGTACCAAAGGAATCAGAGGCAAGCATTGGGAAAGTATTGACTAGATAGGAAAAAAATAAATGAATTCGAGAGATGAAAAAAGATAGCAAGAAATGAGAGGCTCCAAGAAAGGGCTAGGGAGATATTCTAAGAGGAAATTTAGAGAGGCATAATTATAATTAAATAAAATATCTGTAATTTAACCTCAAATCAATGAGATCTTCCAATCAGTGCATGGTAATCCTCTTAGGGTCATAAAAGAAATTTGTGATGGAATGTAAATGAATTTAGATATTGGGAGTATTATGGAGAATTTATAGTTGGAATGAGGCTAAAATTACTATATCATGAGATAGATACTTAAGAGATTGGATTGAGCCTTTGTGCTCAATCTCAATCCAATAAGAAATATATTAGGTAAATTAATTCCATTGTTTTCTATTTTTTTTACCAAGTTGGAATTTCAAAGAATTGGTGATTAAAATTATGGAATTTGATCTTATTTATAATCAAACTAGATCTATCTTAACCTCAATAAATTTGTTCCATCTTAGTGCTTGATAAATCAAGGGTTAGAATTTATCTAGGGTGGTTTCAATCATGAGCTATCACTGTAGAAATTATACAAACATATGTCTATCAATGGATTCAATCCAATTAAGTAATGTACTAAACCTAGATACTTAACCCTTATATAAATGAATTTCAGAAAATAAACACGATCACCAATCACAACAAGTAAAGAAAAAATCAAATCAAACCACAACACAGATAATTTTTAGGGGAAAGATTGCTGCTCAAAACCCCTCTATCTTCTATTGTATATTCCACAAGGAATCATGAAACAATTACAATGCACTCTTCTCACGATATTCTCCCACAATCTTCCTATCGTCTCACACTAATCCAGAAAAAATCAGGCCAACACTTAGCCAATTCTTAGCTTGCCTTGCTGACGCAATTCCTGATGAATGAAATCCCTATCCTTTAGGAATTTCAACCTTCAGCAACTGTGCAGAGTATCATGGGCATCCTGTGTTTTTTTAACTGCATCTGGGCAACATGCTAATATCATGACTGATAGTCAACTTCCCTTTAACCTTTGTCTCAACTGGGTCTCCACTGGAACTGACATGCATGCACCTATTACTAGTAAATCATCAGTTGCATGGTATATCACTGATTATGAATTAAATATGATTTAATTGACTTGATATCTCACTAGTGCAATAAACATTTACAACAAGTTCAACTGACTTTAAGTCACCTAACTGAGTTAACTGATTACTCATGCATTAAAATCATGCACTTAACTTCAAGTTGAACTCTAAAACACATAAAATCGCTCTACATGCCTCACCAATTACCCTCAACTCGAAATTAATGAGCTAACTAGGTTTATCACACTCAGTTAACTATTACAAGTGATTATGAGATAAGATTACATTTTATTGTGCAATTTAATGAATGGATAATTAAATTTGGCAGATATCCAATTTATTAAATAAATTGAATTTCACACTAATGTATTTCTAGGACCCATCACTACACGACCTATGGTCCCACACTAGTGTAGCTGCTGTAATGTTGTTTTTGGATGCCAATTCCAGTGTTTCTTGTTGCAAACTTCAACACTACCTCTCAACAAGAAAGGAATGTCTTTGCATGTGCACATGCACCTCTTGCATGCGACATGAAACTCTTCCATGGGACATGCAACTCTTTCATGCGACATGAATCTCTTGCATGCAACACTTCTTTAGTGTTTCTCGCACATGCAACTCTTGCATGTAACACTTTGCTAGTGTTTCTCACACATGCAACTTTTGCATGCAACACTTCTGAAACTGAATATCCTCCAAACAACTGAATCAATATAATGCACCTGACATCAGAGTCTTCTAACTGATGCTATATATTGCACATGTCTACTGGACTCTTTTCACTGTTGACATTTGTATCCATGCACTCTGCACTACAGCCAACTCGGATCTGCACTCCAAATCTGACACTTGTCACTCTATTTTCTATACTCCTGACATCCGACTGCATCAATCTAACTGATCCTGATACTGCTGTACTGTGGGCTCCTCGTAGCCAGGTTCGATCCATGAGACACACCATCTCAATGAAACCTGCCCAAATTTCTTCTTGGGATTAATTTTGCACATCGCCCCACCTGACACTTGGAGGTATAGCTACATGCACTCCCTCTTCCCATCTGGATCAAAATTTCTTTGCTTGAGTGGTTTCTACCACTCCATGTTCCTTCGCATGTGGTAGCTCCACATCTTGAGGTTCATTCTTTTGAACCAAGAGTTCCTCATTTGCATGCAAATCAAGCTCCCTCTCAAGGGAAAATCAAATGGCTTTCTCACAATTCCCCATGGTACATCCCTTGCATGTGTCCATCTGCGCAAGAGTACCCTTTGGAAGCTCCGTAGAAATCTGTTGCACGATATTCAAACCTTCACGGTGTAGATGGCCCAATATCTTGTGCCATAACTCACCCTCATCTAGACTCACCGCTTTGTCTGAATTACCCATCAATGTTGTGCAACCATCTACATCAAGTTTATAGAGATTATTCACGTGAATCCCAATCTTCTTGGCTTGTCCTATTGGTTTGTGTCGAAGTAAATTTTTTACTTCACTGAAAACAACATCATAGCCTCTATCCTCCAACATTGCGACTGAAACTAATTTTTTCTTCAAGCCTGGTACATCCATTACATATTTTAATAAAAATGGTTTACTTGAATATCTTTGGAAAATAACTGTACCAATCCTAGTAACGCTATACCATTCGTCATCACCCATTTCGATATGCATCTAGAGGTACTTCTCCTCCAATCTATTGAAAAGTCCTTTGTTTCCTGTCATGTGGAAAGATGCACCACTATCCAAGTACCACCATGATCCCATCTTACTTGACACCATGCATGCGATTAGCGAGAAGTACAACTCAAATTGCAAGGCTAAAGCCTCACCAACTGTAGATCATGAAGCCTTCTTGTTCTTCTTATTTTGTGGAAAATTAGTGGCATAATGTCCATGCTTGTGAGAGTGAAAACACTTCACTCTAGACATGTCGCACTTCTTTCCATCTTTGTCAAACTCATATTTGGAAAGGAATTTATTTCTTTTCCCCTTCTTTGCCTTGGCATCCAAAGTGAAATATTCTTCATCATCATTCTTACGTGAAGATCCATCCTTGGTATTCCTCTTGAATTCTTCGTGCACCAAATCCGACCAAATTCATTCCCAATTTGGCAGCTTTTCCCTCTCATTGACAGAGTCCTGATAACTATGCCAACTCTTGGGAAGTCTTAGAAGATATAGGCTCATGAAGTCATCATCTACGATAGTAATTACGATGCTCCCAAGCTCATCCCGACATTGGAAAAACTTTGTTAAATATTTCGGAATGGTGTCGCCTTTCTCCATTTTGTTTTTCTTGAGCTTATCCTTCAGTGCCAATTTTCTATGATCACTACTACTCTCAAATAGATCTGTCAAAGCTTTCCACATTACATATGGTGTCACTTTTCCATGGAGACTTGAGACAATGTGGTCTCTTACTTGTTACACAAAATTTTTTCACTGTCCCTACAACTCCCATCCTGCACATTGGAGGACCATTTTTGTGACTTATGTGTAGTGTCATGCCTTGCAAAAAGTGTCACTGCATCTCTTGCCATAAGAAGAAAATTTCCTCTGTTGACTATTCCTGAAGCAGACTCTCAAAAGCACATGATTTTGGGTCAGCGCTGGTAGGTATTTATGGCCTCACTCCCATAGAGAAATTAGCACTAGGCCCTGTTCCCATTGGCGCTCTGTCTAAGTGGACTGCCCCTGTCAAGATGTTTTTGGAATTTTTTTTAAAATAGAAGCGAAGTTTCCATTTCCAACTGCTTTGTGAGCAGAGTAAGCATGTCGAACATCTTCCTTTGGCTTCTTATTTCCTAAATTTAAGAAACATCCCAAAGGATAAGGCCCCCCTTCCACCATTTGAGGGATCCAAACCTCCTCCTACACTCCTATAAATACATCTCTCTCACATAGATGTAGCTAGCTGAAATGGTTGAATAACTGAGCAGTCTGATATAGCTGGTGTGAGATAGAGTAGAGAGAGACCTATTGTTGAGAGAGAGTCCAGAATTATTGCCTGGCTAAGTCTAATTCCCCGACGAATGCTCGAGACGCCTTTCAACTAGACCCATTGAAGGAGGCTGCAACGTCAAGGCTCTTTAGGTTGTAAACTCTTTATATCTTCTTACTAATACATGACTAATGATTTTGTTCTCGTTTTGTGTTTGATATGATTAATCTTGTGAAATACATTTAATTCTCCTTGACCAATTAGATAGTTATGAATGAAAGCATTGTTTCGTATGTTGCTATCGTTCTATGATAATTATGCAGGCACCTGAGTACCACTGCTGAAGGATCGCGACGTGTCACGACGAAGATCAAGAGACTGTTGCCACAACTATGACAACTGTGTTGGAACAAAGGTAGGACACCTATCCCAACTCAATTTCATTCATTAACTAGGAATCGACACATTAGCATGCCCTTTTGCTGCTAGACCCACCCTAGGGCTAGAGGGATCACCTCTATCTGTAGTGGAGATTTACATACACAACAAGTTTGCGACTTTGGTGGGGATCGTTGTGTGTTTGTCATCTAGTTGTTCGTTGAGTGTTTTGCTTGTCGAGTTGACTTTCATTATTTCATTGTTTTTATGCTTTGATTGACTTGTTTGATTGTTTTCAACCATCATGTTCAGTTCCAGAATGTCTAGTTTGACCTCTTCCCAATGGTTTTTATTTTTTCCCATAGTTTTCTAGCTCGACGCTACTTTTCTTTGAAAAATCACATTGATTGGCGCATTTTTCTTTTGTCACGGTGGGCCAACCCCTATTTAGCATAGATTACAGCTAAACAGTCACACTGAATCCTGTAGAATTGAATTTCTGCCTCTTTTCTGAGTTTTGTCAGTATTTCTTGGCTCTCGATTGGTTTTTTACCTTGTAATTGGTCTACTAGGATTGTTTTGAGTCTGTAGTCTCGGTCTTCTCAGTTGTTTGTCCATCATATTATCAGTGGAGTTTGTTTCCCTAGGGTTTCTAGGTGCCTTGTGATGTTTGTCTGACCCTCTCCTCACTAAGCCTTCTGATTTGAGTTTGCGTGACTTTGATATTTTTCATTTAAATTCGTTGACTGATTGTTTTAGTCTTTCTTTCGGTTCTTTGTCTCTTTGGTTTGTTGAATGATCACCTTTGTTTTTGTTTAGCTATCCATTCATCACTTTGAGCATAGATTACATTGCTCGTTGGATCGTGTTGAAAGCCCTTTGTTTTCTTGGAAGAGTGCATCCTTGTTTTGAGTGCATTTTATGTTTATATTGCATCGATATCCTTGTTTATATCATTACATTCGTAGTGCTCAAAACTAGTTTTTATTTTTATTTTTAGTGTAACAGTGCATTGCATTCCTCATTCATCTAAAAAGACAAAATTTTCATTCTTTCTCTTAAATTGAAAATGAAAATGTTCTTTTGCATTACTAGCTCTTAGTGAACTAGGAAAGATTTTTTCATTTTCTGATTTGGTTGTATTAGATGCATTGGTGAAATTCTTCTTGTGATTCATTTGATTGCTGATTTTTCATAGATTCCTATCCTTCTCTTAGCTAGCATTCATCGAATGGAAATGATTTTCTTTTGCATACAGTTTGCATTAAGAATTCAAGATCACATTTGGTAAGGCCTTGAAATCGCAACATTAATTCAATATCAACCTTTAAATGAATTCAATCAACATAAGGAGGCATTGAAACATAACACACATTTTAGAGGTCTAGGCTAGTGACGTGTTCTGACTTCGTTAAACCTAGTAGCTGTCATTCACCGTTTGGAATTAGACATCACTAGCATGGACTTGTGCTTCCCGTACCGTCGCGTATATAAAGGGAGACCCTCATAGGTTGCAATCCTTTATCTATAGGAAGCCGAGTTTACCACCTTGTAATCATGATACATCGAACACAAAATTCAGGGAAACTGCCTACACTTACGTCAAGTCCTTGGTCATTTCTCTTTCATTTGATCACCAAGGTGTATATTGCAGTTCACGAAAACTTGGTACACCCTCTTGCTTAGATTACTTGAGTAGTAATTTTGGTCTTTTCGTGACTCTTTAAAAGTGAAAAGATCATCAAGCACTTGTCCTTTCACCCTGGTTCAATATGAAAGTGACTAGATTCATCTTTTTCCTGTTTCTCGACTCTTAAAACATGAAACATAAAAGTTTCATTTCAATGTCATAAAAGTAATTACCTATGATCACATTCCCATTAAAGATATTTGCTTGGCTTGTTTTTAGTAGTTCCTTAGTGTTTGGTCTTGAAGCCTCAGATAGGCTATATTATTTCTTTTCTATTTTGAAACATCATCACAGTGGTGGAACCATCAGTTTCTTCGTCCTCCTCACTACCCCCTAGTGGTGATCCTTCTCCTTGAGTTTCGTTGGAAGCATCTCAACCCACTAGGTCTGTCGATTTCTGGCAGTCTCTCCTTCCAAGTATCTTACCTCTCGCTACCCGATCTCCTCCTGATGAGCCATTTGATATCAATTTGCAACCTTAAGACACCTGGTCTGATTTTGGGAACACGCAAGGCTTCCCTCCTTTTACTTCAGAACCACCTTTACTAACTACTACCTTACTTAACATCGTTTGTCATCTTTTTCATGATCAAATGTCTTCATTTGACATGGATTCTTTCAGTCCCGTTAGTAGTGAGGAGCTTTATGTTTCTACAAGAGATTATAATCTCCCTTCGGAGAACTTTCCTTATGTCTCAGATCAACCTTCTTCACAATCAATGTCTCTCCCATGTGGTTATAGAACTTTGGGTCAGATTATTTCTAGCGTTCAATCGTTGTATCAGAATCCAGTATGGTCCAATACATCGACTCCCTCCAGGAGTTCGGTTGTCTCGGTATCAAGGGCATCAACCTCGACTGCTATGAAATCGACAGTTTTAACCTATGTTCCTGTTCGACCCACCATCCATGTGGATTCATCTACACCGGTTGTTAGTATGACTCCATCATCATCGGGGCCTTATATTATCTGTAGGTCTATCTTTATCAATCCCACGATACCTGTTAGGGCCGCTGTGAGTGGATCACAACCTCGCCTTTTGGAATCCACCCTACTTGTACTGCACCTATGGTTTCTACTTCCATTCCTAGTGGTTATACATTAGATGAGTATCTGTTGGCCATTCAACAATAGTATTCTACCTCTCAGGTTCCTCAGCAGCAAAATTCCACCCCTCAGGGTTCTCAATAGTTAGTAAATTTTGGAAATCCTCCACATCATTATGACGTATACAGTAATCCCGTTTATTTTCCTCCGATTGATCCCAGTCAGTTCACATACCAACAGGGACAACCCTCTAGTTTACAAGGACAATGCTTATAGGGACAACCTTCGATCCAACAGGGACAATCCTCTGGTCCGCAGGGACAACCTTTTGGTCCACAAGGAAAACCCTTCGGTTCTTCTGGTCCTTCTCATATTCAATAGGGTGCATATTATCTCCTTGGGGGGAAAATATATCCGCAACAGGGACAACCTTTTGTGCAACAACATCCGCCTTCCGTTCATCAAGGCCAAAATTTTATACAACAAGGACAACCCTATGGTCCTGCACCGGGTCAAATTTGTCTTCAGGGGCAACCTTTCCTGTCCCAACCATCAGGCTAACCTTATCCACAAGGGAAACCTAGTGGCCTTTAGTATCCAGGCCAACCTACTCCACAGGGAGACCCTGCCCAACCTCAATATTTTGGGCAACCCGTTCAGCTGCAAGGCACCACTTATTTTCCTCCAGGTCAATCTTAGGTCGTATATAGTGTGCCCCAAGGTGCTACTTATATCCCTCAAGGTCAATCTCATATGGTATATAGTTCTCCTTAGGGCCCTGTGTATCTTTCGCCAGGTCAAACTCAAGTGTTGTATAATGCACTTCAAGGCACTGCTTTCATTTCGCAACAAAATCCATATGTTACTCAGCAAAGACCTTAGTGGTATGCTCAAAATCAATATCCTGGTCCTCAACCCACATATGGGCAGAACTTTTAGGCTTATAACCCCTATGGATAGAATCCTTTGGGAAAAAACATATGGGGGAAGAATGTCTCTCAACGTGGGTGGAATCTGAATGTTGGTCTTTATCAGCAACTTACGATGCCTTTCAATACTCAATTACATTTCCTTGCTACATTGGAACTGCCTGATGTGTCAAATTTGACGAACGATCCCATCCTTTAGATCCAGTATTGGCCTCCAGTTCCAACCAAAATTCCTGGCGATTGTCCCAAGTTTGAGGGCAACTCCGGAGAAGACCCCCAAGCACATGTTATGACTTAACACCTTTAGTGTTCCTCTAACTCTTGGGTTGAAGATTCTATCCGACTCCTTCCTTTCCATTTTAATTATAACTCTTCTGGGACATCACATAAGAATTTTAGGGAACCGTTGGGTTTTGACTGTTGCTTCTCTCCTCCTGGTATAAATATGTATATCAGATCAACTAATTTTCATTATCCTGATGATGAACTACAGTTGGTAGTTCGAAACGTGTCGTCCCTAAAATTATTATGTGATGTCCCGGAAGAGTTATAATTAAAATGTTATGGATCAAAAAAGCTTGCACTCTCATCCTTCCTTTCCAAAAGAATCTTACTGGTGCTGCTGCCAAGTGGTACATAGAATTATCTCATGGTGTATTCCAAGATTTAAAATCTTTAGCCATGGCATTTCTCACGCACTTTCAGTTACTGGTTTGGTATGAAACTGGGATGCACCTCCTCATATCCTTGAAACAAGATCGAGCTACCCATATCTCTGATTATATTCATGAATGGAGGCGTCGTCGTCACTTGATCAAGTTTGATATTCCTGATCAGCTTCTAACTGATTGGTTCACTACCTCCTTCGTTGCTCTGATTGCTAAGGAAATTGCTATGGGGGCATGCGTTACTGAGGAATAGGCCATTGCTCATGCCTAGTACCTTGATCTTGTGTACTCTCAATCTAGGATGTTGTACGAACTCTTCACTAATGCTCCTAGACCTGGAAATTCCAAAGCATTGGCGATTCCATCCGTCGATGGTATCATCGGTTCCGTGTCTCAGAATTCTCAGAAGACTTCTCCTCCAAATCCTAAGAAGCAAAAATCTACTCCTTCCAATGATACTGCTTCTCATTCGATCTCGAATTCTGGTAAAACTGCAGAAGTAAATTTTGTTCAGGCCATTACGACAAATAAATATTCCAAGGGAAAAAATAAGGGTAAAGGTAAGGCCAAAGCCGATACCCCAAAATAGGATTCTCAGAAATCTTGTGCTGATGATGGTTCAAAATGTAAACTGAAGTACCCTTGTTTGATTTCTAACGAAGGGAACTAAACCAAGGACCATCCTTGAAGGGCTGAAGTGAGTCGATTGCTCAAAGGCACCCAAGGAACTCCGAATATTCTCAAAGAACTGTTTCCGTCGTAGAAGACCCAGTTGGTAGAGCAACCTCATTCCTCTGCCCCATTTGGCTCTTAGGTTTTCATGATGGACGGTTCTGCATCTGTTTCTATATCTACTTGGTCAAAATATTATATCGAACTGCGTCAATTAGTGGGGAGAGAGATCGGTGATGGTCCTCCTCCTCCAGCTTCTTCTAGCCCTCTTCAGATTGAAAGGCCTAGTACGGAGCCCATTGTACGACCACCTTCTAAAGGTGTACTTTGTAAGTCTTCTTACAATCCTAATTCCCGTGCCACTCAACATTACAATATTGTTGAGGATTTGGCTCAGGTGCCATCTGTTATGTTTGCATTAGAAGTACTTTAGAGTTTTTCATCTCAACGGAAGGCTTTGCTATCTGCCATTGGTGGGGTTGATCCTGCTAATTCGAGCCTTATCACTTTCGAGTTGGAAAATTTCGTCCCACATTTCCCTCACCAGCTTGCGTTGATCATCCAAGTTGGGATTAATGGACTGAATATCCATCGAGCGGTTGTGGTAGAGGGTGCATCTATGCACGTCATGTCATCTGCCTTCTGGAAAGCCATTGGTTCTCCAGCTCTCAATTCATCTCCAAATGATCTAGAAGCATTTGATGGAAGGGAATCTAAACCTCTTGGTGTTCTCGCTAATTTAACAATTACTTGAGAAGGGAAAAAAGTTAACTTCGAGGTTGAAGTAGTTGACGCCAAGCTCAATTAAAATATTCTCCTCGGTTGCAGTTGGACTCACGCTTTGCTGTGCGTTTCATCCACTCTCTTTCATGTTTTGCAATTTCTACATGAAGGAAAGATCATTACTGTTTATAAGTTGTCTTTTTTCACTTCTTCCTCTTCCGAGTGCAACGTTCCATATGTAGATCAAATTCCTACCCCTTATGAGAGCGTAGGGCTAGGTCTTTTCAAAGATCCTGACGTCAACAAAACTGAAAGTCGGCCCCCAAGGAGAGCTGGTCCTTTTTATTGTCGCTCTGTCAGCAATTTCGCTTAATTAACTTAGTTTTCCTCCACGTGGTCTTCCACAACTTCGTCGGGTTTATTTATCAAATTCGAGGAATTTGACAAATAAACATAATCAACAAACTTTGATAATTTAATGTACCTGAACTTTAATTCTTTCCTCACCTTATACTAAGGTTGTTCCACGTCAATCTCTCATATTGATAACCTGACACTTTTTAAACAAATAACCTTAGTCCCTGGCCCCACTCCTACACGACATGGATTTTAATAAATTATGCACGCCATACCTTAGGTTAACCTTCGTACATCTTCCTCATATGACCACCATCCGATGGCTCCCCTCCAGATCAATGATCCTCAACAATATCGAGTGGCCTCCTTGGTCGAACGTTAATGCGCGATGGTAACGCGAAAAGGCGGTTTTGGAACTTCACCCAACGCCACGTGTCGACTGTTCTATGGAATCTCTCACAATTGGAGAATACCGCTTGCTCCACAAAAGCGATGAGATATGGGCAATCCGGGTTTTCTAATCCACTCACGGTTTTGAAATAGTGTTGAACCAAAGGTTAAGTCGGGTTACGCTATCCCCGGTATTCACTAACTCAGGTCTATCCTCGGCAGGGTTTCCAATTAACAACAAACAAATGTAATTCTCTTCCGACGTGATCTCCACTATCATTACGATAGAGTTAGTCGACCACACTTATATGCAGACTTCTTCTATGAGTGGAATTTATTCAACAGAGCCTGTTCGAACAATTTTGAGAGAAATAGTGGACAGAGAGATGCAGAAACTGTGCAACAGTTCCATTCAGAAATTATGTACGCAGAGAGTTCAATCACCTCACAGTTAAACAAATTTCCTCACAAGTATCAATTCGAGACAATTCGATGGCCAATGAGCACTAAAATTATTTAACTGGAAGAAATTGTTAACACACAGATTTTATTGCAGAAAAATCTCTCTCAATACATCCGAGGGATACAATTTATATACATCACAGTGTGTCTCTTCGGTTCCTCGGTGAGGACCGTTTAGAAAATCGAAAGCCTAATTACAATTATTCAACTAACTGGAACATGACAGATGGACTGAACCTAACTATTCGACTTCTACAAATTCTAACTAATCTAAATGAAATAGGCAGCTGAGGTATTGACACCTAGCTGTTACAATTCAATGATTTTGAACCCTCCTAGCCACAACATGTGGACAAAACCTCCTACATTGATGGCTAGTGTCTAATGCCCCTGCATCAGACTCCCGAGGTCAATTTTATTCATGGGCTCCTGTCCATGAGCTCTTCCACTAATCTGCCTATATTCTACAAAATTCCTTCAGTGATCCAAGTGGCATCTTCCTCTCTCTTGTCCTTCCATTTGATTAAGTACTGAAAGTACTCTTGTCCTCTGGTCTTCCTGAACACTCTTTTGTCCAATATCTTCTTTGGTTGCAATGGTTGCGCTGGAGGTAGTTGCTCTTTCCACTCAATTTGTCCCTTGTCTACTGATCTTTGTTCTTCGCCATCATCTTCATACTTGTACAAATCTGCAACATTAAAAATGGGAGATATTCCAACATCAGGTGGCAATTCAATCTCATAAGCATTTGCAGAAAAATTTCTAAGTATCTTGCATGGCCTAATCTTTTTGAACTTCAGTTTGTTATACTACTTCTTTGGGAATCTCTCCTTTCTCAAGTGTGCCAAGACCAAATCTCCTACTTCAAAATGAACTTCTTTTTTGCTCAAGTCTACTCTAATTTTGTATTTGATGCTGCTGCCTTGTAGTTTCTATTTCACTTGTTCATGTATGGCCTAGATATCTGAAGCAAATTCTTGACCATCAACACTTCTAATCTCTGCCCTTCCCAGATTTCTTAACTCTGATATTCCCCTAGGGTGCATTCCATAGACAATATGGAATGGGCTCTGTCCTGTGCTCCTATTTGGTGAGTCATTATATGCATATTTTTCCTGGGGAAAAATATGGTCCCACTGCTTGGGATGCTTTCGTGCAAGACTTCTCAACAAATTTCCCAGACTCCTATTCACTACCTCAGTTTGTCCATCAGTCTGGGGGTGATAAGCTGAACTGAAACTCAGTTTGGTACCAAGTTTCTTCCATAGTGTCCTCCAAAAATGACCCACAAATCTAGTGTCTCTGTCTGAAACAATACTCTTTGGCAACCCATGCAATCTAACAACTTCTTTGAAAAAAAAGTTAGCAACATGGGTGGCATCACTAGTTTTATAGCATGGAATAAAATGTGCCATTTTGGAGAATCTTTCCACTACAACAAAGACTGCATCATTCCCTCTCTGAGTCTTGGGCAATCCTAGAACAAAATCCATACTCACCATGTCCCAAGGCTTGTCTGGAATAGGCAAGGGAGTGTACAATCCTACATTCTGGCTCCTTCCTTTGGCATATTGACAGATTTTGCAATTCTTCACAAACTTGTGCACTTCTATTGTCATCTTGGGCCAGTAATAGAAGTGACTCAGTTGTTCATAAGTTTTATCAGTACCAAAGTGTCTAGCAAGTCCTCCACTATGCTTCTCCTTGATAAAATTTTCTCTCATGGAACATTTTGGTACACACAATTGGTTTCTTCTGAATAGTAAGTCCTCCTGCAAGAAATAATCCAACCACTGGCTTCTATCTATTAAAACAGGGTTACAACTTGCCTCAAATGCTTCCTTAAAATCTGAATCTGTTTTATACAATTCTTTGAGAAAATCAAACCCTACAACTTCAAAATTAGTCTCTTGAACAAGCATGTGCCTCCTACTCAAAGAATCAACTACTTTATTTGCTTGGCCACTTATGTGTTTCAAAACAAAATTAGAACCTTGGAGATACTCAACCCATTTTTCATGCTTATGATTCAACTTGGGCTACTATACAATATACTGCAAAGCATGATTGTCAGAATATAATACAAATTCCTTGGACATCAAATAATGCCTCCACTTTTTCAATGCCTGAACAATTGCATAGAATTCCTTCTCATAAGAAGAATAATTTCTTTTGGTGTCATTCCACTTTTCACTAAAATAGGATACAGGCCTATCATCCTGACTCAGCACAGCTCCAATATCCTCTCCACTGGCATCACACTTCACTTTAAATGGTTTAGTAAAATCAGGGAGAATCAAAACAGGCTTCTTAGTTATCTTTTGCTTCAAAAGTTTAAAGTTTATTTCTGCTTCAGCAGTCCACTTAAATGGCTGTTTTCTCTTCTTTATTGTCTCAATTATGGGTGCATTAATCTTATTGAAGTTTCTTATGAATTTCCTGTAAAAATTGGCAAGTCTGTGGAAACTTCTTACCTCAAAAACATTTATGGGTGAAGGCCACTCCACAATTGCCTTAACCTTTCTGGGTCCATCTTCAATCCTTCTGCAGAAACAACAAAGCCCAAATACACCAACTCTTCCTTCATGAATGAGCATTTCTTTAAGTTTATTAGTAGTTTCTCTTGGTGCAGCTTCTTCAAGACATAATTAAGATGCCTTAAATGTTCTTCTTTAGTTTTGTTGAAAACTAATATATCATCCAAATATACTATCAAAATTTACCAATGAATTCCTTCAATACTTCATTCATAAGTCTCATAAAAGTTCTAGGTAGCCCAAGTTGAAAAATATCCAATTGGATATCACCCTCTCTTATTCTGATCTGATGATATCCAATTTTTAGATCTATCTTTGAAAAATATTTAGCACCACTCAAACAATGCATTAAATCCTCAACTCTGGGCAAAGGGAATCTGTACCTGATTGTGATCTTATTGATTGCTCTGGAATCAGTACACATCCTCCAGCCTCCATCTTTCTTTGGGCTCAATACTGCTGGTACTGCACATGGACTCAAACTTTCTCTGATCAACCCCTTGTCCACCAATTCCTGTACTTGTCTCCTAATTTCCTCATTTTCTGTGGGAATCATTTTGTAGGCTGCCTTATTTGGCAGATTTGAACGAGGGATAAAATCTATCTGATGGCTAATCTTTCTCACAGGTGGCAGCTCATCAGGTAAATCATCCACAATAATGTCACAAAAATTGTCTAACATCTCTTGGATTTCTACTGGAAAATTAGAAATCATTGTAGAAGTAAGAACTACCTTAGGTTTGCAAACTAAAGCAAAACTTACCTCTTCTTCTTCTATCTACTGCAGATATTCCTTCCCTCTCAGTAACAAGGTCTTTGGATCAATCACTCTGCTGGATAGCTCTCCTTCTTCCATGGGTATCAATGTATGATGTACCCCATCCTTGAAGAACTTGTAAGTGTTCTTCTTGCCATCATGCACTGCTGCTCTGTCAAACTGCCAAGGTCTACCAAGTAGTATATGACACACATCCATGGACATTACATCACATAGGACCTTATATTTGTATTTTCCCATTTGCAGCTCTATCTCACACTGTTCTTTTACAACCAGCTGGTGCCCTTTATGCAGCCAGGACACCCTGTAGGGAGTTGGATGCTCCCTTGTCTTCAACTTCAACTTCTCTATCACCTCAGTGGAAACCAGATTGTTTGTGCTGCCACTATCAATGACTAGCTGGCAACATTTCCCTTGGAATTTTCATATGCTCCTAAACAAATTCTTCCTTTGTGCAGGCTCAGTGACCTCTTTGGTTTTCTTCAAGAGGACCTTATTAACCACCAAGGACTCTCCCCTCTCTGGTAGAGTTTGTTCTTCAATTTATGCCTCTTCTCCAGCCTGGGCAACAATATCATTTCTTGGGCCACCACCAACATTCTCTAGACACTCATAGTGCTTCTGTCCCACTTGTTGACATCTATAGCACCTCAACTCTCTACCTCTGCCTCTGTCTCTACCTCCTCTTCCTTTTCCTCTGTAAGAACCCCTTCTGCCCCTTGCATCATCCTTTGTAGATGCATTCTGAGGTGAGCTACTGTTAGCTCCATCCCTAGGTGTAGTAGGCTTTCCTCTACCACCCTGACTTCCCTTTCCACGGAAAGTACCTCTCTTCTTGGCAGACTATTTCCTCAGGAGTTTCTCCTCTGCTTTCAAGGCCATCTGGTAGGTCTCTTCCATTGTCTTAGGAGACAGAAGACCAATCTCATCTTGGATATCTAGCTTGAGACCATTCACATATCTGGCAGTCTTCTCTGGTGTGTCTTGAAATTTCCCAGCTCTTATGCTCACTTTGTAGAATTCCTCTGTGTATTCCTTTACTGTCAGCAACCTTTGTCTCAGGTTCTGCATTTGCCTAAACAATGTCTGCTGATAATCACTAGGCAAGAATTTACCTTTTAATTTAGCCATCATTCTGGTCCAGCTCTTAATAGGTTGCTTGCCAACTCTCCTCCTTTCTGCCTGCATTCCATCCCACCAGAGTGCATCATGTCCTTTCAGCTTTGTCACTACAAACTTGACCTTTTTTATCTTCGCTTATTTCGTCATAGTCGAAGTAGTTGTTCATTTCATTAATCCAGTCCACCAGCTCCTTTGGATTCAATCCTCCTGCAAAATTTGATACTTCGATCTTGGGCTTAACTGCAGACCCCAGAACAGTTCTGAGGAGCCTGCAGTCGGGAGGAATCTCAACATTTTCTTCCGCTTCTTCTATTTCAGGTTCACTGATGTCTTCAGGATCTCCGGACTGTCTTCGCTCCATGGCATCCATTTTGGCCCCGAACCTCTGCAAAATCTCCAACACTTCTGTGTTGGCAACAGGTCTCCTTCTGCCAACACCTCTACCAACTCGGATTTCCATGTCAGTTCTTTGCAAAAACAACTTAAAAACAACAGCTCTGATACCACAAATTATGGCAACAAAACTGAAAGTCGGCCCCTAAGGAGAGATGGTCCTTTTTATTGTCACTCTGTCATCAATTTCTCTTAATTAACTTAGTTTTCCTCCACGTGGTCTTCCACAACTTCGTCGGGTTTATTTATCAAATTCGAGGAATTTGAAAAATAAACATAATCAACAAACTTTGATAATTTAATGTACCCGAACTTTAATTCTTTCCTCGCCTTATACTAAGGTTATTCCATGTCAATCTCTCATATTGATAACCCGACACTTTTTAAACAAATAACCTTAGTCCCTGGCCCCATTCCTACATGGCATGGATTTTAATTAATTATGCGCGCCATACCTTAGGTTAACCTTCGCGCATCTTCCTCATACGACCACCGTCCGATGGTTGCCCTCCAGATCGACGGCATTCAACAATATCGCGTGGCCTCCTTGGTCAAATTTTAATGCGTGATGGTAACGCGAAAAGGTGGTTTTGGAACTTCGCCCAATGCCACGTGTACACTGTTCTATGGAATCGCTTGCAATTGGAGAATACCGCATGCTCCACAAAAGCGGTGTGATATGGGCAATCCGGGTTTTCTCATCCACTCACGGTTTTGAAATAGTGTTGAACCAAAGGTTAAGTCGGGTTACGCTATCCCCGGTATTCACTAACTCAGGTCTATCCTTGGCAGGGTTTCGAATTAACAACAAACAAATGTAATTATCTTCCGACAGGATCTCCACTATCATTAGGATGGAGTTAGTCGACCACAATTATACACAGACTTCTTCTATGAGTGGAATTTATTCAACAGAGCCTATTCGAACAATTTTGAGAGAAACAGTGGACAGAGAGATGCAGAAAATGTGCAACATTTCAATTCAGAAATTATGTACGCAGAGAGTTCAATCGCCTCACAGTTAAATAAATTTCCTCACAAGTATCAATTCGAGACAATTTGATGGCCAATGAGCACTAAAATTATTTAACTAGAAGCAATTGTTAACACACAGATTTTATTGCAGAAAAATCTTTCTCAATACATCCGAGGGATACAATTTATATACATCACAGTGTGTCTCTTCAGTTCCTTGGTGAGGACTGTTTAGAAAATCGAAAGCCTAATTACAATTATTCAACTAACTGGAACATGACAGATGGACTGAACCTAACTATTCAACTTCTACAAATTCTAACTAATCTAAACGAAACAGGCAGTTGAGGTATTGACACCTAGCTGTTACAATTCAATGATTTTGAACCCTCCTAGCCACAACATGTGGACAAAACCTCCTACATTGATGGCTAGTGTTTAATGCCCCTGCATCAGATCCTTCCCTCATGGGTATTTTTCCTCTTCCTCCACCCAACACTGTTCAGGTTAACATGATCTCCAGGTCTTCTGATCCATGGATCATCCCTTCACCTGAGTAGATTGATTCATTTT
The DNA here is from genome assembly GCA_034641835.2 of Pinus albicaulis. Classification (NCBI taxonomy): domain Eukaryota; kingdom Viridiplantae; phylum Streptophyta; class Pinopsida; order Pinales; family Pinaceae; genus Pinus; species Pinus albicaulis. The sequence continues at coordinate 1,276,854,704 of CM076574.1, read as the reverse complement.
GATATTTGATGCTGTTACGTCCGATCGAGATTGATTGTTGTGAACTTATTTCGGCTTAGGATCCTCCACCCTCTAATAATTCTCCTTTGGGTATGTCTCTTGAAACTTATTCTCAATCCCCTTGGCTCGGCTATTTGGATTCACTCAATCCCTTAAGTGAGATATTTCCCTTCGATTAAGCCATCATGGAAACTATGTCGCTTGAGGATCCTCCCTGGGATGATAGTCATCATCGTTCCTCATTCATGCTTTGCCTTGGGGCCATGTCTACGTGTCTTGAGAGATTTATTCTCAAGTTACTTCTCCTCCACTTCAAATTCCCATCTTGGCACATGAATTATTTGTGGAAGGTAACTTGGGAAACATCACACAAATGATGCCTATCGACATCTTCGTTAAACCAGGGTCTATCGAGAACATCCATATTAGGGTGACCAGTTCTCTCGATGAGATCTAGGTCTATACTAGTCTCTTCCGTGAGTTTCATGACGTTTTTGCATGGTCTTACGAAGAAATTACCAGCATCGATCCAAGTATAGCGGTGTATGAGATTCCTACCTATCCGAGTGCAAAGCCTGTTCTCCAGTCTCTTCGTCTTGTGCACCCTAGAAAGGAGACCACTATTAAAGGTGAAGTTGAAAAAATTCTTCGAGCTGGTTTTATCTATTTGATTCCCTTGAAAGAATGGGTTTTCAATATCGTTCCCATGGATAAGAAACATGGTACTATTCGGGTTTGTGTTGATTACCATGAAATTAACTGTACTTTCCATAAGGATAATTATCCCACTCCTTTTATTGATTAGATCATTGATGACTGTGCCAGGAGTGATATCTTTTCCCTTATGGATGGGTTTTTTGGATATCACCAAATTAACATACTTCCAGCTGATCAACATAAGACCACCTTTATTTGTCCTTGGGGTACTTTGGCCTATAAAAATCTCCCTTTCAGTCTTAAAAATGTTGGGGCTACATTTCAGTGAGCAATGTGATATGATTTCCACGATATCAAGCACATTGTTCAGACTTATCTGGATGAGCTTCCAGCTCATTCGACTAAGCGTAAAGACCATACTGATCATCTCCATTAGATTTTTCTTCGCTGTCGACGTTATAACATACGGCTTAATCCACATAAGTGCATCTTCTGTGTTGACTCCGATAGACTATTAGGTTTTATCATTTCCAAAGATGGGATTCGTATCAATTCACTCAAAGTTGAAGCTATTGTTAATCTCCCCTCTCCTTCCTCCTTACATCAGTTGCAGAGTCTGCAGGGAAAAGCTAACTTCCTGCTCCATTTTATACCTAACTATTCTGAAGTGGCCAAAGGATTTACGCGATTACTGAAGAAATGCGTCTCGTTCCTCTTGGATGATATTTCCCAAAAGTCCTTCGATGCACTAAAGACATTGCTAGTTAATGTTCCTCTGTTGCATCCTCTAGATTATCATCGCGATTACTCCCTCTATTTGGTTGTCGCGTTTAGCACTATCGCCATGGTTTTCGTCTAAGACAATGATGATGGTGAGGAGCATGTCATTTACTATCTATCTTGTAATCTTCTCAATACGTTTTCGTCACTACATTCTATTACGCATAGTGATTGTGATTTCTGATTGCAACCCTATGACTTACATATTGACTCGTCAATTGCTGGGGGGGAAATACTCGAAGTGGATTGTTATCCTCCAAGATTTATATTTGGAGTTCACTGCCTCTAAGTCGAAGAAATATTTGGTTTTTGCTGATTTGATCTGCTCTCTCCATTTTGATTCTACTCCGTCTGGTTCCGAGGAATGCATTCACGAAGAAACGTTTTTCTTGATTAGCACCCTCGATCCTTGGTATGGTGATATCATCGTCTATATTCAGACTTCCACCTTTCGATCTGAGTTGATGAAGGATGCTCGTCGAAGCATCTGTCATCAATCGAAACCCTATTGCATAGCCGGAGATACACTCTACCGCATCGGAGTTGATTCCGTTCTCCGTCGGTGTTTGACTCTCGGGGAGGCTAAAAAGGCCCTGAATGATTGTCACATTGGTGCCTGTGGAAGTCACATGTCTCGATATGCTATGGGATAGAAAATTCTTCATGCTGGCTAGATTTCCAGATCTATCAGCGCAAGATGCGTGCACCACCTATCTGTAAGTGCCATGATTGCCAAATCTATCAGTGCAAGATGTGCGTGCCACCTTCCCATCTTCACCCTGTCATTACCGTTGGTCCATTTGCAAAGTGGGGTGTTGATTTTATGACGTGTAACCCTCGCTTAGTCAGGGGGCATGCTTATATTATCGTAGCCATTGATTACTTCACAAAATGGGCTGAAGAAATGCCTACACTTACAACTAACGGTAAGACAACCACGCAGTTTCTATTCAATCATGTCATTTCTAGGTTTGGTGTCCCTCAAGCCATTGTTATTGATCATGGTTCCCATTTTCGGCATTACATGGTGGTTGAGTTTTATTCCAAGTTGGGTCTGCGTCACGAAATCTCAACGCTGTACTACCCTCAGGCCAATGGCCAGGTTGAAGCCATGAACAAAGTTCTCATCACTATGCTTCAACGTACGATTGGGATGCACAAATAAAATTGACATATCATGTTGTTTTCAGCTCTCTGGGCTTACCGAACCTCAGTGAAGGATGTGGCCAGATTCACTCCATTCCGGCTTGTCTATGGTTTGGAAGCTACCCTTCTGATTGAATGGGAAATTCCTTCTCTAAAAATAGTTGTTGAATTGCTGTCGAATACTTCGCCAGAAGAATAGCGTCTCCTATATCTAGAGAGGCTTGATGAAAATTAGAGCTTTGATACTCTTTTCATAGAAGCATATAAGAAGCGGGTAAAATCTCATTTTGACCAGTTGATTTCCCCTTGTTCCTTTATAGAAGGAGATCTCATCCTCCTGTATGACCAAGCTCATGATAAGCTAGGGGAAGGAAGATTTCAAACCATGTTGCATGAGCCCTACATTGTTAAGCGCGTTTTTTAGAACATGGCTTATGAGCTTATTGATTATGAAGGTCATCCTCTGGATCAAGCCATAAATGGGTTTTATCTTAGGAAGTACTATACATAAGTATTTCGTGCATGTTGCTTTGTACATAGGTGTTTTTTAATTTTTGTACATTTTTTGCTTGGTGTGCTTTGTGAGTGTTTTCCTACTTATTGGATCGTTGCTTATTGTGCAGATGTGTATTACCCCTCTTGTCAGTTTCGCAGATGGTGCTTCCCACAGTACCTAGAACCTACCTTCAGCAGCCTGGGTGAGTTGATAGACCTACAAGGTATATGTCTAGGATGAACCACAATCAATGTCGCTGAATATAGTGTTGTTATTGAGCTATTAACTGAGGCCATTTCTCTCGACATTCGTGCATTGATTGTTAACCTGGACTCACATCTTGTTGTTCTTCAACTTAATGGGCATTATTTTTTCAGAAACCCTCACATCTTAAGGTTGTATTTATGTGTTCTTTTACTGGAATGACATTTTGATTACATTGCATATCAGCATATTCCTAGACGAATGAATGCGTTAACTGATACATTAGCCAATATTGTATTAGATATAAATTTGTGTAATTTTAAAAACATCATCATCACATGAAAAGATCCATACAGGAATATATATATATATATATATATCGAGTGTTTTCATCCACGTGCATCATAAGTTCAAAAAATATGTATGTTTCACTTACATCATGAGACATCATGTCTCTCAAAAAATATGCGAAAATTAAACCTTGGTGTCTAGTTAGCATGAAGCTCATGATAGCATGTCACCGCCCGTACAAGCCACCTCAATAAGTGGTGAACACGGTTCAACGCCCCTACAGTGTGTCTCTAGTATGCACGAGGAACATCATCGAATATCACATAGTATGGGATCCCATGGGATATTCCCTCCAAGTTGCATATGATTTCCTCCTCATCGTCGCCCTCACCATGAGGGGCCACATCAAAGTCACGATGAATCCTCCGTGCTATTGGTGACATGTCTGCAGGTCTTTCTGGCCAACATCTGCAATTACATGGATTAATGTCAGGACATGCATAACAAAAAAATCATAATACTCATAAAAAATAAAAAAATGAGTCTTACAAAATGCTTCATCCCAATCCTCTCTTGCTGGGAGTGGGAGATATGCATCACCAGTGAAGTCCGTGCCAGAATAGGGTCAATCCTCCACAACGATCAGCTGTCGGCAGAGCCACTCAAAGAATTCTGGTCTCCAGGACATATGTTGACCACCCCCTGATATTGGTATCAAAGCCACCCAACGGACCATACGAGGCTTTTGGGCTGGTGGTTTCGGAACTATCACCTCAGGACGTTGGAAAATTGGTAACCATTCCAAGATTAAAGGTAATAAGATGGACCCATAGCCGCACTGCTTCAGCTTACCATTCTTGCGTTTTGTTAACTGGCGTTTTATGTTGATTGTTACCACCTCTACCCAGTTTTAGAGTGTTGGTGCCATGCAATCCACTGCAAGAATTAATTGTGTTTTTGTGGCCTCATGTGGAGCCTGAACTCCAGAAGCTCGCGTGATGGTGTGTAACACTACTTTGAGTGCCAGATCGAGAATAGTTTGGATATCCACCTTCTCGTGTTTGGATCCTTTCCGTGCTCCTCGGCACACTCTGTTGATAACCATGCTCATGTTTTCCATTATGGGGTAAGTACTTGTCAGGATTGGTACTTCCCCCCTCCACGATAGTCCGGTTATGAAATAGACATCCAAGACTTCAATCTCGAGTTCCTGATCGTGAATGATGAATCTTTCCTGATCAATGTCCCATACACTGATCAAGTACTGAAATAAATCTAGTTGAGCTCTGAGGCATGGTTTCATGAAGAATTTATTGAGATTGTAGTTCATGAGAACTTCCATGCATCTCACATTACCCATGGCTTCCTCATCTTCTTCGCTGTGTTCTCGTTCTTTCCATTCAATCACCATTTTGTTCTTTCACATCTACAAAAACATCCATATGGTTTTTATTAGTCAAATACAATGAATTTGGAATGGTAAAATTGGGCTCATTTTTTGAATTCACAAGTTTAAATGGTTGTCGTGGTTGGTGCGCCCCCTTTTGGATTAAAGGGTGGTTGGCGCGCGTCTGTGCCCAATACCCATGCCCACCATCGTGCCATAATTTTTACAAAAATCCCCCCATAAATATACAAAATGGGTTGTAGGTAATGAAAATGATATCAAAATGCAGGGAATGATATGAGTTCTTACCTGGAATAGACAGACTTACGATTAGCCTTCCAGATTTCCCGCTATCATATCTGCAAAATCACAGTGAAAAAGGGTAGCCAATGTGCTCACAAGAGGTACCCACATTGACCGATGTGCACTAATTTTTACAAAAAACCCCCCATCAATCTACAAAATGGGTTGCAGGTAATGAAAATGATATCAAAATGCAGGGAAGGATATGAGTTCTTACGTGGAACAAACAAATTCGCAATTGGCCTTCCAGATTGCCCGCTGTCAACTCCACAAAATCACAGTGAAAAAGGGTAACCAATTTTCTCACAAGAGGTAAAAGTGAAAAGTAATTTATTTTTTACTATTTTTAGCATTTTATAAACTTTTCAGAACCCTAATTAGGTTTTAAAACATATTTTTTGATTATTTTGCTATTTTATTTCGAAAAATGGGTTTTATGTGCATCTCGTATGTAGTGATAAGTCCTCAACATGATGACAATGAAGTGACGAGTTGTATTTTATAATTTTTTGGACTCGATAAAAACACGAAAAAGTCACTCCCGGAGTCATTTTCAGCGCTTTTCTGACTCTCGAAAATTGAAAGGATTGCCGAGAATCTTGTCATTTTGAATTCGTTAAATGGCCGCAAAACAATATCTACCCAGTATATGTTTACCTCTTTTTCGAGCTGGGATAGATTATTTACGAAAAAGGAATACCTTAGCCTATCGCAACTAAGAGGTTCTCTCAGACATAGTTTTCTACCTTTTTGGATCTGTCAGACTACCTACGAAAAGGGACCTGTTGTAGTTTTATTTTCTGCTTCTTTTCAAACTCTCTAAACAAGAAAATATTCTGAGTTATTCCTTTGTCAGACTCGTTAAAATCCTGATGATATCGGAAATCGTCACCATGATGTAACCTCCTTCCTCCTTCATAGGGCTCGTAAAATGTACTAGGATGGATTTTTACGAAGGACAAACTTACGTGAAAAGCATATCCTATCCCCTTCAAGCTTGTTTCCAAAAGTAATTGGGGTACTCGCCAGCAATGGTGGGGGAAAATGGAACCAATGAACAGTTGTGTCGGCAGTATGTTTCTCTTGAACATGACACTCATCTGCATTCGTGTTGGGTTGGGGACATCTCATTCTGTCATTTTTTCCTCCATGGGTTTGGGGAATCTGTTTTGACCTCTCATCTTCTATTTTCCATGTCGTCATGACCTCAGATCCTTTGATATCAATTAATGCCAAATCCGAAGTCGTGTCGCTGATATGTTCAAGAGAATTTTCCGTTTGCAGTTTTCAACCTCCCTCTAATCCTCTTTTCTGGTCCTAATTCACTATCATATTATTCCTCTATCTTGTGTCGATGGTGTGGGAAACATTATAGCCCTCCTTCGACCAGGTCACTTCTTGTCGAATTTAGCTCATTATCGAGGAAGCTCATCTAGAGACTCCCCTCCAGTACCTTGGAGCTTGCATGCCTCAATGGAAAGTTCTTAGAATTCAATGATAGGCCCTCATCATTGGCCTTTGATCGAGTGATTCTACAGGTGTTCGACACCAGATCGTTGTTCAAATTCTATGGATTGTACTTGTTGTACCTTGAGATAACTTGTCATTATTGGTGGTGTCTCTCGTGCTTGTTAATAGCGTACATCATGGGCTGGTAATCAGGTGATTTTATGGCATGTTCGACTTTAGCTCACATATTTGCATGCTTGAATTTGTACTTGTTCAGGTCGATATGGAGTGTAAAACCTTGGGTTTTTTCTGATAGAATCCAGGCTACGATATATTTTGGTTTATCATGACTATATGCATTTTGATTGGATGGTTGCGACCATACCTGATTCTATTTATTGATCCTTATTGCTGGATGGATGTGTCCATACCTCAGATATCAGTTTTATATGTACTTTATTATGGGTGGTTGTGCCCATACTGCATGTTTATGTATCAAAGATATCAATTTTAGTTGTACTTGCAGGTCTTTCGATGACGGTGTTTGGTTTGAATGCATTCTCGTAAAACATTCACTCCTCCCTCTCTCTCGGGCCTCATGCTTTAGGGGGCATATGTTACAAAACATTTTGTCATAGTCCCTACCATTTCCATCTTGCACATTGGAGGACCATTTTTTTGACTTCTGTGTAGTGCCATGCCTTGCAAAAAGTTTCATTGCATCCCTTGCCATGAGAAGAACATTTCCTTTGTTGACTATTCCTGGAGCAGACTCTCAAAAGCACATGATTTTTTGTTGGCGCTGGAAGGCAGTTATGGCCTCGTGCCCATAGAGAAATTAGCACTAGGCCCCACACCCATTAGTGCTCTGTCGCAGTGCATTGCCCCCACCGAGCTATTTTTGGAAATCTTTTTAAAATAGAAACGAAGTTTCCATTTCCAACTACTTCATGAGCAGAGTCAGCATGAGTTGTTCGACTGAATAACATCGAACATCTTCCTTTGGATTCTTTTTTCCTACATTTAAGAAACCTCCCAAAGAATAAGGCCTTCCTTCCACCATTTGAGGGATTCCAACCTCCTCCTCCTCTCCTATAAATACATCTATCTCACATAAATGAAGCTAGCTGAACATTTTGTACCATAGCTGAAATGTTTGAATAGCTGAGCAGTCTGATATAGCTGGTGTGAGATAGAGCAGAGAGAGACCTATTATCGAGAGAGAGTCCAGGCTTATTGCCTCGCCAAGTACAATTCCTCAACAAATGCTCGAGATGCCTTTCGAGTGGACCTACTGAAGGAGGCTGCAATGTCAAGGCTCTTTTGGTTGTAAAATATTTCTCTCTTCTTATTAATACATGACTGATGCTTTGGTTCCCATTTTGCGTTTCATATGATTAATATTGTGCAATACGTTTAATTCTCCTTGAACAATTAGATAGTTATGAACGCAAGTATTGCTCATATGCTGCTATCATTCTCTGATCATTATGCAGGAACCTGAGTACCACCGCTGAAGGACCGCGATGTGTCAGGACAAAGATCAGGAGACTGTTACCACAACTATGAAAACTGCGTTGGAACAAAGGTAGGACATCTATCCCGACTCAGTTTCATTCATTAACTAGAAATCAATGCATTAGCATGTCCTCCTGCTGCTAGACCCACCCTAGGGCTAGAGGGATCACCTCTGTCTGCAGAGGGGATTTACCTACACAACAATACTCCCTCTAGTAAAATCCTCCTCGCCCTTGCAACCTTCTTTTTCCAAGCATCAAGATTTGCAACATCTTCTACAACGGGTTTTGGAACATCATTATTAATGAATTATTTCAACCCATTTTCCTCTAGTACTGCCTCCATCCTGTCTTTCCATGCAATATAATTAGAGTTTCCATTGACAACATACTCCAATATCAATCCATTGAAATCCATTTCAATCCTGATTCGCCTGTCGCACCAAGAATACTTTTGCAAATTCGAATTCTATTCAGTCACAAACTCAACTTCTCCTCCACTATAGTGATTTCTTGTGCTATGATACCATGTAGAAATTATAGAAGCAGATGTATATCAATGGATTCACTAAAATCAAGAAATGTACTAAATATAGATACTGAATCCTTCTACAAATTGATTGCGAAAAATAAACATGATCGCCAATCACAAAAAGTAAACAAAGAATCAAATAAAACCACAACACAGATAATTTCCCAGGGAAATCTTGCTGCTCAAAACACCTATATCTTCTATTGTATATTCCACAAGGAATCATGAAACAATTACAATGCACTCTTCTCACAAGGGTCTCCTGCAATCTTCCTATCGTCTCACACAGATCCAAACAAAATCGGGCTAACACTTAGCCAATTCTCAGCCTGTCTTCAGTCTGCCTTGCTCATGAAATTCCTGATGAATTCAATCCCTATTCTTTAGGAATTTCAGCCTTCCTCAACTGCACAAAGTATCATGGGCATCCTATGGTTTTTTAACTGCATCTGGGCAACCTCCTAATATCACAATTAATAGTTAACTTACCTTCAACCTTTGTCTCAAATGGGTCTCCACTGGAACTGAAATGCATGCAACTATTAATATTAAATCATTAGTTGCATGGCAGATCACTGATTGTGAATTAAATATGATTTAATTCACTTGATCCCTCTCTAGTGCAACAAATAGTTATAACTAGTTCAGCTGACTTTAACTCACCTTACTGAGCTTACTAATTACTCATGCATTAAAATCATGCACTTAACTGCAACTCGAACCCTAAAACACATAGAATCACTCCACATGCCTCACTAACTACCCTCAACTCTAAATTCACGAGCTAACTGAGTTTATCACACTCAGTTAATTATTATAAGGGATTATGAGATCAGATTAACATTTTATTGTTCAATTTCATTAAGGGATAATTAAATTTGACACATATCCAATTTATTGAATAAATTGAATTTCACATTAATGTATCGCTAGGACCCATCACTACATGACCTCTGGTCCCACACTAGTGTAGGTGTTTTCATGTTGATTTTGGATGCCAAATTTCCTGTTTGTTGTTGCAAACTTCAACAATCACCACCAAATTTGTATATGATCAACATTTTATGTAAGTCAAAGATTAATCTAATAATATGAAATTTACTTATTTTTCTCACTTGCTTAAAAGCATAGAAATTATTATCGAGAAATATTAATCAAATAATATGGAATTTACTTATTTTTCTCACTTGGTTGAAATTATAGAAAGTATTATGAAGAAGAATCAGTTTCAATTTATCTTCTTTAGTTTCTATCTTTTTATTATAGTTATACAATTTGTATATTACCATAATTATGTATATGTATAAAATGAATCTAATCATTTTAAATATACTTAGTTTCATCGGTTTGTTCAAATTATAAAGAGTATTGTTCAGAAATATATTTCAAGAGTTACAATAGAAATATGTTGAATAGACACAAAGTAGTATATTGAATGAATGCATGTACAGTGAAATATATGAAGCATTCTATTGATTTTAGTTTATATTTCTATTTCTATTTTAGTTTATTTGTATTCAATTTATAACGAACAATTTGAGTGTGCACGTGTGCATTGATCAATCACTAATAAAAAAAATGTACATGAAAATCAATGTGTTGATTTCAATGTATGTGATTGATGCAATCAAAAGTACCTTAATTTTATTTATTATCAATCCTTTAATAATATGTATATAATTTCTATTAAATATTAATTGATTTTCTAATATATTTATTCACATAGCTCACATTTTAAAAATGTTAAAAAAACATTATTTTGAATATAGTAAATATCTATTTATCTATATTGTGTGCATGTATATGATAGAAATTTTTCATAATTATTTGATAATAATTTTACGACAAAATATTTCATAAAATATTATTCTTTCAATAATTATTTTGAAATATAAAATATTTGTATAATTTATCTTTTTAACCTTAAACTTATATATAGATGCATACCCCAACTCAACTTTAACCACAAAATCTATCCAAATCACTTTTACAAGTCTCTCTATATATAAAGCCAACAAATCATAATTAACATATTCTATGCATCTGCTATTAAATTAATTTTGATAACATAATTAAACCATGTATGATAAATTTTCATTAAATTTTTATTCTGATTTCATAATTATGGTAATTAATTTTGATAACAAAATTAAATAATCTATGATAAATTATCATTAAATTTTTATTCTAATTTCATAATTACTGTAATAAATAGATTGCGCTGAAAAAAATCAACAACTTATAATTAATATTATAGAAATTGAAATATCTTTTGTTTATGGCTATGAAAAGATGTGAAAAGTGCATTATTAATCAATTACATGTTGTTGGTTATTATAATAGATAAAAATTATGATCCTATGGGGGTAGAGAAATCGGTGAATGGTTGCAATGCTAAGGAACTCCTTGTGTAATTCTAACTGGTTTGAAACCCTATGGATGTCCCAACTACCCAACCCTCAACTATGGGTTATAATGGTAACAATGGGAACCAACCCAATACCACTAAGTTGTTGATTTATCTAGTCACAAAAATATAGAGATAGTAATTATGAGAAATTGATATTAATTAATTACTATAAGTTATAATAACCAAAAACTCATAATTCCTAGTAATGTATTAATCACTTCTTCACAGTTTAAGTTTTATGTTACCATGCATTTAGAAGGGAGGTGATTTGAAATTCAAATTCCCTGAAAAATCATTTCTTCTTGACATAGTGTGAATCAATATTGATATGGTCACCTCTCTCTAATTTCAATTGATTTTAATTTGGGATTCCCTTCTATGGCATCAATTATATGAATTTATTACACTCATTCTAAGCTATATTTATGGAAATTAAAGAGTTTTAGTATTTCCAAAAGAATGATAACATATATCAATAATTGTAGTAGATTTTTGGGACTTACAAGATATTATCATAAATTTATTAAGATAATGCATGCATTGTACGATCATTTGCAACTCTCTTGAAGAAAAATTCAGTTGTATGGAATGTTGAGGGTACATTTTTATTCTCTCTTTTAAAGGATGCTTTGTCCTCTAAACTAGTATTGTGAACATCGAATTTGGTAAATCATAGTAGAATGCGATAAATCATGATAATGTTTTGTTGCATTGTTGATGAAAGAAGGGAGGCCATTGGATTTTGAATGGAAATAGCTCAAGGGAATAGATTTTGTGAAATCAACATTTGAAAAGTAAATGGAATAAATTATACCACAATAAAAATGGCAGTAGAATCTCATAGGGATACACTTTAAAGTCAAGAAAAACCATGCTAGCCTAAAGTACCACTTGGAGAAATTTTTTTCATTTGAATAGAAAAAAAAATGGGTTGCAAAAATTCAAGGCTTGGATTTTTAAATATTTTGGAATAAGGGGAAGAACAATGTGGTGGAAGATGCTTTTTTCTAGAATAGAAGAAGCCTCAAGTTTGTATTCTATTATGTATTATATTCTCGTATGGTTAGCGGAAGCTCACCTTGAATGGAAAAATTACAATAGTACTAAACAAAAAATATAATGTATAAGGAAATGAATGAACTCTATGGAACAATGGGGTCATGCAAAGGAGATATAATTTTGTACAAGGATATAATATTTTTATGATCTCAATCAAAGTTGAAAAAATATATATTAATGGAGTCTCATGACTCTTTGATGATAGGGTACATGCAATGTTCCTTAAAACATATAATGTAATAAAAAAAATATTTTTTTTGGGAAGGAATGAAGAAAGATATTTAAAATTTTGTAAGAGAATTCTAATTTCACTAAATTAAAGGATATATAGTAAAACCTCTAGGGTTACTTCAACCATTGCACATACCTAGTCAAAGATGTGACATGATATAAATGGAATTCATTATAGGATTACCAAAATGTGAAGGTAAAGACTACATTTTTGCGGTCATTGATATAATTAGAAAATACTCACTTTATTGTGGTATTCAAAGTACACACATAGAATTCAAAGTGGAAAAAGTGTTTGCGGAGGAAATTAATAGACTTCATTATATTCCCAAGGTAATAGTACGTGACAAAGATCTAAATTATATAGGAAATTTCTAGAAAGAATTATGGAAGATGAAAAAAAAACAAGTTAGCAACGAGTTTAGTATATCAGCTACAAAATAAGGTCAAATATAAATAGATAACAATTTTTTATATGAAAATATACAAGTTTATTCCTTAGATAAGCAATATCAATCGTTGTAGTGGTTTCCTCTAGCATAATGGTGGTATAATACTACCTCACATACATAGATTAAAATGGCTCAATTTGAGGCTCTTTATGGATATCTAACTTCTAATATCTCATATGTTTTGCAAGATAATACCAAAGTATAGAAAATAGTGTCACATACAAATAATAATAAAGAAAGTTTTAAAATACTTAAGGAAAAATTTTCAATATCACAAAATGGGATGCAGCAACAAGCAAATCAACATCAAAGTGAAAGACAATTTGAGGAGGGTGATTTGGTATTTCTTGGGACTAAAATCTTATAAGAAATATACACTTAAACAAAAGAAGAATAAACATTAGCTCTAAAATTTTATGGACCCTACAAGTGTAGTAACAAGATTTCACAAGTGGCATATGAATTAGACTTTCCCTTTCTCACTTTCATAAGATGTTTCATGTATCATGCCTAAAACATGTTATGGTAGAAACAATGTGAGTGTCAACATAACTTCTAGAATTAGAGGAAGAAGGGAAATTTATTTTGAAACAAAAAATGTTATGGATCATTGTTCTTTATCTCTTTGGAGTATAAACATTATGGAGCATGTAATAAAGCGGAAGAATATGTCTCTAAGATAAGCCACATTGGAAATTGAGTAGTTAATGAAGAAACACATTCGATTACACCATTTGAAGGAAAAGGATTTTCAAAAAGAGCACGACTATGTTAAGGCATTTACCCCTTATATTAAGGCCCTAATAAGAATTCATTGGTAGTATTTTTTATATTAAGAATTTACCTAGAACCTTTTGCTGTAATTGTACCTTTTTTCTTATATATATATATATATACCAAGAAGAGCTAGTCTTAAGATCATATATTGTATTCATTGTAAAAGGATGTTTTCCCCTCCAAGTGGATTATAATTATTTTCCTTTTATCATTTTTTAGGAACATGGTTCATAATAATGCTTCTCATTCTTCAATAGTCTCTTTACAAGTCATAGAAATTTACAAATTATTGAATGAGTCATCTAACACAAATAAATAGTCATATCACTTCTTCGTTGTTGGAAACCCCCCCACAAAATCCATGGGAATTATTTCCCATGGTTGATTTAGTATATGTAAGGAATAAAATAAATCTCTTTTTGTATCATGATTCTTAGTACAACAAACTATGCATCCACTAATATATTATACTACATATTTCTTTTTGGGTCAATACACACACCTTTGTAAATTGGTAACTATTTTGCCAAAACAAAAATTTCTTGCAATCTTGGAAGTTTGATCCTCTTTGATAGGCTATAATTTTTCATCTTTAGGAACAAAAACTTATGTATCATATAGAGAACATAATTTTGGAGATGATAGTTACCCTTATTGTAATTTTCTATATTAATTTTTTTCTTTTTATTTCTAAAACACTTTTATAAATTCCTCATCTTTTGTGTATGGCTCTCTGTGTGCACCATGGGATAAAGGATCACTCGTTATAAGAGTTTCCAAAGATATGGACTTGGATGTGGGTGGCCTTGAAATAATTTATAACAACTTATTGGTGCTTCCATTATTATATATGATGAATAGATGAAAGTGTTGCAAAATCCCCATTCACTTGTAATAAATTTTTGACACTAGCTTTATCTATACCTACAAATATTTTAGTGACTAGTGATGAGTGTGGATAATAGTCTACATGCCTATGAGATAGTGATTCCACTTCTTAACAACTTGAGCCAAGGCATAGAGTTCCTTATCATATACAGGGTAGTTAAAACCTTTATATATAAATTCTCATGTATATTCATATATAATAGTTCATCACAATATATCGTATAATATTTTAAAATCCTAGATTATGCACTTTATTTCTTTAGTTCCCAGATTAATTAATAATAGATTAATTCTTACATTTATGAAATAGCTAAAATTGAAAATTAAATAATTGAGAAAAATAATACACCATCCACACAAATGACCATAAGATGTATATTATGAAACTCAATATCAGAGAAAACCTAGCTAAAATGTGAGGTCTATGAATTTCTCTATTATTTTTAGCTATGAAAATGAAAATACAAATAAAAATACACTCATTATGGAGTTTCCTTTAACTTTGTTTCTTGATTAGCTATTATAAAATATTTTACTCTGATTTATTCTCAATCCTACTCCTATATGGTCTAATCGACTATGAAACAAGTACAATGCTATATAATGGAAACCTAGCCCCCCCTAACAAATTAGTGTTTAACATAGCCCAATATCCATCTAGGGTTAGGGTTTTTGCATCCTCCATCCTCAATTAGTGATAATGTTTTTGGAATTTCTAGAACATTCTTCAAATTTCATGTGCGAATAGCCCCATATGTGTGAGAAGTGGGGGTTTACATGACATATATTAATACCATGTTATTCAATAAGGTAGGTCAACTTTCCATAAATTCCATATATTAGCTCTAACTAAGGTTATTTTTTCATTATTAGAAAGAACATGATGTGTAGTACCATGTAAAGGGAGTTTAAACCCATGCTAACAAACGTTTAACTTCAAAATTTTGTTTAATCCCCCAAAAAGGCTTGATAAGGTTTTTAGCCTAAATTTATGAACTAGGACCTACCACTACAATGGGATTTTCAAGCGAATTCCTCCTATTTTTCCACCAACTATGCCTAAGCCACTAGTGCTACATTCTCTATAGTAGGTAGCACCTATACCTCAATATTCTAATAAAACACAGAAGAATCATAGAGTTTTATATTATACACATTCAGTATTGAGTATGTGGACACAATTATCAATATTTTCCAATACTTTGAAAAAATCATATTAAAGAGCCTTCATCTTCTTCAACCATATAATATTTCCTTATTTAGCTGTAATCGAAATTTGTTTGCCACATTGAATGGTTTCTGTATTCTATTTTGATCATCTCAGACCTTGTAGCTTTCCCATGACTTCCTAAACATCTAATTTACATGAAAATGGATTTGCCTAATATTTTCAGCAAATATCTCTACTTCAAATTATTTTCTTGTGCTAGATTTCCCTGCTCCTCCTTATTGTCCATAGACAACACAAAAGGGTGAAGGTGGAAAATACCCAAAGCAATTTTCAAAAGGGGATGTATTAGTAGAATTATTGATTTATATGTTATAACAATTTTGAATGTGATCATATTTTTCATCTTCATATGCCTATAATTATAACCACTAAAAAATTGAACCAAAGTCCTATTGACTACTTGTATCTACCTAATTTTTTATTATATTATTGTATGGATGGTGCTAGAAATAGCGTTAGGTAAACATTTTCTGTACTATTGTTCATTATAAGTACTTGCATTACATTTTTAAATTTCATTTCTAGTGTAGTTTTTAACTTTTCTTAATATGGTTGATTAGTTATTGCAAAATTTTGTTATTATTTTTAATTGTTCCGAGGAACATTATTTTTTCCCTATGTCAAAATGCATAGAGTTCAATAAGGAGAGAAGGTATGGAAATGAGGAAAATTTGTGCAATTTTTCTTTGATCTTGAATTTAACCTCTTAGGTCCTCCAACCAACTAGTATATATATATATATATATATATATATATATATATATATATATATATATATATATATATATATATATATATAAGCTAGTCAAGGAATAGTAAAGCATTCATCTTTGATATTTTTGGCCTATCATGGTTTAACCATAGCCATGTTGATTTTTTTTGTAGCATCAGGAGGTGTTATCACATGCCAAGAGGCTTCCTAAATCGGCCTAGAAAAATTATGAAAATTAAAATGAAATAAATTGTATCTTTAGGTTTCATCTAGGATCAAAAGGAATAAGTTGGTCCCACCATGAAAGGGTGTGTCCCTTGGGGTAAATGTGTTGTGAAAACAGTTCCAAAAATAGAATGAAAGAGATATCAATGCCTTAGAAATAAGCCACTTCGAGGGGGCAACCTCCAATACATTACATGAATGAACAATTCTTGGATGATACAAATTACAAAACCTCCTTTCTATATATAGGAGTCCATGGGGCCACAATGTAATCCTAGCCGACCTAACAATAATAATTTAAGGGCAAAAATAATAACAATATGGGGGTTACAGGGGTATAATAATAAAAATAAGGGGGTTACACTAACAACAATAAGGGACTATACTAGTAATATAGGGACCTAACATGCCCCTCTCCTTCAAAAAAGTGTTTTCCTCAATGCTTGAGTATCTCCGGGTGCTTCAGTATAAAATTCTCATCCTCCCATGTAGAATCTTCAGTGGGTAAGTTCTTCCACTTGATGAGATACTCTGAAATTGATCGATTTTGTAGCTGTCAAGATCTTGTTTCCGTGACCACTTCAGGTTCCAATATGATTTTTCCTTCCTCATCAAGTTCTGGAAATATTGTTTTAACTGGAAGATTTTCACCTATAACCTTCTTTAAGCGTGAAACATGGAAAACTGGATGCCCTCGTGAAGAAGCAGGAAGCTCCAATTTGTATGCCATAGTACCAATATTTTGAAACACCTTGTAAGGACCATAGTACTTTGGCGATAATTTATTATCCTTCTTAGCTTGCTTGAGGGACATTTGTTTGTATTGTTGTATCCATAAAAATACCCAGTCTCCTACATCAAAAATTCTCTTGCTGCGATGTTGATCTGCCTGTTGTTTCATTCGATTTTGTGCCAAATTCAAGTTATCCTTTAAGAGTTGGAGAACTTCTTGTTGATGCTAGATGTGATCTTCCACTGCTTGAACCTTCAAATTTTCTCTTAAAGATGATGTGATGGACGGTGGGTGATATCCATAAAGTGCCATAAATGGGGTCATTTTTTCTGTAGTATGGAAGGAAGTGTTATACCACCATTCAACGAGAGGTAACCACTTGACCCATTGTGTTTGTTTATCAGATACAAAACAACGAAGATATCCTTCCAAACATTTATTTAATATCTTAGTTTGACCATCGGAGTGATGATGATAAGATGAGCTATGAGCTAATTGAGTACCCAAACAAGAAAATAACTTTGTCCAAAAATTTCAAGTAAAAATGGGTTCTCTGTCGCTTACAATAACCCTTCGGTTTCAATATAGCTTTTGAATTGTGTCCATAAATGTAGTAGCAACTGTACTTGCTTTAAATGGATGAGATAATTCACAAAAGTGTGCATACTTGGTAAGTTTATCAACTACCACCATGATGACACTCTTTCCTTCGGACTTAGGTAAACCTATGATAAAATCCATTGAAATCTCCTCCTAACGTTGACTTGAAATGGATAAAGGTTGTAGAAGGCCCGAGGTCTACATTGTCTCAACTTTATTCTTTTGGCAAGCCAAACATTCCGCCACAAAATTTCGAATATCAGATTTAAGGCCATCCCAAAAAAATTCTTTCTTCACCCTGTGGTAAGTTTTTAGAAATCCTGACTGTCCTCCTAAAGGAGAAGTGTGCAATTCCAAAAGAATATTTTGTTTTAGTTGGGAATTCTTACAAAGATATAAGCGATCTTTGTACCATAAGGAATCATTTTTACAACTAAATGTATCAGATGTACTAGGATCTTGCTGCAACTTTTGAATGAGTGTCAACACTTCTTCGTCCTTCCTCCATTCATCCCTTGCTTTGGTTATCCAATCTGGTTGGATAATAGAAATGGCACAAAGCAATGCTTCCACCTCTTCATTCTTTCTTGAGAGTGCATCTGCAACAAAATTTAGCTTCCCTTTTTTGTAGATTATTTCAAAGTCATAACCCAACATCTTTGTGACCCATTTTCGCTGCTCTTCTGAAGATAGTCTTTGTTCCAATAAGTGTTTAAAACTATCATGATCAGTTTTTACCTTGAAGTGTCTTCCCATTAGGTAAGTTCACCATTTCTTTAGTGCATGCAGTATTGCTAACATTTCCTTCTCATAAATAGCTTTATGTAAATACTTTCCTTTGATTGGACGAATTTCAAAAGAAATGGGTCTTCCTTATTGCATTAAAACAACACCAATTCCATTTCCTGAGGCATCACATTCCACAATAAAGGTTTTTTTGAAGTCTGGCGTAGCTAAGACCGGTGCTAGGCACATTACCTCTTTAAGATGTTCAAAGGCCTTAGTTGCTTCAGGAGTCCACGAAAATGCATCTTTCTTCAATAATGTTGTTAGAGGTGCTGCTATTCTCCCATAATTCTTAACAAAGTTGTGATAATACCCTGTTAACCCGAGAAATCCTCGCAACTGCTTTATGGTTGTGGGGAATTTCCATTCCTTAATGGCTTTAATCTTGTTAGGGTCTACCTTAACACCCTCGTGAGATACAATATGACCCAGATATTCCACATCTTGTACTCCAAAGAAACATTTGGATCTTTTTGCATATAATTGTTTCTCCTCCAACAATTTGAGCACCCTATCAACATGTTGAACATGATCCTTCCAAGATCTGCTGTAGATTAGTATATCATCAAAAAATACTAGCACAGATTTTCTAAGGAAGGGTTTGAAAATGGAATTCATCAACCCTTGATATGTAGAAGGTGCATTGGTAAGGCCAAAAGGCATGACAAAAAATTCATAATGACCCTCATGAGTTCGAAATGTTGTTTTCAGAATATCTTCAGTCTTCATTCTAATTTTATGATATCCTAAACGAAGATCCAACTTTTGAATGAGCGTCCACACTTCTTCGTCCTTCTTCCATTCATCCCTTGCTTTAGTTATCCAATCTGGTTGGATAATAGAAATGGCACAAAGCATTGCTTCCACCTCTTCATTCTTTCTTGAGAGTGCATCTGCAACAACATTTAGCTTCCCTTTTTTGTAGATTATTTCAAGGTCATAACCCAACATCTTTGTGACCCATTTTTGTTGCTCTTCTGAAGATAGTCTTTGTTCCAAAAAGTGTTTAAGACTATCATGATCAATTTTTACCTTGAAGTGTCTTCCCATTAGGTAAGTTCTCCATTTCTTTAGTGCATGCGGTATTGCTAACATTTCCTTCTCATAAATAGGTTTCTGTAAATACTTTCCTTTGATTGGACAACTTTCAAAAGCAATGGGTCTTCCTTCCTGCATTAAAACCGCACCAATTCCATTTCCTGAGGCATCACATTCCACAATAAAGGTTTTTGTGAAGTCTGGCGTAGCTAAGACCGGTGCTAGGAACATTGCCTCTTTAAGATGTTCAAAGGCCTTAGTTGCTTCAGGAGTCCATGAAAATGCATCTTTCTTCAATAATGTTGTTAGCGGTGCTGCTATTCTCCCATAATTCTTAACAAACTTGCGATAATACCCTGTTAACCCGAGAAATCCTCGCAACTGCTTTATGGTTGTGGGGACTTTCCATTCCTTAATGGCTTTAATATTGTTAGGGTCTACCTTAACACCCTCGTGAGATACAATATGACCCAGATATTCCACCTCTTGTACTCCAAAGAAACATTTGGATGTTTTTGCATATAATTGTTTCTCCTGCAATAGTTTGAGCACCCTGTCAACATGTTGAACATGATCCTTCCAAGACCTATTGTAGATTAGTATATCATCAAAAAATATTAGCACAAATTTTCTAAGGAAGGGTTTGAAAATGGAATTCATCAACCCTTGAAATGTAGAAGGTGCATTGGTAAGGCCAAAAGGCATGACAAAAAATTCATAATGACCCTCATGAGTTCGAAATGTTGTTTTCAGAATATCTTCAGTCTTCATTCTAATTTGATGATATCCTGAATGAAGATCCAACTTGGTAAAGTAAATTTCTCCATGTAATTCATCCAATAATTCATCAATCATAGGAATGGGAAATTTATCTTTAATGGTGAGCTTATTGAGCTTCCTATAATCTAGGCACATGTGCCATGATCCATCCTTCTTGTGTACCAATACTACAGGAGTAGAGAAAGAACTTTGACTAGGTTGAATTATACCCACCTCTAACATTTCTATAATCATACATTCAATTTCGTTCTTTTGGACATAAGGATATCTATAAGGTCTGATGTTTGGAGAAAAAATTCCTGGAATCAAATGAATAACATGATCATGATCACGATAGGTGGGAGCCCTTTGGGAGTTTCAAACAGCTTGGAATGAATGTCCAAGACTTTTTGGAGATCTGGAGAAATATATGACTTTGATGTTGGAAATTCTAGTGAGCATAATTGTGCAATTAAGCCTTGTTGTTATTTCTTTAGAAGCTTTTTCATGACATTAGAGCTTATTATCTTTCCCAGATTCCTTGCAATACCCTGTAATTCGACTTCCTTTCCTTCTGAAAAAAATTTCAAGAAAATTTCTTGAAAATTAAAAACTACTGTCGCCAAAGATTGTAACCATTGTACTCCTAGTACAACATCAACACCTCCCATAGGAATGGAAAGCATTGGAATATTCAATACATATTCCAACATGGTTATCCTGATATTATGGAATTTTCTAGAGAAATTTATAGTTCCTCCATTTGCAACCATCACTTGAAATTCTAGTGCTGGGTATAGGAAACAATTCAATTCCATGGCTACCTTATAATGAATAAAATTATGGCTACTACCTGAATCAATCAATACTATTACCTTTTTCTTCTTGATATGTCTTTCTATCTTGAGATTTTGAGGAGTGGTAATTCCTGCCAATGCATTACACGATATGGTCAGACTCATTTCTTCCTCTTTTAGGGCTGGTTGTTGGTGTATATCCTCTTCTTTTGAATATTCTTGTTCATTTTCTTCTTCCTCTTCAAAATCTATGTAAAATAATTTCTTCTCGGCACACTTATGACCTTTAGTGTATTTACTATCACAACTGTAGAAAATCCCTTGTGCTCTTTTTTCTTCCAATTGTTGTGGTGTCAACCTTGTAGGTTGTTGAAATCAAGGAGTAGCAACATTTCCATCTTTATAGAAGTGAGTGGTAGGCTTCCTTGTCGCCATAATTTTACATTCAATTTTTCTTGCCAACTTGAATGCCTTCTCTAATGAATCAGGTTCCAAAACAATAACTTCATGTTGGATGTTATCCTTTAAAGTACCAATGAAGAGATCAATCTTGTGTTCTTCTGGAATATCAATTACCCTTATATTCAATTTCTGGAAGTCCTCAATGTGCTCCCCCATTAAGCACTTTTGTTTGAGATTTATCAATTTGCTAAAGAAAGTGTTGATATCTGTATCCTCATAATGTGCTATCATTTCCTTCGTAAAAATTGACCAAGTGATTTTTTTTTTTATGGGAGAAAAGCCATTGATACCATACAAATGTATTTTGTTCTAAATGTAAAGTTGCAATGCGTACCTTTTGTGTATTTTGCACATTATTGAGATCAAAATATTGCTCCATCTGTAGTATCCATGTTACAGGATCCTTTCCATCAAACTTCCTCATATCCATTTTTGGAATATGGTGGTTCTTCCCTCCAACATTAGAGTTTATGAAATCACGATTAACATTTATTTTGTTCTCATCGTGAGTTTCCTCTACTATCTTTTCACCATTAGGAAACATTTCTTGTATCAACTTTTTTAAACCTTCCATGTCTGTTTTTAGATCATTCTTCATGTTTTCCATCTTGGCTTCCATGTCATAAATATTAGATTCCATGCCAGCTTCCATGCCATCCATCTTAGCTTCCATGCCATTCTTCAAACCATCCATCTTAGATTCCACACCTTTATTCAAACCGCCCATCTTAATTTCCACACCTTTCTTCAAAACTTCCATGTCATATTTTGTTGCTCTTTGCGAGAGAGAAATTTCTTTCTATTGCTCTTGTAATTTTGATATGTCATATTTCCATTCTTCATCTTCATCATTCATAGTAGAGAATTCTAAAGGCTTAATGGGTGTTGAATTCTTTTTAGGGGCCATTTTAGAATCCAATATTGATATCTATTCTACAATATTCCCTTGGAATCAATTCAACTTGATTCTTCAAACAAGACTTATGCAATTCGGGAAAAAAAAATACACACCTTTTACTTGCTTTTGAGGAGCTCGATATTGAAATTGACTTATATCTATACTTGTAGATACTCAATATCTAAAATTCGGCCCTATAGTAGTCTTCTAAAGCTTCTTTCAAATTCTACAGATTTGACCTAGTTTGGATTCTTCAAGCAAAAGTTATGCCCAATCTCCCACAATGACCTAATTATGGAATGGTTCAGGAGAGTGAACTTGTACAAAATTCCATGTGTCACTGTTGGCTCCTTTGAATCTGAAATTTATAGAGAGGAAACTGCAATCCATGTTATTCCAGTCACTTCTTACAGAATTCCAATCTGATGCTCAGAGAGAGAGTTATGAATATTTTGCCACGATCACCTCTTTGAGATGAAATTAAGAAGCCTGAAAAAGACCTAACTTCCAGAGAACATATCTCTGAAAATATCAAGAACCAAGCTTTGAAATTTTGTGACGATGTTCCTCTGGATTGTGGCTTCGCGCTCTGAAAATTTCAACTTCTAAACCTTCGTAGAAACAAATTTATAGTGAGAATTCCGGATGACATGTTTAGGTTAAATTCAGGAGCCTACAAAGAGACCTAACTTCCAGAGATCATATCTCTGCAAATATTGTGAACCAAGCTCTGAAATTTCGCGATGATGTTCCTCAGGATTTCGGCTTCGTGCCCTAAAGAATTTAGCTTCTGAACATTAGTAGAAAATAAGTTATAGCTAAAATTCCACGATGACCTATTTGGAGCAGCGAAACCCTAGAATCCAAAGCTCTAATACAAAATGTTGTGAAACCAACTCCAAAAATAGAAGGAAAGAGATATCAACATCTTAGAAATAAGCCAGTTTGAGGGGGAAACCTCCAATAAATTACATGAATGCACAATTCCTGGATGATACAAATTATAAAATCTCCTTTCTATATATAGGAGTCCATGGGGCCACAATGTAATCCTAGCTAACCTAATGATAATAATTTAACGGCACAATAATAACAATATGGGGGCTACAGGGGTACAATAATAATAATAAGGGGGTTACGCTAACAAAAATAAGGGACTATACTAGTAATATAGGGACCTAACAAAATGCACCCATTTGACTTGTATATATATATATATATATATATATATATATATATATGATGTGAAACTTCATTTTTCTCACTCACTCATCATCTCTCTTCTATAAAAGACACTCATGGGCGAAAATAGTAATGAAATGGAAAAATTTTGGACTTGGATTTTTACACAATTTATAGACAATTTATTATAAACCTTGTTAAAGAAGAATTTCTCCTAGAAGAAGATTTGTTGTGTTTTCTCCTAGGTTTGGGTTTCGTAGGGAAAATTTTGTGTCTCTATTATGCATCATTGTCTCTTTATGATATTTATTATTTCTATTGTTTTTTCTTCTTTATTGTTGAGATTTATTTGTGTATATTTTCTTAATGATATCAGTGAAAAAATAAGAATTAATTGAATATCATTAGAATAAATTATCATATTAGAAAATAAATTCTCTATTTTGCAACTTTCTAAAATAATTAAACATGGTATTAGAGTTTTGTTAAGAGAGTGGCCTTGAAGAAGACAACTTCAAGAGTAGTCTGTTTGTGCTTGAAAAAAGTCAAATTGAATCTATATTCAAGGAAAACAAGTGAAAATTTATGTGATAAAGGGAAGCCAATCATCGAGGAGAAAATACATTCATATTGAGAATAAATTCTAAAACTAAGATTGTGGAGGAGCTAAATGCACACGAACTAGAATTGCAGAGATTCTGAAAGCAACTGTGTAGTCCCAAATGAACGTGGATAAATGATCCTTAAAATGTCATGGATATTCCACTCAAGAGTTTGTCACAACAATTTGATAAAATTATATTTAAAATATAAAGTCTAAACTATTATATTTTTATTTCCCTTTAGAATTATGGATATGAAGATTTCTATTAATAGCATATGCATGCAAATAAAAATAATGTAGAAAATAGAGAAAAATAAAATAAAATCTCACAAAAACATTTGACACAAGATATGACACGGGAAACCCTTTAAGGAGAAGAACCCAACTAGAAGGTGAGGTTGCTCTTCCCTCTTTCTCTCAATAGCAAACGGTTGCGAGTCAAAAGAAGTATGGTCTATGACCTGTGGGCTGCTATAGTGCACAAATACTCTTTGTGTTATCTATCTATTATCCCTTATGGATAATTTTTTCTCTTATATGGAAAAAATGCACCCAGAATAATGGAACCCATTTTCCTACTAGTGGCCTGATTATAAGGCAACCTGATAGCCTACTAGTGGTTAGGTTCGACTACCTCAACTCTTAATAAAAATTAAAATATAGAATTTTCTAGAGTCATATTCATCATAATCACGTGGATATCCAATTTTTCATGAATAACGGGGGCTAACATGGAATCCTCTTGAATTATGGTGGTAAAAATAGGAAGGCAAACTTATGCGTCGCATAAATTTCGCATATATAATCTAACTGATGCGATTATTACATTTTTGGAAAGGTCTCTATGTGTAGAATAGGAAAAAAGAGTGTGAAAATTAAGAAAAAAAATTACCCCTTGTTTGATGTCTCAAATTCTCCTAGAAGGTTTCAAACCCGAATTTTCCAAACTGGGTCCCGCTGGTAAAAGTGGTCCTCAAAGTTGATTCCTTCACTTTTTCTACTTTGAAAGCATTGAGATGGATGAAAAAATTAAGGGAATTTTGAGGTCTAAAATGGGCCTCCTAAGGAAATTATAAAATAATAGTTGAAATAATAAAATAAGGTTAGATTACATCATCAAATTTTAGAGGGAAAAAAGAAAAAAGAAATTATTTTTTCAACTAATCTCCCTATGGGATTACTAAAATTTCAAGTAGGAACACTTATTGGATAAAAGATTTGATTCCTCATCTGAGGATTACCCATGTTGCATAGTTTTTATGGACCCTGCTACACAAAAAATGAGAAATATATTAAAAACATGATTGCAATCACGCTTTTTCATGTATTTCTCATTTTTCATGTAGAAGGGTCCATCTAAAGTATGCAACATAGGTACTCATTGGATGATGAATTGATTTTTTTTTTTGTAATATGGATTAGAAATCTATTAATTAAGCAAAAATATTGTACAATGCAGGGGTAGAGATAGCTAAGGAGTTTAGCCAATTCCTGCCCGAGTTTGTCTCCAAAATATCAAAAATAGGGGTTGCCCCTGTCAAGGTAGCCAACCCATTAATAGTCTAGAAAGATCCAAGATATCTAGAATTTATAAAGTGCTATTGAAAACTAGAAAAACCAATTTTAACAATTGTATAAAAAAAAAAGACTATGTAGCATGAGGCAGAAGCGTTAGGTATTTTTGGCGGCTTCATTCTGGACAACTTCAATTCCTGTAGGGTCTTCTTCTGTCACTAGGCATCCATATATGCATGTAATATCTTCCTCTTCAGTAGTGAGGATGTGTGGAACCCTTGGTGGAGGTGGAGGAGGGCCATATACAACAGGGACCTCAGCATTATTGTCCTTGTGCCAAATTCCATCAGCCAACAGGTTCCAGACTTCTGCCATATGCGTAGAGGGAGTCTTCACTAGTAAGCTCTCATGCTTTCATGGCAGAGGTGACAAGGAGTGTAAGATGGTTGATTTGTGACACCTGCATTTGTATTTGGGTGGTCTAGGAGAGGAGGGGTCAAAGCTGGAGTTATGGGAGGCTTCCTTGCCTAGAGTAATAGGAGGAGGAGATGTCGGCTAGGCAATGGAGTCGTAAGAGGGGATAGGAGCAGTTCCAAAGTAACTATGTGCATTATCATGACGCAAGTGAGCAGAGAGTGCTCCCCTTACATTACCTCAGTGAGGCTTCTGGTGCTAGCGAGGAGGCATGGTGCAGCAACTGTGAGAGATATTGAGAAAAAGGCGTAGAGGGTGGGCATAACTTGAAGGAGGAACCGAGATGAAAAGGTAATGGTATAGGGTGTAGGAAATGTGAAAAGAGGCAGAGCTCAAAGGAGGATTTGAGAGAGGTTTTAAATATTGGAGCGTCGAGTGATGAACCTGAGTTGAGGTAAAGGTTGGCATTAACTATTTCAGGTGACGGTGGGATGTCCTTGTACCAATTGCAGGACGGGTAGTAAATTCCTTCAAGGTGTCATAAATTCGCCAACTGATGTGATGAGGAGGTGGCAACCAACCATGGCACCACCGCTTTGATATATGTTGCATCAAATTCATTCATGGGAGGTTGAGTGTCGGTGGACTTCAAAGGAGGCCTGTCGCGTGAGGAGCCGATGGCATGAGCAATGGAGGGCATGTTAACATGATCCAAGGAGTACTCCAAATTGAAATTTTAGTAAAACCTTAAGGAGATAAGTTGAAAATACATGTTGAAAAAGTATTTTTATTATTTATTATTTTTTAACACTATAACGAAAAGAACCTATAGAGGAGGTTAGAAAGGAGGTTTTTAGTGTTATAAATTTGACCAAAATTGTCAAAAAACATTTTCTACAACATCTGTTTTCGGTAACAGAGGTTTTGGAGGAGCTTCTAAACGAATTTTAACACAACTAAAAAAAACTAGGCGACCTAAGGTTATTATGGATGTTTTTCTCATCGTCGCATGAATCATTAGGGGAATTTTGATGTCTAAAATCGGCCTCCTAAGAAAACTGTACAAAAAAAATACACTTTATAAGAACCAATAGGATTCAAGATGATGATGTCAACCATAGGGGATGATTCACCATTTCTTAAGTAAAAGGGTAAAAAGATTAAAAAATAATAAAATAATAAAACTACTTTTTCAACTCGTATTTTCAACTTATCTCCCAAAGGTTTTACTCAAATTTAGATTGGGAGTACTCTTTGGATGAAAAATTTAATTCCTCATCCAAGGAGTACCCATGTTGCATACTTTCGATGGACCCTACTACATGAAAAAATGAGAAATACATAAAAAAACGTGATTACAATCACGTTTTTCATGTATTTCTCATTTTTCTTGTAGCAAGACCCATCGAAATTATGCAACATGGGTACTCCTTAGATGAGGAATTAAATTTTTCATCCAATGAGTACTCCTGCTCGAAAATTGAGTAAACACTTTGGGAGATAAGTTGAAAATATGAGTTGAAAAAGTAGTTTTTTCTTTTTTTCCCTCTAAAATTCGATGATGTCATCAAATCCTATTTTATTATTTCCACTATTATTTTATGATTTCATTAGGAGGCCCATTTTAGACCTTAAAATTCCCCTAATGTAGGTGTCAATGCATTGGTTCATTGTATCTTGAACGCAACGGTACTGTGAACCTACCAAGCACTTGGATGAAAAACAAATTTTTGGTGCCTTGGGGCATTTAGCAACGACCCGACGTGTGTCATCTAGACAGTCGCACCAGGCCATTGGAAGGTGCATGCACCGAGTCGTTAAGGTTTAAAACCACATCGAGCCTTGTAGGTGATACAATGCACCAGGCTGTTAAGTTATAAAAACATACCAGCGCGTTAAGGGAAATCTGCACCACTGCATGTAATGCCTATCAGACCGCCCAGGTAGTAGTCATCAATAAAGCACACGGGATGTTATAATTGGTATTGGTATTTTTGTGGTGCCCATAGGTCATAGAAACACACTGGTGCGAAGTATCATACAAACGCACCAGTGCACATTGACTAAAGTGCACCGGGCGTTCTAATTGGTATTGGTATTTGTGTGGTGCCCATAGGTCGTAGAAACGCACGGGTGCACATTATCATACAAATGCATTGGTGCATAGTAACTAACACGCACCAGTGTTAATTTTGTACTTTTTAGAAACATCGACCTGTGATAGTGCAATTATTGTGATTTTTAAAAATTCATTATTCATCAAAAGTTGACACATATATTATAACAGTATTCATATCAATTCAATTTTTATTAGTACATTTTAATGTGATGTTCGGATTAATTTTTTATACCATTTCATCAGATTTCATGTCTCTTCATTATAATATTTAATTAGTGGTGTAACATTTCACAGCTACAATGGAGAATGCAATAGAATAAATTAAAACATATTTTATTATATATATGAATAAGACACTCTTTTTCATACATAATGGGAAAATTATTGGCATCCCTTAGTCTTTCAATTGGGACACTATGTCCATTACATTAAACAAAATGGCTGATTTCACAGACAAATATTTCAAAAAATATAACGCCTTGCTTTGATATCCAAACATATCGAACATCATTCTTCGTTGGAACTGTTGTCACTGCTCGAGCTAGTTCCACGACTTTGGTTATTTTGAGGAATGTTTTGTTCACGATGTTTATTATTTTCTTCTTCTTCAACTTCCATCTACAAACATAAAAATAAATTGTAATGAGTGAATCTACATTGGTGAGAATAATGAAAATTGCAATATTAAATAATATACATCAATGTAAATAAAAAAGAAATCTACCATAGCAATATTTGACTCATGAACTATACACATTCTTTCAAAACCAAATTTCATGCCATCTTTCAACAAATCATTTGATAGCGCAGTTCCATACTTCCTACAAGTTTTATGCCCCATAACAAATCATATATTTAATATAAAAGATTTTTTTTTCTATTAATTATAGACGGAGCTAAGTAAAACTAGATAGATGCTTACAAATTCCACAATTAATTTCTCATATGCCAACATATAGTGACAACCCATATTTAACCCAATTTCAATTAATTCGTCTAATGGTTCTTCTTTGTATGTTAGCACTTGTTTGAAGACATTCGATGATGATTATTGTAAAACAACTTAAAATATACAAAAATGAAATCTAGTTAAGTTGTTATAAGGAACTAACAATTACTCACAAACATAGATATTCGTCCTATTTTATGTGCTAAATGGGTTCCATTTTCTTTTCTTTTCTGCAATAAAATACTTGAAAATAAATATTTAATGTTAAATTTTTTATTTATTGTACCTAATCGAAAAATTCCATGATTACATATTACATTTGAAGCACGTTTTTTATTATATGGCTCCCCGTGCGATGCAATTATGTCCATTTCTTTGACCATCTCCTTGTATACCTTTTTGGACATTTCTACTGGCATATTTTTGATATCAGCTTGTTCATCCTTTGAGATTTTCATCATCTTCTTGAAAATTTAACATGAAAATAAAATACTTAATTTTTATATTGATATATGAAAAGTAAATATAGCAAAAGTGATATTTATAAATGATTGCTTTCTAGTAATATATACCTATAATTATAGAAATTTTTTTGAAGGAATATTACTTTTTTATTCCTTATTTTTTTTGTTGTACGTTTTTGCTATTAAAATTCTCACATGTCTCATTGAACAATTCTCTGGAAACTCATCCTATAGTTTAAATGAAATTTGGTTCTTAGAATCATTGGATTGATTTTTGTATTGTAAGTGGAAAGAAAGTCTATACATTCGTTCCACTACATCCCCCAAAGTCTTGTAAATTTTTTTCCCCCTTTCGTTAACCTCCAACACCATTCGAGATGAGCTAAGGAGAAATTCATTTTCATTTGCATGTTCTATTTTTTTTTTTTTATAACAACATTCCATTTCTTCATTGTTGGTCCCTGTAGAAAATTAAATATATGTGAATTAATAGACTTTTTGAAACATATTATCTAATATTTTAAAGTATATTATTAATCAAAATTAAAAAAATAAACTCATACTGGATTGATAGTATTTTTTCATTCCCCTCATTCATCCTTCTGCAATTTTTCCATCAAGCTTTTACGCTCTTATGGTCTTAGATAAAAAATAATCTTATCGAGTTTCATCATTTTGTGGCTCTACATAATACAGAGTAAACAATACATATTAGTTAAACTTACATAGAGTTTAAAAATAATAATTTTTGTAAATAATTTACAAAGAACTTGCCTTTTTTTTTCTTTTCTCGATGTGTTATCAGTATTTTTGTTACTTGATCTCTTATCAGCCATTTATTTATCAATATGAAATATGTACCATACATTCATTAATATATTTTATAAATAAATAAATAAAAATTTACGTAAAAAAAATAATCAAGAAAACGGCGCGCCTTTCAAGCAGTACACACCAAAGCCGGTTTGACATATTATTATAAATGCGCTGACAAAATAGTAGAAACACATTACGGTGCTCTCTATCAACAAGGATATCTGTTGCATTATATGTTAAATAGTGCACAGATTAACACAAACACATTAATAAAAAACATCTAGTGTTAGTTTTTGTAGCATAAGATGTCATGGAGGAGGCGGTGCGGTATGTTCTTATAAACGCACCAAGAAAACAGTAGAAACATCGTACGATGCTCTCTGTCAACAAGGAGACCCGGTGCGTTATATGTCAACTAGTGCAATGATTAACACATACATAGATTAATAGAAAAATGTTTTTATCAAACAGTATGTGTGCGGTGTGCTATAATAAAATAGCGCACTAATGCACTATTTTACATAGGGTGCACTGATTAAGAAAAATGTTTTTAAACAAATCATGCAGGGGTCGACATGGATTAGGATCCGACTTTGCAAGTCGTCCCATGGGTTAGATGTCACACACACACACACACACACACACACACACACACACACACACATATATAGATATATATATAGATACAAACCCTATAAATCTAAAGTGAAAAGCCCTAATTTTGAAGCCACATCAACAAGACGAAGCAAGGGTTTAGTGTAAAAATGGATTTTTTTTGTTTCTTGTTTTGTTTTATTTATTTTTCTTTTTTTGTTGTTATTGTTTATTTATTTATTTTTTATTTTATTTTATTTATTTATTAATTTTTTTTTTCTGAAAATGGTCAATAAAATTTAAATTTTTTACTATGCATGTATTAAAGCCAACAAAAACTAAAAAAAAACAATTATTAGTGTATAATTTAACATTTTTACTATACTAAAGGGTTTTTGTGTGAATCACCAGATGTTTCAAATTCTGATTCTCTTAATAGTTCTGTTGTTCAAAAGTATTTTGCTGCTCCATAGTGCTCTCGTGCTCTCTTGCTCCAGGTATGTCTCTCGTGAGAATCTCTCCTTGAAATTTTTAGCAAAAATTATGAAATAATGAATAGCTTTTACTATCTAAAGAATTTTTTTATGAAATTAGATTTCCAAAAATAATTTTTTGCACATTTTTCAATTTATCACTCCTTTTCACTTAAAAAAATAAATTTTCGCTTTTTTTTTTTGAGGATATCCAGTGTGTTTGTTATCTAACCGCACCGGTGTGTCAATTAATAACAAAGCATCGGTGTGCAGTAACTAAAACACACTAGTGTGGTTAACTGTACATTAGCACCAATAACAATAAGTCCATTTTTAAGGCACAAAAATTACTATTAGGTATGTACACCAAAATGTATTGTAGAATTTTCTCAAATGTGGGGAGAAAATCTCATAATTATATTGAATGGACAATTCTTCAAAATCCAGCTCGTTCCATAATATTTCTCAAAGTCCGTCGTGAGTTCTCCCTATCCATCTCCAAGCATAATATTTACTTCAGATTTTATTTATATTTTCATTATCTAATTGATTTTGTTTTTTATCCATGTCAATCAGCTCAATAAAATGAATGTATAAAAATTTGCAGGCTCATGCAGATTCAGAATTGAGTTCAAATGCACAAAATATTCAAACATCCCCAAAACCTCAGAAGCTATCATCAGGAGCAACATACCACAAGATGTATTTGGTAGATGAAAATGGAAAACCGCTTCACCCTGCCAATTGTAACATTGCATCTTCTAGCCACAATCCAGGGACAATGATGGTAATAATAATTTTTTGGTATATTAATGTAATTATTTCAATGTCAAACCAATTAATCATGCATTGTAGACATGCTTACTAATTGATATTATAGATTTTGTACTAATAATTTTCAAATAAATTTTTTGAAATTATTAGATTCAAGTGATGATGAGAGACCTACCTACTATCTTCTGTTGCACCCCACCATAGTGTCAAATTGAGAGAAGGTTGAATTAAAAGAAAAAATTGGTGAGGAATGATACCAAGAATAGTTGAATCAACCACCTATTTAATTCCCACTATGTCAAGATTAACCAATTAGGAATGACTACGACAATAGTAGTTCTTCACAAGATGGCAATGGAGGCAATCAAGTAGAGGTTGGTATGGATGATTATTTAATGGATACGAATGCCATGGAGACAATGTTGTTATATGAATTTGAGAATGATGATCAGCTAGGGGATGATGCTCATATCATTGATACCTTTTTCGAAAGCCTTAAATTCTACCACCCCTCCCTTTGGACTTGGCAGTCAGTCAAAGTCTACCTAGTTGGGGACAATGATGTTAATATACAACGTGAAAGCGAAGTTTGGCTTGTTGAATGTATGTTTCTCGGAAATTTTGAGGTAATTGACCATCAAGTCCTTATATTTTGATAAATATAATCACAAAATGAACATTACAAATGGTCAATTTGATGAATGTTAATAATTATATCGGCATTAATTTACATTTAATATCATCCATGACCAACTACAGGTTATTCAAAAATAAGGTTCTTCCGAGTGATAATGTGTTTCCCGATAGCTGTGAAGAGGCAAAGAATTTGTTGAAAATGTTGGGTGTTGAGTACATATCATGCCATGCATGTCCAAATGATTGTATTATATATAGAGGAGAATATCTAGACGGAGAGCTATGTACGAAATGTGGTCATGATAGGTATGATAAATAAAAAAAGAAGGGGAATCACATGTCCTCCTTTTAAGATATTGAGGCACATGCCTATAATCCCAAGGATTCAAAGGCTCTTTCGTTGCAAATAATTAGTTATGTTGCCAGGATGGAATGCCTCACATAGAAGTGAGTTGGGAGTTATGAGAATCCCAAAAAATTCAATAGACATGAAGCATATAAAGGATACATGGCTCAAAAAATTCAAGGATGAAGTACGAAGTCTACAACTCAGCATAGCCATGGATGGCGTCAACCCATATTCCCTCAAGAACACCAACTATTCCATTTGACCCATAGTAGTGATCAATAACAGTATCACCCCGTGGTTTTCCATGAAGAATGAACATCTTATGTTGGTTCTCATACTCCCTGGTAGAGGACAAGTGAAGAATATGGATGTCTACTTACAACCACTGGTATATGAATTGAAGGAATTATGGGATGGGATAAATTTATACGATGTATCAAGACCCATCGCAGAAGAGAGAATTTTTACATTGTATGGCATATGTGCTTACATGACACATGATTATCCAAGCTTAGGAGTTTTCTCTAGTAAATTACATGTTTATTGATTTGTTTACATATGTAACAATATTCTTTCGCATATTAGTTATTTAATTCATTGTAATTTTTCTCATATTCATGATATTATTTAACGTTGTATGCATATATATTGTATACAATAATTTCGCAGGTCTTGTAACAAAAGGATATTTTGGATGTAAATGTTTTGGACCTTCTCTAAAAGCTAGATGGTCCAATGACCTGTGAAAGCCAGTGTATGATAGCTCCAAGGAATTCCTCCCAGAAGAACACCCTTACAGAAGATAAGAATCCACTTTCAACGGTAAATGAGAGAGAATACAAAGGCCTCCAATAACGACACCAGCTGAATGGCTTAGAGCACATGGGAGAGAGAAGGAGAAGGATTTCATAGAAATGTTCGATTCAAATAGGGAGCCTATGTTCGATGATATAGAATTCTTCGACACCTATGTTGAGAAATTTCCCATTGGGATGAAAAGGAAATTTATCTTTCATAACCTACCATATTGGGAGCATCTTAAGATTACCCACTTATTAGATCCCATGCATATATTTAAAAATGTTTCATCTTCTTTATGGAGGCACATATCATCGAAACAAAGTGGCACATTGGTTGTTAGGAAAGATCTTATTACTTAAAAAGATAAAAAGAAACATTGTCCAATACAATTCTAAAGTACAGGATTAGAGGCAGGCATTGGTACCTCTAATTGGTATTTCAAAGAAGGTGATGTCCCATGGATTTTCAAAAAATATGATCTTTCTTTAGCAAAGGAAGTTATAATTGGTGTGAGGGTGCCATCTTCATACATGTCTTCACTACGGTTTTGCTTCACCATGGATGACCATTTGTTAGGGTTGAAATCGCATGCCCATTTGAATCTTCTAAGAGTACATATAATGTCGAAAACATGATTTTATTATTTTTTATATTAATAATTTTTGTCTCATGAAGGGATCATAAAACGTAACTAATTTTGTATATTATTGCATGTGTTTATAACTTTGCAGTGTCAATATCCTTTGTTCATGAATGGGTGTGTGAAACACGAATTCCCCCAAGGCCTAGGATGTGCCATATCTAAATTATCTACATTTGTACATTGTATCACGTCAAAGGAGATTCATGTGGCTAGGATTCCACGGTGGCATAAAGAGATAGTTGAGATTGTTTGTATGTTTGAGAAGGAACTGTCAAAGAGTTTCGTGGACTTGCAAGTTCATCTTCTAATCCACCTAGTAGATGAGGTTGAATTAGTTGGGGTGGTTTCTTGTCGTTTTATGTTCTTCTTAGAGAGGTACATGAAGAAATTCAAAGGTTTTGTTTGACAAAGAGCAAAACCTGAGGGGTCTATGGCAAAGGGGTACATATCGTATGAGTCTTTATATTATGCTAGTGATTAAATCAAGTAGATAGACAACACACCATGTGCGGTGATTTGGGACAATGAAAGGGAGGAAGACAAAAGAGAAGCAGAGCTTCTCCAAACGAATGGAAAAAGGCGCTTGATAAAGAGTAAGCGACTTATAAATTTTCAAATTTGCACAAACTAAATATTCATGTTGAACTTTGATATAATGTATATTTTTATCTCATATGTACTATATGCCGGTTTGATTTCATTGGTGAATGGATAAATTGAAGTAATCAATTAATTCGTTCTTTACAATTCTGAAGTGACACAACTATGGGTCGCATTGTACGAACAAAAGAGGATGAAATGGGATAGTGAAAGGAAAGAATTCAGATGGTTGAATGGTATAAGTGTGCCTTATCTCGGTCATTTAAAATAAAATATGCCAACAATATGCCCCAACCATTGGGTTGCTGACCAAGTTAGAGAGAAATACAGTGTAATCGTTCGTTACCTGTGTGCTGAAGAGGATGCGCTAAACGTAGGAATTGGGTGCACCCACTCTGTAATAATCTATTTATGTACATTTTAAACTTAATAATGCACCTTTGAAAAATAATTACATCTATATTTCATATTTTAATAGTTATTTTATTATAAGACACATGAAACTATGATTTTTTAAACTTTTTTATAGGTTAATTTCTTCCCATCTATGCGGGCATATGGACAAGATTTTCGCGTAGAAAATTTTGATGATAGACACATGACACAAGAATGTGGAGTGGAAGTCGAGTTCGATCAATCTAGTTGAGCTAGCCACTGTGATCAAAACCTAGTACGAGGGACATTAGGTTATGTCGGAAAGATACAATATAACATTGAAGTGGATTTATCTTCTTTCCAATGTGTTATTTTTAGGTGCAAGTGGTGGGACACCTTTGATTGGAATAATGTAAAGGAATATCGCGATTATATTTTGATATATATCAACTCTAGAAATATGTGGGATGAATATAAGGAGCCCTATGTTTTCTCCAAAGACTGCAATAAGGTGTTTTTTCACCTAGATGTGTTGGATAGGGATTGGTAGTTCGTATTGAGACATGACCCTAGATCAAAACATATGTTTGAGAACAATAGTGTTATCATGCCAAGAAAGCTGAAAGATAAAGAGGGTGATCATAAGAAATGAGAGTCATATGGTACATGTGTTATTTCATCATTTATACTTTTTAAGATGGGTTTTCATAAATAAGAGGACGCAATTACCTTATAACTAAGACTCTTTTTTTTCGAAACATTACAATATTTGTTTTGAATTAATTAGTTTGCATTGTGTTAATGTTAGAATCATTTCACTTGATAATTTTCAATTATGTTGATATCGAAAAAAATGTCGTACTATATAAAGTTTTTTTTTTAATAATGTCAATTCCTAAAATAATACAACTACTTGATTGCTTTAAATGTGTGTGAATGATATCTTAAAAATGTAAACTGTTATTTTTGGTATGTTAGATCATAAAAAAATAATGATAATTCTAAACATGAATTTATTTTCATTATTTTCTAAACCTTATTATGTTACAAAAATTCATATTATTCTAGATTTATTATTTTACAATTACTTATATTCATAGAAATTTAAAAATTTCCAATTATTGTAATTTAGCAATATTTACAGTATACATTTTACTTACTATAGTAATTATGGTTCAAAATTTACAATTAATTTACAATTAATTTACAATTTCACAAATTTACAAATTTACAAATTTTAATAAAATTGAATGATGACAATACATACAATTACATTTACATTTACAATTACAATTTCACAATAAAATTACAATTACAGTTACAATTTTACAAATATTTTACATACAATTACAATTAAAATTACATTGCAATTATAATTTTACAATTTTAGATACAATTACAATTACAATTACAATTTTACAATTTTACGATTTTACATGCAATTACAATTACAATTACAATTTTACAATTTCTCAAACAATTACAACTAAAATTACAATTACAATTACAATTACAATTACAGTTTTATAATTTTACATACAATTACAATTAAATAATAATTACAATCACGATGCATACAATTACAATTACATTTTTAGAATTTTACAAATTTACAAATTTACAAATTTTACAATTTTAATAAAATTGAATCATGACATGAATACATACAATTACAATTAAAATTTTACAATTTTATATACAATTACAATTAGAATCATAGTTAGAATTTATAGAATTACAATTACAAATACAATTTTACAATTTCACATAAAATAACACTTAAAATTACAATTACAATTACAATTTTACAATTTTACATACAATTACACTTACAATCACGATGCATACAAATACAATTACATTTTTAGAATTTTACAAATCTACAAATTTACAAATTTTACATTTTTAATAAAATTGAATCATGACATGAATACATATAATTACAATTACAATTTGAAAATTTCACAATACAATTACGTACAATTACAATTTCAATTGCAATTTTACGAACTTACATACAATTAAAATTAAAATTTCAATTACAATCACAAGATAATATTTAATAAATTTATATTAAAAGTAAACATCACGATCATGATAACCATCCTACAAATATCATATTTGACTAAAATACACATTCAAATTCGATAACATCATATAATCATCGTGATCATTATCATCTAACAAAACACAAGCATTGTATAACATCATCAGAACACAAACATAAAATATACATCTCATGTCAAATAACTGCTATCACATATAC
The DNA here is from genome assembly GCA_034641835.2 of Pinus albicaulis. NCBI lineage: Eukaryota > Viridiplantae > Streptophyta > Pinopsida > Pinales > Pinaceae > Pinus > Pinus albicaulis. Next base: position 1,276,816,310 of record CM076574.1, on the reverse strand, counting down.
CTCTATCTCCAAGCACATTAAATGAACATATCTAACATGACCTAACAATATACACATCATGATGAACACCAACATGTAAATTAAGTACATCAACATGAACATAAAATACATGGACCATATATATATATAATGTAAAAAATATACAACTGTAATATAACTGCATATAAATTTCAAATATCTGGTGGTACATCAGTACTAGTACTAGTCAAGTCCTGCTCAGTCAATGGTGCAGCCTCATGCTCAGATAGATGGTGTGCTTGCTCTGGAGGTGCCTGCTAATCAGTCGATGGTGTAGTCTTCTCAAGAACTGCTTGTTGATGACTTGTCGATGGAGAAACCTGCTCAAACGTGGAGGGTGTAGCCTGTGATGATGAACCTTCCCCCTCAGATGGATTTGCTTGCTCACGATCAGGTTCCTGCTCAGGAATAAGTGTCTGCTAAGATGGTGAAAACTGCTCAGACGATGTCTACTGATCAAGACTGGATTCTCGCTGCTCATCATGATCTCCACTGTGAGGTAAAGGAGGAGCAGGTTGAGTACTAGAATGATGATCACTACCTTCATGATGATCATCATCAGATGAGGTGTTTCTCTATCATGCATATACACGACAACTACCCCTCCTAGCCCATGCTAGTGCTCTGGAAGCTCCAACAATATGACGCATGAGGGTCGACATATCACGGGGCATGTCTCTCCAAATCCATCTAAGACTACAATCAACCCGAATCTCCCTAATCGTAACCGAGAAGAATCCCTCATCAACTAACATTCGACAGAGTTGGTCGCCCAACTCCATCCTAAATCTGGTGTCCAGCCTACACCTTAGCCCCGTAGTTATCTGCACCCAGGATCAGGTATGTCACCCTGATCCTCTGGCTCTACCATCTCCTCATTAACATCTACACCTGGATCATTCGGAGGGGGTGGAAACTCATCCCCAACGAATTTACAAATCTATACAAAGTATATAGTACACAACCATATTAATTAGACATTTTCATTAAACAATTTAATAAAACAAGTTAAACAAAGTGTTATAATAAATTTGATAATTCTAATTAATTAATTAATAAAATAAAAGGAAACTATATTAATTTAAGCAAAACACAAATATTTCCTCTCGTGTTCGACCGATCATCCCGTGTGAAGAGGATGTTGTTACACCCTCGCCAATCCAAACTAGCATACAAACATGGCACCAGAACGAATGAGTGATCATCCACACTAGATAGAAACTCCAATGCATCAGGAGATATCCTGGCGGGAATGTCAGACTGGCCCCTCTTGGGCATCATCTGGCCCCACATCTACATCTGTACATGCAACATTGGTGTGCAAGGCTACCAAACAAAAGTAGGCATCATCTCTGGAAACCTCTCAAAAAATAAAAAAAATAACTCTGAAGCAAAAGGAAAGGTCAACCTCCCACATTCCTGAGAACAACATCTATCTAATGCTATAAAAAACTGCCGCAAAATAATCGCAGACGATCTCACAAGACATGGTGCTTGGAATAAAGAATCAACATAAAATAAAATCGATAAACTAATGCATTTCCCGTCACTATTATAGTGTGAAATGGTCTTAAAAAGTAGCAAGAGGCACCTCAACTCCTCTGCACCAAATAAATCAATACGTAACTGACCACCGAACACATGAAAATGTGAAGGAGAAGCTATATCGTCCCTAATGTATCTCTGGGAGTAAGCGAACTGACTCCCTGCTGCATAGCTGGTGGGGACATCTAGGAACTATAAAATCCTACCCTCTCCTCGATAGGCCAGTAAAAAAATATATGTCCTCCTTAGTGGGATCGTATCATTGGTCAGGATCGATCCAAAAAGCCTGTCAATGGACATTCCACCTGAAGATGAGTTGTCCCAATAAGCCACTATGGCCCTTCAGGGATGTAGGCTCCTCATAGAACTTGAAGAGGCCTACCTAACTTAGGAGCAACTAGGTGGATGCCGTAATAGGGTGAGGGTGCATAAGTCTCTCCCTCTCTCGTGCCTCCCACAAGTGAATCTCTGGTCCTCCATATGTTCTTGTTGTTCCCTTTGTTCTCTTCGTTGACGTCACTGAATGATTCACATATTAAATACAATTTTCTTATTATATGAGACATGTATCTATCTATCTATCTATCTATCTATCTATATATATATATATATATATATTATTTTTTGAAAAAAAAAGCAGTTGGTGCAACAAAAAAGCAGTCACACACCAGTGCCGGTGCGTACATTTTTATCACATACTGCTCTCGATGCACATGGAAATTGTTCGCGCACCACAAAAAATAAAATGTACTTTTTCTGTGGTGCGTTCACGAAACTATCTACCCTAGGGCAGATAGTTAGGTAAATGCATCACCCAACAATAATTCATGATCAACAGTGTGGTCCTGTAAATGACCGCACTGTTGACTATGTACTACTTTCGGGAGAGCGGTGTGTTGAACAAACTATGCACCCTAGGGCGGATAGTTAGGTCAGCACAACATCCTCCTCACATTAGTACATGGTCAATGGTGTGGTCCTGTAAACAATTGCACCATTGAATATGTACTGATATCAGGAGGGCAGTGCGCTGACCTAACTATCCGCCCCAGGGCGCATAGTTTTTTCAATGCACTTCCCTCCCAAAACTAGTACATAGTCAACAGTGTGGTCATTTAAACAACCACACTGGCATGTAATTTTAAAAAGAAAATCATGGTGCACGTTTTTTAGTACCGGATCAGAACCCAGTGTGGTTTCCATTAGCACCATTTGTGCTGTAGCTTGTAAATTTATAGGCAACACCGTGAATGGTGCGAGCTGAATGACTCGAGTGCACCGGGCATCCTTTTTTTATTTTTTTAAATGGTAAATTTTAAGGTTTTTTACAAATCTAATCCGCTAAAACTTTTAGTTCTTGAGAAACAAGTAAAATACCTATACATTTGTGCGTCGAGGGGGAATAGTTGCTGAGGAATTGGAGAAACCAAAATTTCCCACCATTTTCGAAAATTTGAACTCCACAAGGTGGGAAATGGACAAAAACAGTGTGTGCAATGGTAGAAACGATGGCAGGGCACCTCACACAAGATAAATTCACATCGGTGCTTGAGCGGTCTGGAGCACTGAAGAAGTGAAAATGCAGTTTTTTCGGCCGGTAATTTTTTATTATTTAACCATGTTTTGGTACACGTATTTTTGAAACACATCAAGTGGGTTTGTACAGAGAGTGTTAGCACCTAATTTGAACCTTAGGCTGAAGAAAGGAAAATTAGGGTAACCTTAAACCACGCTCAGCCTTGTAGCTAGCCCTACAAGGTCACGATAGGGCTCTCTCTGTGAAAAGATATTCAAAGAAATAATACTGCAAACTGATTTTAGGCTAGGTATAATAATATGGAAATGTTTTATAAAATCAAGGGTTGTATCGAATAGATAGGGTTGGGCAGTTTGAAACTGGGGAATTAAATTAGAGATACAGGGTATTTCATGGGGCAAGGTAGGTAGGGATTTTAACAATTAAGTTTAAATAATTATGAGATGATTTAAGACTGGTGAGGAGTTGAAAAGGGCATAAGAGATGGATCCTTTTCAAACAGCAGAAAACATAGAATATTGAATGATTTCCCAAGGTAGAGAATTATACAATGGATTATACCTATCTATCTTGAAAGCATTCAACCAGAAATGTGAATGAATGAATGGTAAACATAACAATTAAATGATGAACACAAAGGAAAGAACAATGCTAAAATCCATACCATAGGGATCCCACAAATGAGAGCTGCATTTATTTATTAATTCCGTGTCAAACTGTTACAAATGGAGCACAGAGCGTCCTCAATTTTTTCCAACTTATTCCACACTTTATTCCCCTTACAAATGATTTAGAAATTACATTAAATAGACAGAAATTGATGGAAGTAGATCCACAGAAAAACGGAGTTGTTTCACTGAAATCCGAACATAGGAAGAAAACCAACAATCTGCCCCTGAAAAGAAGGAGAAAAAATACATTTTGACCATCTGGAGAATTTGCAGTTATACTGAATGAATGTAAATAGGAAATCCGAAGAAGAAATTCCTTTTTCATCGCTGCTGTAGATGTCTCTGGTTCATAATTAGTTTTCGGCCTTGACTGTCTCTTTTTCTTTGTTGAAAATCCCTTTATACCGAGAAATGCCTTTGAAAGTAATAAAAATTAAATTTTCCATTTAATGAAGAGAAGTCCCCCTTTTTGGGTAAAAATAACAAAGGAAAGGATGGCGGGCCCGCGTTGCGATCGCAAATCGCAATCGCAAGAGGGGAGGGGATGTATCATATAATGGAGCAATTGAAAACTTACGATGCGATAGTGTATAGGGAAATCCCAATCACAATCAGGATGAAAAGGGAGCGGGTTTAAAATTATGTGAATCACTGATTGCAATGGGTGACATGCGATCAATCGCATCAACGGAAACCATGGTTCAGGGATAAAACGTATTGGGAGGAATAATAATGCAATGGGGGGAGACTCGGGATAGAGGAAAATTTTAAGTGAAATGAAAAAAATGAGTTAACACAGGGAAAAGCCCTTTTCTTTTGAAAAGGGCGGAAGAATTTAGGTGGGACCCAGCCAATCGCAATCGCAAGTCGGAGTGGGAGCGGGACTTCATATAATGGAGTAATGAAATAAAGATTTGCGATGCGACGGATCGCATAAGAAAATCGGTGAGGAAGTGAGCGGGAGTAAGGTGTTTAAAATATTTGCGATGTGATTGGGTATAGACCAAGGATAAGGGATTGGAAGAAACTCTTTTAAAACAAACAAAAAATGAAATTTCTGCTTTACACAGAGAAACACCGTTTTCTTTTGAAAAAGTGGAAGGCTTTATGGTGGGACACAACCAATCGCAATCGGGAATCGGAGGGTGAGCGGAGTAGGGGTTAAGTGCTAGAAATAAAATATGCAATGCAATCAGGTGATCGGAGGAGGGGACTTACGATGAATCACATCGAGGATTTGCAATCGGGCAAGAGCCAGTCGAGAGTATGGGATTGAATGTTGCGATCGGATCTGGGAAAGGGTTGCGATTGAAAGACTTAGGAAATGTTTTAAAATTGATTTTTCGCACTATAAAAAGGGAAAACCCCTTTTCGTTTGAAAAGGGCGGAAGGCCTTTAGGTGGGACCCAGGGGTAAATCACAATCAAAAAATCGAAAGAGCAGAGTCGTGAGTTTTAAGGACTGCGAAGTTGCGATGCGATTGGAGTGATCAGATCGGAAGAAGGGGATTGCGATGCGATCAGAGGAGGGTCAATCAGAGGTGACTCAATCGGGAGTTGCGATTTAAATGGTGCCATCAGATCGGGGAAAGGGTTGTGATTGAAAATATTTAAGATTATATTATAAATTTTAAGGGACCAAATAAGAAAAGGGAGGGTAAGGTTAGGCTTTGGGGACTTTTATTCACTTAGGCATATTTTCCAATCCAGGAGTCAGTTTTGAGAGTGTAATATACCATTGGAAAGCTCTTCCCGAGCTCTTTCTGATGGACACATTTGGGACATGATTTTGCACTAAAAATGCTATGGAAAACACCTTTGAAAAGCAGGGTGTTGGCTTTGTGGAGATGGCAGCTTCTGAAGTTCAACTTATTACATAAAATTACATAAAATATGATAATAAAAGCAAAGTAATATGTTTTCACCTAAAAACATGGTTTTGAGGTGAAAATTACATCAAGCTCGATAAAACATTTCTTTGATCTTTCCATATACTGTGCCTTTGAGTTTATTTTACCTCCTCATGACCTTGCTGATATTTATGACATTTGACATCATTGATTTGACCATGATGAGACCCCAATACCTAATGAGACCAACCCTATGACCTACTAACATGAATTACAGAATGAAAGTGAATCATGACTAAAGACCATAGAGAGGAGAATCAGCAAGTTCTTGTATGAGGGAAAACTGATGAAAACCACTACCATCAATGAATCCATGACCTAATGGAATGATGAAAATTTATGGTATGGGATTCCTACTATGCAAATGCAAAAGAGTAAGTTTGATCATTGATGGCAGTATGACAAAACTGACACTAACATTGTCTCCAATGGGGATGGTAGCTCCTTGGAGGTGCCAATAACATTGTAGACCAAGTACCCTTATCCTTTGGGCAAATATGGTCAAAATACTAGAAACTGACACAATGTAGACTGACTCTGACTCAAACTGTGACTGAAAACTAAATTAAACCAGCACACTTTACACATATCATTCAAGTTTTATAGCCTTCACCTTGGGCCCCAAACTTCAATGACTGTGTACTTGAAATCTGACCAACAATGACATGGTATATACCATTATGGTGAGATATTTTTGATCCATTATCTCAATAGTGGTAGTGCTTTAAAAGCCTTCCATTCACTAGTCCTCCAGGGAAATATTGGCCATCCATCTCTGAGAGCAAGAAAGCATTCTGTCCCTTGTATGCTGAAATATTATATGGTCCTTTCCATAGGTTGTCGAACTTACCATGCTTCCCTTTGTCCTCATTTCATGCATCCCATCTCAACACCACATCATTCAACTGAAACTTTTCTGCTTTGGTCTTACAGTCATAGATTTTATTTATCTTCTCCTGCAACTGAATTGTGTTCTAACTTCCTCTCTTGTTTGCTAAAGGTGGATCATTTTATTGATATTTCGCTGATTATCATATTCTTCACTGCCAGCCTCTTGCAATAATCTCATGACCGGAATTGTAAGTGACGTGGGAAAAACAACATCAGTACCATAAACCAATTCAAATGGTGATATACCTAAGGATTTCTTGCTACTGACTCTATCTGCCCATAATGCGTTGATGAGCTTTCGATGCTAGTTCCTTTTGTTTGCCTCCAACATTTTCTTGATTATGTTTATCAAGGGTTTATTTGATGATTCTGCCAGGTCGTTGCCTTGTGGGTAGTATGTTGTCGAATGGCCCAACACAATATTGTATTTGTCGCAAAATTCCACCATCTTCTTGGATCTAAATGCTGTTGCGTTATCTATTATGATTTTGTGAGGGCAACCAAAATGAGACAATATATTCGATTCTAAAAATTGAATGATTACTGTATCAGTGGCCTGCCTTGCTGGAATGGCCTCAATCCATTTGGTGAAGTAATCGGTACCTGTCAAGATCCATCTATGCTATGCTGATGATGTGGGATGGATTTCCCCTATGAAATCAAGTCCCCACTGCTGAAAGGGAGCATTTACTGAAACTGGTTTCAAAGGAAGAGGAAGAAGTTTCCTTTTTCCTTTGAAAACTTGACATTCATGGCAGCTTATCATTGTTTTATACAAATATGAAAATAAATTGGGCCAATAATATCCTGCTCTCAACACTTTGTTAGCTTTTCTTTTCCAAAAAAAATGACCACCACAATCACCTTTGTGAAAGTCATGCATCACCTGCTGAGCCTCATCCTCAACTAAACAATGAAGCAAAATACCTCCTGGATCTTTCCAATAAAGAGCACGTTCAAAATACAAAATTTAGTAGACTTGAGTTTCAGTGATCTACCTTTTCTTCTAGACATCCCTGGAGGTGGAGAAAGGTGCTGAATAACATAAATAATGTCTGAATACCATGGGGATTGGAGAAAAATGTCTGAAACCGGAACAAGCAAACCTTCATCCTCATCTTATGACATTGCTGTTATGAGATTTATATCCAGGGCACGTAGGTTGTAGGTTTTAACCCTGAACAGAAATTATCTACACACGAATCTTATAACAGAAAATAAACAATAGCGAGAGCATAAAACATGAAACAGATAAACACAGAGATTTTCCCTTGGATCCCAAATCGGGACGACCAGCTTGATTTTTCATTATATTCGTTTTAGTGTTACAACACACATATATATACATGTCGAAGCATACAAAAACCCCAATCCATAAACCCTGGATTAGAACATAACCGTAGTTCCCTTGACCGGATCTACAAAAATACCAGGGGCCGAAAACCATCGTACCCCAATACCATGTGCAAAACCATGCACAAAACCATGGACGCAGACTACTCGCCGGAAATTAAGGACCAAAAATTAAGGACCGTGCTTAGTCGTGGAAAGAATATAACACATACCCAACATTCTCCCACTTGTTGTTTTCTTTCCACGGGGGGCCACAGGAGGGCTTAGTCATTGGCCCAATTCTTCAACACCCATTGTTTCTCTACACTAAGAGAACTTCTGAGTGCTCACAGACTTTGTCAATGCATCTGCAACATTCTTCAAAGTGTCCACCTTTACCAGCAACACCCTTTTAGCCTCAACCATATCTCTAAAAAAGTGATATTGAACATCAATGTGCTTTGTCTTTGAATGATAAGCAGGGTTCTTAGCCAAGAAAATTGCACTTTGGCTATCACAGTCTATCCTTATAGCTTGCTATACCAACCCCATACTTGAACAAAATCTTTGCAACCAAACTGCTTCCTTGCTTGCATGAGTGGCTGCTATGTATTCTGCCTCTGTAGTTGAAAGAGCCACTACAGACTGTCTTTTACTCATCCAACTGACTGCGCCTCCAAATAGGCTAAACACATACCCACTTGTAGATCTTCTTTGATCCAAATCTCCGGCCCAGTCTGCATCAACAAAACCACGAATGTCCAACATTCTTTCCAATCCTGGTCTTCCCTGGTAGCACAAGCCATAATCACTAGTGCCACGTAAATATATGAAAACCCGCTTCACTGCTGTCCAATGCTCCTTCCCTGGGTTTGACATAAACCTGCTCAATACTCCCACTGCATGTGCAATGTCTGGTCTAGTACAGACCATTGCATACATCAAGCTACCCACTGCACTTTCATATGGAACACGGGACATATACTCCTCTTCTTCTTGTGTCTTGGGACACTGTTCAGCAGACAGCTTTACACCTACAGGAATAGGAACCTTCACTGGTTTACTATCCTGCATATTGAACCTCTGCAATATAGTCTCAACATACTTCCTATGGTTTAACCAGAGCTTCCTCTTTGCCCGATCTCTCTTAATTTCCATGCCCAAAATATAGTTTGCAGCACCCAGATCCTTCATGTCGAATTTGGAGAACAGTTGGGTCTTCAAATCTCGGATAATTTCTTTGTCATTTCCAATCAACAACATATCATCCACATACAAGACCAGATATATAACACGATCACCAATTAATTTAAAATAAACACAATGAACTTCCTTGCTTCTGGTGAAGCCAAGTCCCCGTATATAGGTATCAAATTTCTGATACCACATCCTTGGTGACTGTTTTAACCCATACAGAGACTTCTTCAACCTGCATACTAGTTCTTTCTTACCCTTCACCATAAAGCCTTGAGGTTGCTTCATGTAGATCTCCTCTTCTAGATCCCCGTGAAGAAATGTTGTCTTCACATCCATCTGTTCTATCTCAAAATCAAATGCAGCAGCAACAGATAAAAGTAATCTAATAGAAGTAACCTTGGCAACAGGAGAAAAAATATGACCAAAATCAATTCCCGGCACCAGGGAATAACCTTTCGCTACCAACCGAGCTTTGTATTTCTCCACCTTGCCTTCTACATTCATCTTCTTCTTAAACACCCATTTGCACCCAATGGGATTCCTTCCAGCCGACAACTCCACCAAATCCCATGCATCATTTTTGTGCAAGGATGCCATTTCATCAACCATGGCCTCCTTCCATAGTTTTCCATCCTCTGAATCTACTGCCTCCCTGACAGTTCTGGGTTCATCATCAGTTATAGTTAAGGCAAAACCTGAATAGAAAGCAGATGGACTATACCTTTCTGGTTGCCTTCTTTCCCGAAATGATCTTCTCAAAGTTGGAGTTTGTGGCTCTTCATCTTCTGAGTCTTCTTCTGTTGTAGAGTCTGATTCATCCTCCTTTAGCTCAAACTCTATCTTCTCGGGTTCCTTTGGTAGGACTTCATGTTTAACAACATCTTTCACTTCTCTAAACACCACATCTCGGCTGTACACAGCCTTCCTTGTTTCTGGGTTCCAAAGCTTGTAACCCTTTAAACCATCCTTATACCCAATAAAGATGCACCTTTTAGATTTATTATCCAACTTGGTCCTTTTCTCCTTTGGAACATGTACATATGCATCAAATCCAAATACCCTTAGATGTGAAAGACAAGGTTTCTTACCAGTCCATACCTCATGTGGGGTCTTATCCTCCAACACTGATGAAGGTGATCTGTTAACCAGATAGCATGCAGTCTCCACTGCCTCTGCCCAGAATTCTTGTCCTAACCCGGTACCATTGAGCATGCTTCTTGCCTTTTCCATCAATGTTCTGTTCATTCTTTCTGGAACTCCATTTTGCTGTGGTGTGTATGGAGTAGTCTTATGTCGTGCTATACCACACTTCTTACAGAACTCTTCAAATTCATTCTTGCAGAACTCCCCACCATTATCTGTCCTCAGCACCTTTATCTTCTTCTCTATCTGGTTTTCCACCAGAGCCTTAAATTATTTAAATTTGTCAAAGATTTCAGATTTCTTCCTCAAGAAATATATCCATGTATTCCTTGAGAAGTAATATATGAATGAAACATAGTACACATAATTTCCCAGTGATGGAACTGACACAGGCCCAAACAGATCATTGTGCACAAGTTCTAATATCTTGTTTGCCCTCTTAGCACCAGAAGGAAAACTCACCCGATTCTGCTTCCCATATACACAATGTTCACAGAAATCGAAATCCAGAGAACAATTAGACATACCTTCTACCATACCATCTCTATACAGTATCCGAAGGCCCTTCTCTCCAATATGTCCAAGCCTTTGATGCCATAGCATGGTCTTTTCTCCAGAGACAGCTAGGCTTTCCGTCCCACTTTCAAGAACCACAGAACTGTTACACCCATCAATAACAGTACTACCTTGTAGCTTGTACAGAGTTCCAGTCCGAACTCCCCGCATTAATACCAGTGCTCCCCGAACCATCTTGCAGGCATATTTCTCGAACACTGTTTTTACACCTGCATCATCCATCTTGCTTACAGAAATCAGATTTCTGGCCAATGCAGGAATATGCAGAACACCAGGAAGTGTTCTAATCCTTCCACCTTGTAGCTTCAACTTGACTTTTCCACGTCCGACGATTCTGGCCTTCCTATCATCCCCTAGGAAGACATCACCACCATCATATTTCTCATACTCGCAGAACCACTCCCTGTGGGGAGTGAAGTGAAAGGATGCACCTGAGTCAATCAACCATGACTCATGATCTACATGTGTATTTGAAGAAGAAGCCAAATACACATCCCGACCTTCATCCGAGGTGGTTTTTGCCTCTGCAGAAGGACCTTCATCAGATCCCTTTCCTTTCTCGGGAGCTTTAGATCTGCACTCCTTTTTGTAGTGTCCTTCCTTTCCGCATTTCCAGCACACCTTTACAAACTTTCCAGGAGATTTAGATCTCCCTCTAGATTTAGATCTCCCACTCGAAACCTTATTCTTGTTTCTGTTCTGGGACCTTCCTCGTACGGATAAGGCATCTCCATTCTGACCCTCCATATTTCTCCGTCTCATTTCCTCCGACAGCAAGGCTGAGACAATGTCATCAAAATTCAAGGTAGTTGTGTTGCTACCTATTGCAATAACCAGACTGTCCCACGAGTCTGGTAGAGAGCACAACAAACTGATGCACTTATCTTCATCTGAGATTTTAATATCAACATACGACAGCTGACTTACCACAGTATTGAAGGCATTCAGATGCTCTGTCACCGAGTCTCCATCCTTCATCCTCGGGTTATACAGCTTTTTCCGCAGGAACAACTTATTCACCAGAGACTTAGATTGGTACAAAGTCCCAAGTTTTTCCCACAAATTCTTCATCGTAGCTTCCCCAGATACATTCAACAATACTGAATCTGATACACACAACCGTATTGTGCTTTTAGCCTTCCAATCCAGTTTCTTCCAGTCTTCATCTGACATTGCCGTTGGTTTAGTACCTGGATCTACCGCGATCCACTGATCTTTATCCACCAGCAGATCCTCCATCTTGAGCTTCCACAACTCAAAACTCTGACCATTAAATTTCTCGATCTCTATCTTTCCGCCGCTCGCCATCTTCTCTCACCGCAAGAATCGATCTCGCAGATCTCCCACTGAACAGGGTCTACCTCAGGCCCGAACTAAAAACCCTCAGCAGCAAAGGCGTCCCCTTGAAGCCGAAACAGCTCCGATACCAAATGTAGGTTTTAACCCTGAACAGAAATTATCTACACACGAATCTTATAACAGAAAATAAACAATAACGAGAGCATAAAACATAAAACAGATAAACACAGAGATTTTCCCCTGGATCCCAAATTGGGACGACCAGCTTGATTTTTCATTATATTCCTTTTAGTGTTACAACACACATATATACATGCCGAAGCATACATAAACCCCAATCCATAAACCCTGGATTAGAACATAACCGTAGTTCCCTTGACCGGATCTACAAAAATACCAGGGGCCGAAAACCATCGTACCCCAATACCATGTAAAAAACCATGCACAAAAACATGGACGCGGACTACCCGCCCCCCATCTTACCCCCCCGCGCATGCTTAGTCGTGGAAAGAATATAACACATACCCAACATAGGTTTGATTGGGCCAATAGCTTTTCCAAGCCTTGTCCTGTGATCGACTTTGTGGGTTTAATCTCCAAATCATATTCCAACATTGCTGTTATCCACTTACATCTTCTTCCCTCTAGATCAGTTTGCATCAACACATCTTTTACCGCTGCATTAGGAACGTATGCTATGGTATGTGAATGTAGAATGTATACTCTAAAATACTTCAATGCTTTTATAAGGGCCAATGTTTTTTTGTCAATAATATTATACCGCAAGGCAGCATCTCGAATAGTCCTACTGAAAAAGGCAATGGGTTGCTCAGTCTGATCTCTCTTTTGCATCAAAACTGCAGCCATAGTATGCTCCGATGCAAATAAAAATATAATGAAATATTGAGTATAATCAGGACTAATTAAGACTAGGGCATTGGATAGAGCAAAATTTACCAGATTAAATGACTTGATAGCCTCCTCACTCCATTTGATAGTGCTATCCTTCTTCAACATGTTAGTCATTTCTCTTAAATGTTCAGCCAAATTGGGTATAAATCTGCGCAAGAAGTTCATCTTACCATTGAATGCTTGAATCTCATTTTTGTTACGTGGGAGGTCTATGTGCTGAATTTCTTCTACTCTGGATGGATCTATGCGGATACTATCTTTAGAGATGATATGACCCAGCAGCTTGCCTTCATCCATAGCAAAGAGGCTTTTCTTTGGATTAAGAGAAATCCCAAACTTTCTGCATCACTGAAAAAAAACCCTCAAGTGGTGCAAATGTTCATCATCAGAACCAGAAAAAACTCTCATATCATCCAAATAAACAACAAGAAAAGCATCCTTTTCATTGGCAAAATCTATGTCCATTTCTCGTTGGAAAGTGGCTCCAGCGTTCTTCAGTCCAAATGGCATTTTGGTGTGCTGGAAAGTTCCCCAAGGTGTTGTGAAAGCAGTTTTGTCTTGGTCCTTTTCATGCACCAAGATCTGATTATAACCTAAGTAGCCATCGAGTAGTGACATCCTTGATGCTCCAACTACTCTCTGTAGAATATGGTCCATCTTCGGAAGTGGATAGTTATCCTTTAAGGATGCTTTATTCAGATTCTGGAAATCTATGCACAACCTTATTTCTCTTTTCTTTTTACGTACCGGGACCAAATTTGAAATCCAGTTAGAAAATCTAATTGGGAAAATGATACTAGCTTTATACAATCTGTTTACCTCTTTTTCAATGGATGGCAGTAGCTTTGGGTTGATCATTCTCAGCTTCTGTCAAAATGGCTTCTGATCCGGCTTGATGGGAATAGTATGTTAAATTATGTTTTTGTCATATACCTTCAAATCTGAATAATCCCATGCAAACACATTAGAAAATTCAGAAAGTAGTTTAACATACTGTTCCTTTACCTCAGGGGACAATGCCTTTAATAACTTCACCAGCTTAGGCTTGTCAGCTATTCCAAGATTCCCATCTTCAACTCTATCAGTAGGCACCAAGCTTGGTTTCTTTGCAACATCATATTGATAAAAAATCTCTTCTAAAGGTATGAAACCTCTAGGGATTACATTTTCTTTCAGCTGCAATATGCCCATTTGATTTGCTTCAATTTCTTGATCATAAATATTATAATCACCCTCTATGGGAGTATCCTTGAATTTTCCTTCACTTTTCAAAAAAACATTGATTTCATTTTCATCCCAAAACACTTGCCAATACCTTAGATTATCTAGAATAGCAGGCCTATGTTTGACATAAATTTGAAACTTGTTGCTGGAATTCATGGGAATCTTCAAATTTATTGTAGTAGTGGCAAGAGAATCTGAAAATAAGATTCTGCATTCGGGGTACTGCTGTCAAAGTGTACTCAGGAAATGTCCTCAAAATTTCTAGGACTGCATTTCTGTAGGCCCTCAATCATAGATTCTTTTCTTGGTACTCTCCTTTTACTTGTTTGATTATCAACTCTGAATCTCCATAGATGGAAATCCTCTTTGCCTTCAACCTTTTCAAAATTTTCAAGCCTCCAATCAAAGCTTCATATTCTGCTTCATTATTAGAGCAGTCAAAAGCCAACTTGTAAGCACATACTCTAACATTACTAGGAAATTTTTCAGGCTGGAAAACAGGGTTTCGAATCCATATTCCTATACCAGCACTGTCCTTACCAACAACTCCATCAAAGTCCATGCTCCAAAGGCCTTCTTCTTCTTCTTCTAGATGCTGAAATTTTGCTTCTTTCTCTACTTTATCTTGACTAATTTCTGCATTTTTCTGCTGTTCACTGTCTTTTTGCTGCTGGCAGGCAAGAAGCTCAGGAATTCTTGCTAGTTTATCTTTTTCTTGTCTAAGGACTTCCCTAAAATTTTCTGAAATTTCAGGTATCTCATCTACTTGTACCAACTGAAAATTTTTATCATTCAAACCACCATATAAATATAATACAAATGACTCTAAATGTATGTGGACTGCATTAATCAGATGATTGGCTGGCTTCTCTTTGCTAGTGATCATGTATTTCATTTTCTTCTCCCTATATAGTTTTCTCAACTAACCAAACACGGGAATGGTGGCATAAGAGAAGTCAAGCTGTATGGTTCCTTTGAGTTTTGCACCCCATGACCTGGAAAAAAGCATTCCAAATCGTGGTGGAACATGGGCAACAACCACATCCATCAAAATGTTCTTAGCTAGGATTTGATCTAAAGATACTACTAAGTCTTTGATAAGACCAATATAATGTACCCTACCAGAGTCAAAGGAATAAAAATCATGGTATTTGTGGGTAATATCAAGTCCCAAATTCTCCATAATGGCTTTAGGCATCAAGTTATGCGAGGCTCCGGAGTCCAACATAGCATTGTGTAGAATGAACTCATGCAATCTAAGACTCAGGTAGAAGGGAGGGATTTCACTCTCTTCAGACTAACCTTTTATGGTTGGACCAAAAATGAGTTCAGGATAATCATCTTCAACATTTACCATATCTGACACATAGTCTATTTGCAAAATTCTAGACACCTGATGTTTATAAGCGTTATTTTTCACCAGCTCAGTCAAGGGCATGGACACCTTCAGCTTAGAAATTTCATTTCCCAAATTAAAAGAAGGAACTTTTTCTACCTCCTTGATGGGAGGATCTTTCTTCTCTACTTTCTCCTTTGCTGCACTATGTTGGTTCTTTTCATTTGCAATGTTAGTTACTGAGGATGCTTTGCAGGGAGAAGGATTAGCAGGCTCTTTCCCTTTTCTTTGAGTATTTGAGGAGTTGTTTTTCGATTGCAGCTCTTTTCTCTTTTGAATGGGATTGATAGGCACATCTCTGCTCCTCAAATAATATTGTTTCTGTTGCGCTGATAAAGCGTTCATGTATCCTCATTGATAATCATTAGACTCTTCCTCTAACACTACATCATTGGCCAATATGAAATCTTCATCTTTTCGAATGTCTGTAATTGCTGTATATTCTTCATCTTCTGTGAGAAATATTGGTGCACCATTGGCAGTGAATAAATGATTGGCTTCAACCACAGGATCATCATCATCATCTGTTTCCATTCCCTGAACATAATTTTGCTGCAAAGGAGTTCTGATCTGCTATGTGGCATTGCTTGGTCCTGCTCTTTCTGCTCTCTTTGTTTAATTCGGAATTGTGGCTGCTGATGTCCTCTGAAATTCAAATTCCTGATTTGTGCTTCAGGTCTATCTGGGATATTCAGCAGGTCAACCATATTCTCCACTGTCCAGATCTAAGTATCCATATTACTGTCTAAAGGAGATGCTTCTTCTTTCACAGTTACCCTCTTTTCGGCTCTTGTCCGCGCTCTTCTGACCAAAAAATTTGCTTCTACACTCACAGCTACTTTTTGCATGTCTTCAAGTGTGGTAGGATCCCATTCTCATAGTTGATAGGCCATATCAGCATCAAAACCATTTGGAAATTTGAGCAAAGCTAATCCCATAGGAGGTTTTAGGTTGGCCAGAATAGCATTATACACAACATTAAATCTCACACAATAATCCTATACATTTTCACCCACATTCCTTTTAATATTTTCATATTCAAACAAGATTTGGAGTGGGTTTTTATTTACCTCCCACCGATCTAATAATTTTCTATGTAACTCCTGCAAAGTGTAGATAGAGCCTATTGGTAAGGCTCTAACCCATTTTCGAACTTCACCTCCGAAGCTTTGGACAAATAATCTTGTGGTCAAATTTTCTGCCTCTACCTCATGAAGGTCAAAGAAGTCATTCATCTTAACAACATGCTGTTGGGCTGTGATGCTTTGAGTGGCATCAAAGATAGGAATTTTACTTTGATAATCAACAGGCATATCATTCAGGTTCTGAGGTAAAACCAGGGGTGCATACCGGGCAGCCATGACTCGAGGTGGATTAATAACAGTGTTTGTGATACTAGGATTCAAGGGAGGTGTTGATGGAGGAGTCGAAAGCTGAGAATTGACTTCTGAAACTGATGGGAATGCTGATGGATCCTTTTCAAACAACAGAAAACATAGGATATTGAATTATTTCCCAAGGCAGAGCATTATACAATGGATTCTAACTATCTATCTTGAAAGAATTCAACCAGAAATGTGAATGAATGAATGGTAAACATAACAATTAAATGATGATCACAAAGGAAAGAACAATGCTAAAATCCATACCACAGGGATCCCACAAATCAAAGTTACATTTCTTTATTAATTCCCTGTCAAACTATTACAAATGGAGCGCAGAGCGTCCTAAATTTTTTCCAACTTATTCCACACTTTATTCCCCTTAAAAATGACTTAGAAATTACATTAAATAGATAGAAATTGAGGGAAGTAGATCCACAGAAAAAGGGAGTTGTTTCACTGACATCCGAACATAGGAAGAAAACCAACAATCTGCCCCTGAAAATAAGGAGAAACAATACATTTTTACCATCTGGAGAATTTGCATTTCCACTGAATGAATGTAAATAGGAAATCCAAAGAACATATTCCTTTTTCATCACTGTTGTAGATGTCTCTGGTTCATAATTAGTTTTCGGCCTTGACTGTCTCTTTTTCTTTGTTGAAAATCCCTTTATACCTAGAAATGCCTTTGAAACTAATAAAAATCAATTTTTCCATTTAAATGAAGAGAAGTCCCCATTTTTGGGTAAAAAGAACAAAGGAAAGGATGGTGGGCTTGCGTTGGGATCGCAAATCGCAATTGCAAGAGGGGAGGGGATGTATCATATAATGGAGCGATTGAAAACTTGCGATGCGATAGTGTATAGGGAAATCGCAATTGCAATTAGGATGAAAAGGGAGCGGGTTTAAACTTATGTGAATCGCCGATTGCGATGGGTGACATGTGATCAATTGCATCGGCGGAAACCATGGTTCGGGGATAAAACGTATCGGGAGGAATAATAATGTGATGGGCGGAGACTCGGGATAGAGGAAAAGTTTAAGTGAAATGAAAAAAATGAGTTAACACAGGGAAAAGCCCTTTTCTTTTGAAAAGGGCGGAAGACTTTAGGTGGGACCCAGTCAATCGCAATCGCAAGTCGGAGTGGGAGTGGGACATCATATAATAGAGTAATGCAATAAAGATTTGCGATGCGACGGATCGTAATCACAAATTGGCAGGGAAGTGGAGCGGGAGTAAAGTGTTGAAAATATTTGCGATGCGATTGGGTATAGACCAAGGATAAGGGATCAGAAGAAACTCTTTTAAAACAATCAAAAAATGAAATTTCCTCTTTACACAAAGAAACATCATTTTCTTTTGAAAAAGCAGAAGGCTTTATGGTGGGACCCAACTAATCACAATCGAGAATCGAAGGGTGAGCGGAGCGAGGGTTAAGTGTTGGAAATAAAATATGCGATGCGATCAGGTGATCGGAGGAGGGGACTTGCGATGAATCGCAGCAGGGATTTGCAATCGGGGAAGAGCCAATTGGGAGTATGGGATTGAATGTTGCGATTGGATCGAGGAAGAGGTTGCGATTGAAAGACTTATGAAATGTTTTAAAATTTATTTTTCACACTATACAAAGGGAAAACCCCTTTTCGTTTGAAAAGGGCGGAAGGCCTTTAAGTGGAGCCCGAGGGTAAATTGCAATCGAAAAATCGGAAGAGCGGGGTCATGATTTTTAAGGAATGCGAAGTTGCGATGCGATTGGAGTGATCGGATCAGAAGAAGGGGATTGCGATGCGATTGGAGGAGGGTCGATCGGAGGTGACTCAATCGAGAGTTGCAATTTAAATGGTGCGATCAGATCAGGGAAAGGGTTGCGATTGAAAATATTTAAGATTATATTAAAAATTTTAAGGGACCAAATAAGAAAAGGGAGGGTAAGGTTAGGATTTGGGGACTTTTATTCACTTAGGCATATTTTCCAATGCAGGAGTCGGTTTTGAGAGTGTAATATACCATTGGAAATCTCTTCCCGAGCTCTTTCTGATGGACACATTTGGAACATGATTTTTCACTGAAAATACTATGGAAAACACCTTTGAAAAGCGGGGTGTTGGCTTTGTGGAGATGGAAACTTCTGAAGTTCAACTTATTACATAAAATTACATAAAATATGATAATAAAAGCAAAGTACCATGTTTTCATCTTAAAACATGGTTTTGAGGTGAAAATTACATCAAGCTCGATAAAACATTTCTTTGATCTTTCCAGATACTGTGCCTTTGAGTTTATTTGACCCCCTCATGACCTTGTTGATATTTATGACATTTGAAATCATTTATTTCACCATGATGAGACCCCAATACCTAATGAGACCAACCCTATGACATACTAACATGAATTATAGAATGAAAGTGAATCATGACTAAAGACCATAGAGAGGAGAATCAACAAGTTCTTGTATGAGGGAAAACTGATGAAAACCACTGCGATCAATGAATCCATGACCTAATGGAATGATGCAAATTTATGGTATGGGACTCCTACTATGCAAATGAAAAAGAGAAAGTTTGATCAATGATGGCAGTATGACAAAACTGACACTAACAAAGAGCACGACATCTCAGTGTGCCAATTTGTAGTACGCATTGGTGCGTTGTGAGTTAAATGCACCGGAAAAAAAAAAACATCTGAAAAAACCTCCACCCACCAACCTCCTCTAGCTACCTCGGCTACGAACAGATATTTGGGCTAGCTTTATAAGGGGTTCCTCAGAAACATCTGCTAGAGGGCCTTCTCTTGTAGTGTAGTGTTTTCAATTTTTTACCCCAAAAATGGCGAATCATCCCCCATGGTTGAAATCATCATCTTAAATACTATTGGTTCTTATAAAGTTTATTTTGGTTGTACATTTTTCTTAGGAGGCCCATTTTAGACCTTAAAATTTCTCTAATGAAAATATTGTGATTTAGTCTATATCATTGAATAAATAAATTACAGAAAATAAATGCATTTATAAATAGAAAATAGAAAGACACAAGCATCATAGAGTTATAGAGACATACAAAGAAACTAGAATTCTCAGACATATTAAAATTTTAAATATTGAAGGAGACATTCATATTCTAGATGTATTGAGATACATAGTGGAATTAAAGAATTAATTAGTACAAAGTCGTAATAAGAGGAATGTGCAATAAGAGTAGCCTCATAATTTGTGGGTGAAACTAAAAACAGAGAGCCACTCAAAGTTCTTGGCATCATGATGCATGAAAAGAGGAAGCCTTCTTGACAAGGGAAACCCTAGGATGTCGGCGACTGCAGAAACCCTCGCTCACCCGCACGACTGATCAGAAGCGGCAATCCTCTTCTCTACGCTCACAGGAATAGGCAAACAGCCATGGCGACAAGCTCGGGGGGGGGGGAAGGTCAACCCCCCCTGCAAACAATGATGCTACTCGCGGCCGTTCCGTTCAAAACAATGATGGGGCTGATAGAGCCTACAGCGCCAACCACGCAGGCCCAACAGGATGCTCCCTCGTCCTCCACCTGCAAGCCTATTGTGCCAGAAATACCCAAGATTGACTTGCCCAGCCACCGTATAAACGCTCGAATCCAATATATGAAGGATCCTGCCCTCATCGGAAAATTTATCGGCTTCTAGCCAACGGAAAAAGCCCTACAATGTTGGATTGCTTCCAAATGGAAGCCCAAAGGACACGTCATGCTTCAACTTAGGCCGAAAGGCTTCTTCACGGCAATATTCATCTGCATCGAAGACCGGAACAGAGTCATGGATGAAGGACCATACTTTTTCAACTCGGCTGGGCTGTATCTCCGAAAATAGGTGGAAAGGTTCAACCCAGACAAGGAAAATCTCAACTGGGCACCAGTCTGGATACGTCTATACTTGCTGCCGCTTGAATATTGGGATGAAGACTCACTACAAGAAATCGGCAAGGGATTAGGAGAGTTTATCAAAATAGCAGAAGAGACAAAGCTCCGCCGATATACCTCATATGCTCGGATCTGTGTCTACATGCACTTGGACAAAGCCCTACCTGATGCAGTAAGTATTTTTCATGATGACTTCGAGTGGATTCAACCCTTAGATTACGAGCATGTTCCTTTCAGATGCCGCAGATGTCATGCCCATGGGCACCTGTTCAGAGATTGCCCCCTCAATGCTCAAACTCAGAATAAAGAGGCCGAGGTCAATCCGGAAGCAGATGGCTTCACCAAAGTACCTTCTCATAGGCGGCACAGCAAGAAACCCTCGACAATGGGTAAGAAATCCTTTCCCTCCTCCAACGGCCCCTCTACCAGCAATAGCTTTGCCATTCTGTCCAACTCGAATCCTTCCTCTGATTCAGGCCAAATCCCTTCTGACCCTCACCAACAACCCTCCGATTCGACCATCCCTCCTGTTCAACCGAACCCCTCTCATCCTCAACAAGCGAAAACTGCTACCGCTAGCCCCTCGACCAACCCTTCCACTGAAACAAGCTTTTAACCTGGCACCCGGAGACCATGGAACTTGATGATCCAAAATCTGGGGCCTTCACTTCTGAAGGGGAAAATCTCAGCAGTAGTCAGCTAAATCTTATGGAAGAGGATTCTGAAGGTTTAGAGCTTGGGGAGCTTGACATTATTGGTTTGGAGGATGCCTGCAAAAGCAAAGAATTCGACAAAATCAAGCCTCATCAAATAGACAAATTGGAAAAAGTCCTATTTAAAGCCCAGCAGCAATCGAAGCTAGGCGTTTAGCCAGGCAGTCACTGGGATAGCCTCAAAGTAGCTAAAGAATCTAGAAAGAGGGGTCGAAAGCCAGATTGGCAGCACACTATCTCCATTGGGGAAATGCTAGTGAACTCAGGATGATATCCCAAGCTAACGCGGTTCTTTCCGCCCCTACAGAATAGTTCCTCATGAAGCTGATCTCATGGAATATTAGAGGGCTCAATAGCCCAGGTAAGCACAAAATGATCAAGAATATGTTACAAAAAGAAAAACCAAACATTCTCTTTCTTCAAGAGACAAAATGCAACAATGATGTACTAGGTTCACTCCTATCAAGAGTTTGGCCTAATAGCAGTTCAGTAGCAGTAGACGCCTCTGGCTCTTCAGGAGGTCTTGCCATAGCCTGGGACACTCAGTCCATAGTATTATCTTACTTTCACGCGGCGCATAATCTTATTCAGGCCACTTTCCATCCCATTGGATCAAACATCCATGGGCATCTCTCAAATGTTTATTTTCCACAGGACTACACCCGGAAAATAGCGCTACTGAATAAAATGGAAGCACTAAACTCTCACAGAACTTACCCCCTTTGGATTGCAGCAGGGGACTTCGACATGATAACCAAAATGGAGGAACGAACAGGTGGAAGACCCAGATCTGATCCGGAAAGTGCTCATTTTAAATATTTCATCACCAACAGCTGGCTGATAGACATCCCATTTTCTAACGGTACGTTCACTTGGAATAACAGAAGAACAGGGGCTCAGCACATCGCCTCAAAGCTAGATCGATTCCTTATTTCAGATAATGCCATACATCTGGGAGGAGATCTCGCGGCTTCAATCCTCCCTTTAGCAGGCTCGGATCACTGGCCCATAGCGCTTCATTGGCTAAACCTCGGTCCTCAGCTAAAAAAGCCCTTCAAATTCGAAGCTTTTTGGCTTTCTCATCCTTCTTTTAAGGACATGGTCACCAATGCTTGGCACAACTTCAATCCACCCAAAGGTTCCAGAATGTATCAATTTCAGAAAAAGCTTAAATACCTCAAGGCGCACATTAAGAATTGGAATGCCACTGTCTTTGGCAACATCTTTCAGGAGATAAGGGCCCTCGAAAGAAAAATGGAAGAAACACAACAAAAAATCATAGTTGAAGGAAGAACAGAGGAACTAGCCACCCAAGAACAGGAACTTCAGAAGCAGCTAGAAGAAAGACGCAGGAAAGAAGAAATCTTGTGGAGACAAAAGTCTAGAATAACTTGGCTAAAGTAAGGGGAAAGGAATACGAAGTTCTTCCATAGATCAACGATTCAGAGAAGAATGCAAAATCATATCCATCACCTCATCAACCAGCAAGGAGAGCAAGTAGAACACCACGAGGAAATTGAACAAGTTCTTCTGAACTATTTCAAAAGCATACAACAAGAAGATAGCACTATCGACAGACAGCCAGCCATTGATACGATCTCGCAGCTAATTCCCAAACATGTCACTGCAGAGCATAACAAGATGCTTCTTCACCCTGTCTCCCTCCAAGAAGTTGAAATAGTGATGGGACAAACTAAATATGGAAAGGCGCCAGGGCCGAATGGCTTCACTGCAAACTTCTTCCATCACTTTTGGGAGCTCATTAAAATTGAAGTCTGGGATCTGGTTGAGGAATCTAGAGTGGCCCATTGGCTTCTCCCCTCCTTGAATGCCACCTTTATAGCTTTGGTGCCAAAAGAAGAGAAACCCATCACTCCAGAAAAATATCGCCCCATTGCTCTCTACAATGTGATCTACAAGGTTATATCCAAGGTTATCACCAACAGACTAAAGCCCCTTCTACCGCTCCTCATTTCACCAGAACAAATGGGCTATGTGGAAGGACGCCAAATCATGGGCGGCATCATTCTGACTCATGAAGTTATTCATTCCCTCAAAAGCACTAAAAAACCAGGTATGCTTCTTAAAAT
Source organism: Pinus albicaulis (assembly GCA_034641835.2). Taxonomy (NCBI): domain Eukaryota; kingdom Viridiplantae; phylum Streptophyta; class Pinopsida; order Pinales; family Pinaceae; genus Pinus; species Pinus albicaulis. The sequence goes on along the minus strand of CM076574.1, from coordinate 1,276,792,583 downwards.
AGATCTTTCTAAAGCTTTTGATAAACTCTGCTGGCGTTACATTCAAAGCATTCTCAAAGCCTTTGGATTTGATCAGATGTGGATAAGATGGATAATGAGCCTCATCTCCACACCCCTCTATTCCATCCTTGTCAACGGTATCCCTTCCACTCCCTTTGTGCCTTCCAGAGGAATTAGACAGGGTGATCCTCTATCCCCCTTCATCTTTGTTCTCATGTCTGAAGGCCTCAGCAGACTCATTCAACATGAGGTCCTCACTGGGCAATTACGTGGCATATCCCTTCACGGATTTCCCACCACCACCCACCACCAATTTGCTGACGATAATATGCTCTTCGGCTTTCCTTTTGCTCAAGAAGCCAGATCCTTCAAACACATTCTGAACCTTTTCTCGCTTGCCTCTGGTATGACTATCAATGTTTCCAAATCCCAACTCTTCTTCTTCAACACCCCTCCTTTAATTCAAACCAGCATAGCTCGCATCCTTGGCTTCGCTCTTGCTCATCTTCCCGCCAAGTATCTAGGCGCCCCTCTTATTGACTCTGCCCTTAGACATTCTGCCTGGAATATTCTTTTGGAAAAACTTGAAGCTCGACTCTCCTCCTGGACTTTCAGAGCTCTCAACATGGCCAGCAGATTGGTCCTCATCAAAGTTGTTTTGCAATCTATGCCCCTTTACCTTTTATCTGTGCTTGCAGCTCCCAAATGGGTTCTTAATCAAATCAAGAATCTGCATCGCCGCTTCCTCTGGGGGTCTTCAACACATAATCGGAAGTGGGCTTTGGTTAACTGGAATACAGTCTGTACACCCAAAGATGCAGGAGGGCTTGGGCTCAGGAATCCCCTTCACAGCAACGAAGTCATGGGAGCCCAGCTCTGGTGGAACTGGCTCTCAAGCCCTCACACGCCATGGGCCAAACTGTGGACAGCCAAGTATGCCAACAATAGGCCTCCGGATGACTTAATCCGTCTCAAACCAGGGATAGCAGGCTCTCTCATCTGGAACGCTGCCAAACAACATTATGCTCTTATACAATAGCACAGTTTTTGGGAAATTCGAAATGGGCGAACCGCCAGATTTTGGGCAGACTCCTGGCAGCAACGACCCAAGCTTACTGACATTCTTAATCTTCCCAATGATGAAAGATTCAATGGCCCAGAAGAGCTCAAAGTTAACCAGTGTTGGATCGCTAATTCCAGCAACGATTACAGACATTGGAAGCACCCGTCTCACCTGCTCCCTTTTACTCAGAGCAATATTTAGGCAGCTCTTCAGGAAGAACTCCAACGCTGCAAAATCCGATGCTCGGATGATCTGGACATCCTTCGATGGGGATACTCGCCCAAAGGCATGTTCACCATGAAAGAAGCCTTCTCCTTGATGCATCCAGTTCCACTCCCAAGAGATAGACTCTGGAAATTTGTTTGGGCTCATGGGACTTGGCCTAAATTCTCCACTTTTCTCTGGCTTTTAAGTCATAAAAGAATACTCACCTGGGAAAATCTTCTCAAGCGAGGATTCTATGGCCCCTCACAATGTCCTAACTGCAAACAGAACATAGAAACGATCCAACACCTCATGTTGACCTGTACTCTAGCCAGCAAACTCTGGGACAAGATCTGCTTCAGGAGCCAAAGAAGTAAACCACAAGGGGACCTTACCAGCATTATGCGCCTCTGGCCCAAACGTCCATACAGTAGCCCCATTCTCAACACTCTTTGGCAAATCATTCCAGGCCTCCTCTTTTGGTCCCTGTGGAAAGAGAGAAACAGGAGAATATTCAAACATCAATCCACTCCCTTGGACATCATCTGGAGAAACTTCTACAACAATCTTCAAGAGTCTCTATCTCTTCATTCCTGGCAGGAGGAGGACCTTCCGAAACAGCCAAAGGAAGCTAACATATGGCAAAATTAGCAGATGAAAATATCAATCACTCCAAGGGCCAATAGACAGAGCCCTCCAGAATCTCTTCCTTGGACTCCTCCTCCTCAAGGAATCTTCAAATTGAATTTTGATGGCGCCTCTAAGGGTAATCCGGGCCCAGCAAGATTTGGGGGCATATTCAGAAATTCCCAAGGAGACACCCTGGCTATATACTACGGATCCATAGGTTGGGACACCAACAACTCAGCTGAGCTGGAAGGACTCTGGCAAGGGCTTAACTTAGCTCATCTCTACAACCTCTCACCCATCATTGTGAAAGGTGATTCCCAAATTCTAATCAACATTGCCAATCAGTTGCTCCAAGGAACCTGATCGGCTAAGGTAGTCACCAGCTGGAGATTGGCTTTTCGGATTGATAAGATCAGCAACTGGTTGAACGATAACCAAGCCATCTCCTTTACCCACACCAAAAGAGACAGCAACAAGGTTGCGGACCTCCTTGCTAATCTAGGAGTTGATAGTCTGGACACCCTCACTCATGGCACTCTTCAGATCATCAATGACAGAGACATTGCACAGAACTGCATCAAGCTGGTGCAAATGGATCGACCTTCTCCGGATGTGAATGTCTCGACATCGTAATGGGCCACATGGCCTGGGCCAGCTCCCAATGCGCCTCACTTGGGGTGGCCACATGGCCCCCCATGGTGCCATTAATAAGGCCATCAATACACTGTTGCTCTGGGCATTTACTCCGCCGCGTCGTCACCCTCTCCTCCTTGGTCTGTGCAATCGACACCATATGGATGCCTGCTCGCGCTCTCCGGATCATTTTGGCTCTGTCAATCGAGCTCTGCAGCCACTGCGCTCTCTTTTCCTGGGAGGTTGTGCAACGCCATGAGAACGCACAGCCACTAGTCATCGATGTTCTCTGCACAGTTTCCTGGAAACCATCGCGGGCTTTCACTACACGCACAATAATTTTTGTCCTTCCAATTTCAATTCTCGGGTTTCTCCCGTTGTTTTTGGTCGATTTTCTCCTGTTCCTGCAACTCCCTCTAGCTCTTCGCCTGCTCATTCTGAGAAGCTCACCATGCCTAGGCTTAGGCAGCGAATGACCTGTAGACGCGACGCTTCTAGGGGCAGGTCTATGAGCGAGCGGCCTCCCTTCAGCTCCGGCGACGATTTCTCCTCTGAGCCATCTGAAAGATGCTCTGCTCCGGCTCGCATTGACCCTCCTGGTCATATTCATGGCAGTCACGCCCCTTCTCCTCCTCTGTCCACGCCCCCAACCCCTGCGTCCTTCGTCCCTCATCTCCCTAGCAGCCACATTTTGAGGCAATCCTCGCAGCGTGTCGAGCTTCGTTTCGATTGTGCCTTTAACTGCCCTACTATTACTGCTTTCATTATTGTCACTTTGCGTGAAGAAGCCACCATCCATTCTCCTCCGACTTCTGAACCTGTGCTAGCTCCTTTCGTGCCCATCTCCAACCCAACTGCCTCTCCCATTGTTGGTCCCAGCATACCCCCTGCTTCTGCTCCTTCCTCCTTGGACCATATTCTCTTGCAGGTGAGAGCGGACCTGTCCGGCAGAGACAGAGCCAAGAATGCTGATGAAGAACCAGAGGATCCCTATAGCTGTCGAATTGAAGAGGAGCAGCCAGCTTCAACCTAAATGCTTTTTCTCTGCAATGTCCAGGACCAGTATGACTTTTGCTCTTCACTTTTTTGCAAAAATTTTGGTTTCATTGGTGGTCTATAGCAGCAACAGCTGCATCCTAGTTATGTCTTTCTATAGTTTTTTCATGCTGAATGTAGTTGACTCTTCACCGGTTTCCCATCCAAAGGGCGGTGTAATTAATTTTAAAAGAACTGGTTTCTCGCTATGGGCAGTTCAGTATCTAGATAGAACTTGGATATCAAGCCCGGTTTCAGGCTCCCTCAGCTGAACCATGGCAGTTTTGTAACTCTATGTTCATATAATAGAATTAGCACAATTTAGCAAAAAAAAAAAAGTTCTTGGCATCATGTCTCCTGTTCCAATTTTAATTACTAGTATTGATGTGATGCCTCCCTATTTATATTTTCAATGATTTTTTTCAATGGTGTACTCATTTTCCACTGAATTTATTATTAAATTGATATAAATATTCAATAAAAATAAATAAAAACCATACAATTGCATATCTCACTAAAAGAGATCTCAAAGGACGTGAAGCTAACATCGAATCTGAGATTGAAATGAGTAATTCGATAAGAGAATTTATGTAAGAAGACACAAATATTTTTTCGGGGTTGACTATACTTGGTAGCATTGGGCCTATCAACTTGTGAATGAAGAATGAAAGAACCTGCAGATTCCATAACTCAGATATCCCATCAAGGATGAAACTAGTAATCTCATTCATGCTCCAATCAAGCATCTACAGTATGGTCATATTCCAGAATTTTAAAAGGATTTCATTGGATTATTTATTTTTAGAGAGATGTAGGTAAACCACATGGTAGATCCTCGTGGGATGGAACAAGTTAAATTGTGAAAATGCTTGTAGTATTTCCAGTCAATTCAGGGATTCTTCCATGGGATTTATCGATTGAATACCTAGGAGTTCAACTATTGGAGCATTTTAATCCATGATGGCACATATTTTACACTTCTATCATCATTTTGGAGGTCTATTATATGGAGAAAATTTGGGTTGAAAAATATCAGTAGTAGGAGAAACTATAATAGTGAATTTTATTTCCTAGAATAAATGTTGTTAAAAATATATGATGAAACTTATATATTGAAAACTAGCAACTCACAGGTGAGCAAGATGCACCTAGAGACTACCCAATCAGAGAACACTCTACACATTAATAATTAACATCAAGAATATATAATTTTTCATGAGAATAGTAGAGTTATAACTATCACCTATAAAATAGGAACTAATTCCTAAAATAGCACGCATAACTAATGAACAAAATCTCTCCAATAATACACATTATCCATTAATTCCAAAACTTCCCCTTAATGGATAAAGGGCTCACTAGTACTCCTTACATCTCCATAAATAATTCAAATTTAATTCTTCCAAGGGGTTTGGTAAAAATGTCTATTGCTTTATCACAAGTATTACATTATTCAATATAAATTTATTTTGATTGAATCGTCTCTCAAGCAAAGTGAAAATACGTATGAGTATGATTTGTTTTTATGTGAAACAAAAGATTGTTTGCAAGTTTAATTGAGCTTTGGTTGTCACATATGATAACTATTGCATCATTTTTTATTCTCTGGCATCATGGAAAAGTGTCCTCAACCAAATTGCCTCACATGTTGCTGCACACATTGTTTGATACTCCTCTTCTGCAGAAGATACGAATATCATATTTTTCTTATTTTTGCACCATGGAATGACCCCGAACCCAATGCTAAATGCATATCCTGTTATGGATCATCTGTCATCTAGAGGTCTGGGCCAATCTGAATCTAAAAAACCTGTCAATCTAACATCAGATGAATCACTATATTTAATACCAAAGTCTAAGGTTCCTTGAAGATAGCTTAAGATTGCTTTCGTTTCCACCCAATGACTTTCAAGAGGTTTTGACATAAACTGGCTCAAAACACTAACTACAAAAGCTAAATATGTTCTAGTTGTAGCTGGATAAATCAAACTCCCAACTAGTTGTCTGTACAGTGTTGCATCCAACTCCTTAGAACCATCATCATCCTGAATTTTCACATTTTGTTGTAAAGGCACTCAGGCAGCTTTACACTGATACATTCTGAACATTTTCAATAAGCTCCTGACATAATTTCCCTGAGACATAAAATTCTGGCCAAAATCCCTCTAGACATCAAGACCCAAACAATAGTGTAACTCTCCAAGGTCTTTCATCTCAAAAACCTGTGACATCTGCACTTTGATTTCTTTAATGAGCTCATCAACATTCCCTGTAATAATAAAATCATCTACATATAAATAAATAAAACAAAAATTCCCCTTTTCATCAAACACAATATACATATTTGGGTTGTTCTTCCTCCTCTTATAATCATTTTGTAAGAAAAATGAGTCAATTTTATTTCATACCATGAATTGGGTTTCTTTTTTAATTCATACAGTGATTTTCTCAATCTAGAGACTAAATGTTCCTTCCCCTGTGGACCAAACCCTTTATATTGTGTTAAATACAACTCCTCTTTCAATTCATCATTTCAGAAAGAAGATTTCACATCTAGCTGGTGTATTTTGCAGTGATGTTTCGTAGCTAAGGATATTAACATTCTAATGGTGTTTAAATTGGCTACAAGGGTGAATGTTTCTTCATAATCACTACCTTCTTTCTTCGAATACCCCTTAGTGACCAACCTAGCTTTATATTTATCTATACTACCATCTGCTTTAAATTTAGGCTTGTATATCTATTTGTAACCTATGATTTGTTTACCTTTAGGCAGTTCAACTAGATCCCATGTTTTTTTTAAAGTATTGACTCATATTCCTCTTCCATGGCTACCCTCTATTCATCATATTCACTTTCTTCTTTATAGTTTAGGGATCAACAAAATTCAAGATATTTTTCATTAGGACATAGTATTTATACCTGGCAGGTAAGCAAGTCTTCCTATTTGATCTTCTTGGTATTGGAGTGGCCTCAAATCTTTTTTGATCGTTCCTTAATGGACATGGACTGCTGACTGCATCTATATCATACGATTCTTCTTTTTTTCGCTGCTATTGTTGCTTATGATTGTCCCTTGTTTCATCACTTCATCTTCCACTAGAAAATGCACGTCCCAATATTCATTACCTTTATCACAGTTTCCATCATCAACCTGCTCATGGAATACTACATCTCTACTCGCAAACACTTTTTTAGTATGAGGATTAAACAATTTATATGCTTTAAACTATGTACAATACCAAAAAAAAATGCATTCAATGGCCTTTGAATCTAGTTTCTTCCTATCCTCTTTTGGAATAGGAGAAAAATATTTCGAGCCAAAAACTCTTAAATGATTAAATATAGGCTTAAACCTACTAAGCTTCGAATGGAGTTTTAATATCAAGGAATTTTTTTGGACTCCTATTCTTTAAATACACTACAATATTTATTGCTTCTGGACAAAAACTGTTAGACGAGTTATTACCTTTTAACATGTTGAATGCACACTCCACCAGAGTTTTGTTCTTCCTCTCTACAACCACATTCCATTGAGGAGTGCGGGGTACTGTGAACTTCTGAACTATCCCATGGTCCTTGCAATATTTGATGAATCCACTTTTCTTGTATTCTGTCCCTTGATATGAGGGGAGAATTTTGATGAACTTCCCTGTCTATCTTTCAACCATTCCCCTAAATTATTTAAAGTATTAAAAATTATGACTCTTATTTCTGAGAAAATATACCTAAGTATATCTTATGCAATCATAAAAAAATAATAAAAAATAATATGCACTTCCTAATGACCTTGTCTGTGTCAACCCACATAAATCAATGTGCACAAGCTCTAGTATAACTCTCTTCTTTCCATCTGAACTTGAGGGAAAATAATCCCTATGCATCTTCCCAAGGGCACATTCTTCACAATCAACATGAAATTTTTTTAAAACAAGGATACCATTGACCATACCTTATTTATGAAGTAGCATTAGGTCATGAAAATTGATATGACTAAATCTTTGATGCCACAAAATCTTTGTAGTCATAACTGTTCAAGTCAAGGCTTGATGTGGTGCGATTCTTACACTCAATTTGTAGAGACCTCCAACTCGAATACATGATGCAATTGGATTCATATGATCCAACAGATCTTTAATAACATAATAAGACTTAAAAAATCTACCTTAATATTCTGATATGTAATCAGAGAGATAGAGATCAGATTATTTTTAATGCCTGGTACATACATAACATTTTGAATATGCGTAATATCACCATCATGTAATACCACAAAAATATTTCCATATCCATTAATTTGGTAACATCTGTCGTCACCAAGGTAGATATTAGCACCACTGCTGGTCTCTTTAAAATTTTCAAACCAATGTTTGTTACCTGTCATGTGAGTGGAAGCTCCAGAATCCACAAACCAATTTTCCGCTTCATCATTCTCAGCAGAGAGAACATAATCAAACATAAACATTATGTGGTTTTGATTTTGATCTTCATTAGCAAAGTTCCCTGCATGCATCTTTTGTCTATGCCAACTTTCATCAAGCTTATTCTTATGGAAATTCCTAGCGATGTGACCATATTTACCACAATAAAAACACTTAATCCCTGAATAATTTCTGGTCAAATACATACCTTGAGGCGGCTTTCTCTGTGGTATGCTTCCACCTTTCTGTGTTGCACCTGCCCTTCCTCTAAAAATATTTTTCTTTGAATTAATGCAAGATCTGAATTCTGGGGTTTTAGAGTCATCTCCCTCTCTCCCTCTTGTATCAATATCCTTGTAAATTATTTTCAATTGGGGGATTTCTCCCTTGTGTTCAGGACTGTAATAAACATCTTATAATCATCAACCATACCATTTGTGGCGACCATGAGTAGATCAATGTTCGATACTGTCTCCCCTATAGCATCCAACTTATTTTTCAGTTCCTTGATATGAAAGATGAATGAAACGACTGATTCACTCTCGCTATTTTGATGGAGATAATATTTCTCTTCAGGAACAATAAATGATTTGTACTCTTTATCTCATGCAAACCCTTGAGAGTTGTCGAGATATCTTTTGGTGACTTACAGTCTCTAATGTGAGGGATAATGTAGTATTTCACTGATAATTTCAACAACATTTTCACTTTGTTCTCCCTCTTCTCATGATCCTAAATTGATGTATTTGTTCCACCTCCATCTACAATTGGATTCAATTCAGCCCCATTTGAAATCACCCACTCACTTTTCCCCTCAAGAAGGGTCTGCAACTTGAATTTCCAATTAGAATAATTGGAACCATCAATATTATTTGTCTCTTTCAAGTACACCTCTGCCATATGATTATTCATCATGATCTGTGGATCTACCTCAAGTTCCTCAACCTCCAACAATCAATGATTAAAAAAAAAACACACGTGATATTAAAAGAATCATGGCCAACAAAATAAAATTACACCAACATACTAGATAAGCAATCTAGTGCCACAATAGTTGAACTGAAAAAGTGATCTCGATCTTAGAAATCATGATCTACCTCGTTATCAACACAATGATCTCGACAAGATATCTCATTGCAATCAGATCTCACGATCTTGAAAAATAAACTCAGCCACCGAATTCACGATCTCGACCGCAAAATATGCAATCTAGGCCACAACAATCAACATTCTTCCAAAAGGTTGACAGAATCTGCCTCTGGCACCCTTTCAATGTACTATAATCCTGGTTGCGTTGATAAAAATGGGTTTGACCCCTAAAAATAGTGTTTATCAGCATGGGTTTGACTGCGAAAACTAGTGCTGGTCAACATGGGTTTGACCCCCAAAACTAGTGTTGATGAGGCTTCCTCAAAATTTTAGTTCTTTGTCACAAAATAAATTGAACCAACCACCAAGGCTCTTCAATTGTCCAACCACCAAGACTTACGACACAACCAACCATCATGGCTCTCAAACCATCCACCAACTATCTTGAAATGAATTATCCAGCAAGGCTCAACAAAGGTGCACCAATTTCACCACTAAGGCACTCCAGCCACCAAGGCTCCAAACTGACACAAAGGCAATTCAACCATCGAGGGCCAAAATATTTGACACTAAGACACACTAACCACTAAGGCTCACAAGCTACTAAGGCTCATCAGCTGTGATACCATGTTAAAAATATAAGACGAAACTTATATATATTGAAAACTAGCAACTCCCAGGTGAGTAAGCTACACTTGAAGAATTATAGGAAATTTCATCCTAAAAGATCCAATGAAATTTTCATGTAATTTCCATGTCACAATATGTAGACCAATCAAAATAATTTAAATTTAAAAAGAGATAAATGTAAATATTTTGGAGGGAAAAGAAGAAAAAATACTTTTGTGAATTTTATTTTTAGCTTATATACTTATAGGTTTATTCAAATTTCACATTTAGACTCTCATTGGATGCGGAATGAAATTCCACATCCAACGATTACCCTTTATGCATACTTTAAATAAGACCAACATTGATAAAAAATTGCAGATACATTAAAAAGTTGTGTTTAACATGATTTTTTTAATGTATCTACATTTTTTTTATCAATGTGGATCTTCTCGAAAGTATACATAATGGGTAGTCGTTGGATGTGGAATTTAATTCTACATCCAACGCTTATATAAACATGAAATTCGAGTAAACCTGTAAGGAGATAAGTTAAAAATACAATTTAAAAAACTTATTTTCTTCTTTTCCCCCAAAAATTTATAACTATTATTTTATTATTTTCCTTAACATGCCACTTTTAGGCTGAAATTTCCTCTAATGACTACCTAAGCAGAGAACGCTCTACACATTAATCATTAAAATAAAGAATATATAAGTTTACATGATAATAGTAGAGTTAGAATTGAAACATAGAAAATAGGAACGAATTCCTAAACTAGGATACACACACAACTAAAGAAGGGACTCTCTCCAATAATACACATTCTCCATAAATTCCAACAAATGTTATGTGCTTGATTGTTGAGCCAAAAAAATGAGGCCTAGATGCTTCTTTGTTGGTCAATAAAGGGCAAGCATTGCTAATCCTATTAGCTCCAAGGGATTCTAGTATAATTTCTGGGAAAATGGACTAATTTTTGGACCACTTATTGACTACGAGGGTTTTTATTAGTAAATTATTCAATTAGCCATATCTTGCATCAGAAGTGAAAACATTAGGGGTTATTTCTGGATTTGTTTCTCGTGCTCCGGAAGCCAGATCAAATGAAATACAATGTAAATTTATTTATGTTATGACTCAACATTCACCTTGTCTTCAACATCTTCTCACACTATCATACATTATCTCGATATATAAAACAAGGTGTACAAATGCACTCAGATAAGATAAATTGCAAATTTTCACTCCTATGATGATTCTTCTAAAATGGCATTGTATAGAACTCACAATCGAAATCATAAGCATAGTTTTAGAAGGCTTTGTGAGAAACATGATACTGATGTTGGTAGCTGGTATCTTTGTCTATTATATACTAATTATAGTATTTTTGATGTTTTCATGCCTAATCATACCTAATCTCAAATTTGAAGAATTGAGTTATGCATGTGGAGGAAGCACTCATGTGGAGTGTTTCTTATGGGAAGAGGATGGATGGGTACCGACCCACTATGCATTAGCTATCATCACAATTTTATGGTCTATGAAAATGAGATAAGTGGTAGTATTTGACAATGGTACTTATGCAATGCTGGCTCATCTCCACCTCTATTTATCAAGAAATATATTAGGATGAAGAAAGAAAGTAATGTAAGCTTGAAGAGATTTCATATGGACTTCATTAAGAAGGAAAGGATGAAGAGGAAGTTGGCAATTCCCTACAAAACGCAACAATTTCTTCCTTAATCAAGAGATAAGTACCTCATTTTTTTCTCCCTTGATTAATTTTAATATTTTACATTTTGTTTAGCCTCTTGTCCTTTGTATTTTTTCTTGTTTATGATTTTTTTCCTTGACCTCCTATATAGAGGGCAGAATGGGTACATTGTGGTAAGTACCAATGAAATGATTTATGCAACAACTAGCGACATATAGAAGGGTGTGATAAGATGAATTTCCTAGTAAAAGGGATTGGACTATGAGAATTACTCGGGTCACTAGATGATTATATTTTTGGACTCGAGCATAAGCTCAAAAAAAATGTTTGATGAATGAGATGGAAGATTGTATAGATTTTTAAGAAATCCAGGATCATGCCAGATGAACGAAATAACTTCCAATTCCAAGGGAGTAGTAATAGTAGAAGGAAATGATTATGTGTCACATGAAGCAGTAATAGTGGCATGGCTTGATTAGATGACAAAGGAGAAATAATAGTAGAAGGTCTTGCTTACATGACAGAGGCAGGAGTAATATAAGGAATTTATTACATGCTAGAGGAAGTAGCCAAAATTACATGGTTGGGTCACTTCATGGTGCAAAGAGGAGTGGTAGAGCTCTAGTGCATGTCCACATATGATAATATCGTGGACATACTTCAAATATGAGCTTAGTATGATGATAAATGTATTCCCCATTAGAAGGGAATAATGAGCTCTTTTCAAGATTGGGCATATCACTGCCTTAAGACATAAAGGATTTCAGTAGGTCATAAAAGATTTTGACTAGGGAATATTAATGCATTCAGCTTTGAAGCCAAAAGGACTTGTCTTCCAGAAGGCCTTGGCTATATCATATAGGAATTTGAACAAAAATGTGAATGGACTAAGGAAATTATAGGGGAAATTATAAGGATACATTCACCTTTGAAGCCAGGAAGACTTGGTTTCTAGAATGACTTGGCTAGGTTGACCAAGAGGTGAATTACCAAAGGATATTATAGGATTAGAAAAATATTATCTTCCCAAAAGGACATGGGTAGGTTGACCGAATGATATAGATTTAATTCACCCTTGAAGAGAAAAGTACTTGGACAGGTCATAAAAGACTTTGATCAGAAAGATGAATGGTATATAGGAACGTTCTCTCCTGAGAAGCCAAAAGTACTTGGCTTGGTCATATAGTACTTTTAACATTTAAGTTTGATGCATTTGCCTAAAAATCCATAAATAAATTTGACCTAAATCCATGAATACTGACATGAATATGAGGAGTTACATAATCCATTGTAGGATGGAATTATCTACAGACATGCATCAACATAACAAGCTCATAAAAGCTTCTTAAGGAAGGAGAAATTATAGCCTAAGAAAAATATGTTGTAGCCAAAGGAAAATACCTCCCTCACTAAGAGGGGGTGTTTATTTTTTGTGTAGGATCTAGAGGTATTTCTGCATGCTAAGAGGCCTCCTAAATCAACCTAGAAAATTATGGAACTTAAAATAAAATAAATTTTATTTTTGGGTTTCATGTAGGCTCAAACGGGACAAGTCAACCCCACCATAAAAGGGTGTGTCCCTTGGAGTAGATGCACCCATTTTTTTTTTTTTATATATACACATGATGTTACACTTCATTTCTCTCAGTAACTTATCATATTTATTTTACAAAAGAGACTCATGGGATCAGAAAAAGGACGAAATGGAAAAATTTTGGACTTGTTTTTTGGCATAGATTTCTAGACAATTTATGGTAAACCTTGTTGAAGAAGAATTTCTCTTAGAAAAAGAGTGATTGGATTTTCTCCCAAGCTTGGGTTTCCCAGGGAAATTTTTTTTTCCTCTATTGTACATGGCTCTCTTTATGATATTTATTGTTTCTATTACTTTCACTGCTTTATTGCTAATATTTTCTGTGTACAATTGCTTAATGATATCAATGAAAAAATAATATGTAACTAAATATCATTAGAGGTAATTATAAAATAAGAAATTTATTTTTGTACTATGAAACTTTGTAGAAAATTTCAGCAAGCCATAGGATAGATAGAATTTGTTATCACTCATAATTTTAAACAATTCCATTGATAGGGTTCATGCTGTCTCGGAAGTCATTTTCATGAAATTAACTGAAAGTTTTTGCATTTGGTGATATCCACTATAAGTTTAAAACCCATTTTACCAACCACACTTCACTTTTCATTTCATTTTCCATTTTACCATTTTTCCGCCTTTACACTTTACCCTTCCATCTTTACCGTTTCATCACTTTTCAAGCCTCGATCGGGATTAAAGTGGGGCCTTTGTTGCATTTCACAGATTTTATATGTTTCACATCAGGAACAAAAATGTAAATAATTTGATGGCCAATTTGTGATGTCGCATCGCATATAATTTAACTTACCTTGTGAGCGCCCATAGTCTTAGCAGACACTTGTGCCAAGCCAACAGCAACATCCTTGATCAGTCCTATGCATTGTACCCTTTTAGAGTCAAAAGAAAATAAATCCTTATATGGCCTTGTGATCTCCAAACCCACCCTCTCCATAATCACCTTAGGCATGAGGTTATGAGAAGCCCCTGAGTCCAACATGGCATTGTGTAAGGTCATAACATGGATAATAAGGCTGACATAGAAGGGAGGGACTTCTTCATTTTTCTCATCTTCCAATATTGGTCCTAGGTAGATGGTAAGATGATATTCTTGTAGATTAAGGATATCTGAAGCTCCTCGATGAGAATTCAACATCTTCATGATTTTACTTCTGTACTCATTAACCTTTATAATTTATCCAAATGGGATAGGAATCTTAATTTTGGAGATTTCATTTTCTAAATTGAAAACATAAGTGATTTTTGTCATTTTATTTGGTAGGAGGAGGAAGTACTGGGTATTTTTTAGGCTCAACTGCTATAGGAGCATACTTTTTTGGCTGAATTTTTATTTGTAGTAATGGGAACGTTTATGTTTCTAAGATTGTATTTCTTCTGAATTTCAAAATACAACATGTTGATAACCCTTCAGGTAATTAGATTGTTCCTCATCCTATTTCAAATCATGACAAGACTCATCATGCTCCTCCTTGGTCAAAAACATCCCAGGCATGTTTTCATCTACACAGTGGATAGTATCTTCTTGAATCTCAATTCTTCATCAATCAAATTCATGATTACATGCTCCAACTTCCTTTATACACCTAGTCTGCTGTTCTTTCATGTTTTATTAGTTTGCTTATGTATAATCACATGGAATTCATGGTAGCATGCTCCAACTTCCTTTATGCATATAGCTTGTTGTTTTGTCCATCATGAGTGTTTTAATAAGAATACAATTTCCTCAGCTTCCATGAGATAAGTTGACTTGTGACTTAGTTTTCATATTGAATCCATAAGCCCAACGGTAATAAATCGTTTACATCTTTCACCTATGCTAAAACAACAACATTCAATATAATTCAGAGTTAGCCATCTAATTTCAAGTTATTCATTGAATATCATTTATCCTTTTGAGAGAGCCCTCTCAGACTGGAAAGGCTAATTTCCAGTTGCAAGTTGGTTTGAAATGGTTACTCCAAGTTGACCATTGAAGCATCCCAACAGGAACTCAATTTGGTGATAACATTTTGGCGTCGTTGCTGGGGACACGAAGGTGAAAATTTTCTCCAGGTAGAACAACAAGGTTTAGATTTGACTTCTGATGGTGAATAGAAGCCAAACATATGAAGGATGTACCATTCACCTGGCGACTCCATTTTTCACGATCCTGAGCTTCAAAGTTCAGAGTGACTTCCCTGGGAAGAATACAGATTTGAGAACATTCATGGTGATCCAAGATGATAGGGCATGTGGAAAACCCTTTATATGATGAAATTGTAAAAAGTGTAAAGGATGAGTTAGAATAATTTAAGATAGATGAACATTTCTCAACAATAGTATTCTGTTGTTTGAAATCTAGTCACCTCACACTTGAAAATAAAATTTGTTTTCTTGGTTTAGCTGCTGAAAAATTAGAAAATAAAATTGAACTATTGGATGTTCAAATTGGATCATATGATTTCCAATATCCTAAACAGTTATTGGAAAGTCTTCCTCCTCCAAAAAAGGAGGAAATTGTTATACCATGTGCCTTGCAGATAAAGGAGGAGTGTGGTTATGAGTTTGATATTGTAGAGTTGGAATCAAGGTTCAGACTTGATGAATAAAATGAAAAGGATATCCAGGATAAATTTTTCATTGAGAGATTAAAAGGGATATCAATAAATTATGTCTTCTATGATCCCATAACTAATTACATGGAAGAGTTCTATAGTCCAACTTTTCAATTATTTTTCCACTAGGAAAAACAAGCCCACTTTCTGTTACCTTTATCATTTCAGAATACAATTTGCTTTTGGTTTAAGCACAATCAAGGAGTTCAAGTATCATATCAGCTCATTGTCTGGCTTTATTGGAGGTTTCGTGTCGTATAAATTTGGTTTTTAAGCAATTATCATCAAGTTTGAGCCCGAGGAGAAGGCTATAAAAGTTTGAAGAAGGCTTTGTGAATTTTAGAAGTTTTTTTTTAAACAAGGATGGCACTGGAAACTACGAGTTATTTTTTGTATGACAGGGATACATCATCCCTAGTGGATCCACTATTATCATTCATAAGTTTAAAAAATTCTATTGATAGGGTTCATGTTGTCTCATAAGTCATTTTCATGAAATTGACTGATTTTTTTTTTTCATTTTGTGATATCCAATATAAGTCTAAAACCCATTCTACCCACCACGCTTCCATTTTTATTTCATTTTCCATTGAAAATCATTAAACTTACCTTTTTTCCACATTTCCTCTTTACCATTCCATTTTTACTATTTCATTGCTTTTCAAACACCGATCGCAATTAAAGTGGGGCACTCATCGCATTTCACAGATTTTATATGTTTCACATCAGGAACTAAACTGTAAAAAATGCGATGGCCAATTTTTGATATCGCATCACATATACTTTAACTTTCCTTGTGAGCGCCCATAGTCTGTTTATTTTAATTTGAGATGCAGTAAGTCGGCCCCACCTTAGCAGCTCTGCCCCCATTACATAGTTGTCGCAATACATTGACATACCATACAAAATTTGTAACACTTACCACTTAAATCTTCACCGATTCATAAAACTCTGCCACATAGCAAGGGGGTCCCTCTTCCCCACACTTCAGAAATTTTAAAAGTTAACCCCTGTAGCTTATAACTAAAAGCTAAAAGCTGCGATCTATGCTAGGGTCTGGTCCCACTTCTTCCCTGCCATGTCATTCACCTCCTCACCCACGCGTTTCACTTCACAGTTTTTAAATTTTATATCCTTCGCACTCATAACTAAAGTGTAAGAGTTGCGATATATGCTGCGGTCCGGTCCCACCAACCCTCCACATCACCTACCCTCCATGTCACCTCCCCACTGCATCACATCGTTGATTGTATTCTTCATAACTTAAACTTTAAAGGTTACGAAGTGTGTAGATGCAATGCCACTTCAGAAATAAATTTTAAAAGGTTTCAAGTCCAGGTATATTTGTTTTCACACTGTTTTATTCAGAAAAAAGGTTTTAATATGGCAAGAGGATTTAGAGTAATAAAAAAACAGGAAGGTTGATTCAGGCAGCCAAAAGAATTCAACACTCCATTCAATAGTAGATATGCCTGCAAAACTCTCAGCTCATCTGTCAACATATCAACAAATTGAGTTCCACGTCCTAAACTACCCCACTACATCATCACATTAGCAACAACACAGCACATAAAAAAGGTTCAACTATTTTGTGTTCCAGTGAGGGAATTTATTCTTTTTATGGTGGATAGTTCCATTTGAGCACCTAACTACCTTTTATGTAACTATACACTCCTTCAGTTAGTAGTTGTAATAAATAAAACAGTCCTATTAGAAGTATAAGTCTTCTAGAGACTAGATTTCCTTTTCGATTCCAGGAAATTGGTTTACAGTTATGATAGGTGTCAAGGTCATAGTTCGATGATCTAGCTAGCTGGGAAGATCCTATCTATTCAACAAAGGTATATTTATAGTGAGGATATCGAATGAGACCATGTGGAGAGATGGTTACTTGAGATTACCACCATTGTAATCTCTGTCTATCAGTTATATATAGTTGCAACAACCTATTTCAGACTTAAGATTCTTATCTTTATTCTTATGTCTATTTATTATATTAGTATTTTTATTTCTCTCCAGTGTTCTAGTTGTATAATCACTTCAAACTCATGATTACATGCTCCAACTTCCTTTATACACCTAGTCTGTTGTTTTGTCATGTTTTATTTGTTTGCTTATGTATAATCACTTGGAATTCATGGTAACATGCTCGAACTTCCTGTATGCATATAGGTTGTTGTTTTGTCCTTCATGTGTGGTTTGATAAGAATACAATTGCCTCAGCTTCCATGAGATAAGTTGACTTGTGACGTAGTTTTCATATTGACTCCATAAGCCCAATGGTAGTAAACCCTTTAAACCTTTCACCTACACTAAAACAACAACATTCAATCCAATTCAGATTTAGACATCTTCTTTCAAGTTAGTCATTGAATATCATTTAACCTTTTGAGAGAGCCCTCTCAGACTGGAAAGGCTAATTTTTAGTTACAAGTTGGTTTGAAATAGTTACTCCAAGTTGACCATTGAAGTAGCCCAACAAGAACTCAATTTTGTGATAACAGAATTTATCCAAAATAGAGGGAGGTGGTGGAATGATGGTTGGGTCATGAAAAACCTTCAAAAACATAAAAAAAACAACACTAGTGTGAAGGGTAAGAAAGGTCCTCCATTCTCATAGCACATCAAAATTACAGTGTAATTGTTGACCATTTGTATGATGTTAAGACCTAAATGAGTGTATCTACCTAATGTTACATGTGGTAGCAGATGTGGTTCACATTGTCTATATGGTGTCCTAGTATAAATTTGATAAGGAAGATACATATCATATCCGAAAACTTAATAGAATACATATTCATATGTCATCAAATAACTTGGAACGCATCAAAGTTAATGATTTCTATTATGAGATAAATCTAAAGGTATGCCTACTAGATATGCATTGTAACACCAAATGGTGCATTAAGGGAATGGGAACTATCAAACCCACTCTGAGACATATTAGTAGTGATGTAAATACCCTTTATGTGGTTGGTACCATATCTTGTTATTGACCTTGATTCTTACATGTAAACATTTTATTAATATATAATTGGAAAGAAAAACAAAATGTTCTCCTTGAAGGATGTAACCCCCTCATAAAAATTGAGGACGCTAAAATCCATTAAAAGTGAATCGCTCTCCATAGGGATAGGTTGAGGAAAAATAGCTCACTACCTCATTATGCCTTATAGTTTGTATTTTCCTTCTACGACTATTCCTAATTCACATAAAAAACTTATTAGAAACATATAAGCCTAAGATGCAATTTGTGTCAAACTCACAATCATTGTATCTTAAAGTGTAGCAAGGAAAGGCTTCATTTGACTTGTGCCTTAGTAAAATGGAGAAATTTGAAATTCCACATTAAAAATATGATTTGAGTTGCAGTTAGTAAGAGTAACATGTCATGGCCACTTAAAGTACTAAATTTCAGTTTTTAGGCTAGAACTATAATTGTGCATAAGTTGATTGCTAAAATCCAGCAATATTGTGGATTTATTGTTAGTAAAACTCAATTATGTGAGCTCTAGTCATGAATAAAGTTAGCAGGATTTTAGTTGAGTATTATTAATTGTTGTTAACTCAATTATATCTCAATTAAATAATAAATTTACTAAAAATAGTCATGCATGGAAATCAAATTTCCTAGTTGAGGTGGATGTAAAGGCGCATTGTAATTATCAATTGTATACTAATTATTGAGTGTACAGGTTTTGCATTGGAAAAAGTGATAAATTCCTTCAATATTTTTGCAAGTAAAAAGGTAAATGAATTATATTTTTGGAGCTAATATCCTCAAGGATTGCATAAGGAAATAGAAGGAAGATTGAGGAATATTTTGGCTAAGTGTTGGTTGGAGCAGGTCAGAGAGCAAGAGATCGATATTGCAGTAAATGTGTAGCTTCAAGGATCGAAGTAGTAATTTTAATAGATAAATATTATAATATGATTTAATATCAAAAAGAGGAGGGTTTTTTCCCAATTGGGTTCCCTAGGAAAATACTTTTCTCATTGTGATTAAATGATTCCATGTTTTTGCATGTGTTTCTATTTTATTTTTTCCTTTTTGCTGATTGAGTAGAATAAATTTGTGTATATTGGTTTCATTTTGAATTCATTAGAAGTTGAAAAGTTTGAGTTATTTTTACATGGTATCATATTTAATGAAGACTACATAGAAACCAGGTTCCATATCTTCTCTAAAAAAAAATCAAATTTCAGAGTTGTTGGAGCAGATTTTCTTCAGTGCACGAATGGTGTCTTTCAATGGATTGAGGCTTGAGTATGCATTGGAGGGCACCTAGAATTTTAGTGCTTGGAAATACATTATGGAAGCTTTCTTGGATGGAAAAATATTATGGGTATACACATAAACTGATATACCAAAAATCAACAACACCTAATGCACAAGCACTTTCTCATTGGAAGAAAGAAACAACAAAATGTAGGAGGATTATTGTGGAGGGTGCCAGATATCATGTGGTTTCAAACTTGCATAGAAAGGAGACTCCATTTTCAATGTGGAAGAATCTCATAGATCAATTCCTGAGACAAAGTGATGTTAGGAAATTGGCATTGAGATATCAAATCAAGAGCATTCAAATGCAGAAAAATGAAACGATTCCTTAATATCTATCTAGATTCACTCAGGTCAGAGATGAAATTAGAGGAGTGAAAAAAAATGTGCCATCATATGAACTTTTGAGATTAGCACTCCTTGGCTTTTTGGAGTCCTGGCACAAATATCAAGATTCAGTCAATGAAAGAGACAATCTCCTATATTGGGAGAGACTTTGGTTTGATTTGGTGCAAGAGGATATTAGAAGAAACAGTAGAGATGGTGTCACATCCAAATATGAGGAATAAATTTTTTCTCTCACAATAAAAGGAAGTAAGGACAATGGAAATAATGCACAAGGCAAGGAAGAATCCAACCAAAACCATGGAAAGAAGAAATACCTCGTTAAAATCAAAATTTTTCACTACCATGAACATGGACTCTATGCAACCAACTGTCCACATGTTGTTATTGCGACAAAGACCCTCTAAAATTTGGTCTGTCCTTGAATTTTGGATCCTACTCTAGATCTTGAGATTGCTCATTCTAGATTCATTTTATGGTCGATCCGTTCTTTGTTAAATATTCTATCCTTCTTATCAATTTGTAAGTTTCAAAGGAACCTATTCACACATGCTCAGTCTGCAACAAGTTCATGGGCACACTCTTTTATGAAATCTTGAAAAGTCATATAAAAATTCCATCAAGACAATGATTTTTCAATGCTTAACCTATGTCATTAATTACTGCACATTCTCATCAACAATCTCTCAATTTTGGTCACGATTTGTCTTCTATTTTCGGTGATTTTTTCCAACTATCACTTTTGCACACCTTCGCTTTATCAAGTGTCACTTTCTTATTTATGACTGTTGATTTTTATTTTTTTCACTTTAATAAGTGTATTTTTCACGCTATCTTCATTATGGCATCTGTTTCTTTCAATGTCATTCGCATTTTGCAAGTGGAGTTTGGGCTTTCCTCTTCCTCTCGTAAGTGTGTTCTTCTGAGCATGGAAAGTGTCGCAGATCACAAATATGTAGTTTTGGTTTGTTTCAAGGGGTAAAATTATTTCTAATGATTTATTCTTATCATGTAGATATGTATCACAATCGTTCTGAAAGTTTCAAGAATTTTTCACAAGTGTTGTCACAAAGTGTATCTTTAGTGTCGCACTTGGGGAAAGTTCTCGCAATGTTGTCACATTAGGGGAAGTATGTTTTTCATGTGTTATGAGTGATAAATTTTGTGCCGTAAAATATTCTAAGTGTGTTATCATGCTCACATTTTTTCCTTGTTCACTTTGACCTTACTAATCCCACACTTAGTGGAATACGAAAAAGTGCATTCTAGAGCAACCTGTTCTCACTCAACCTTCCTGAACTATGTATTGTGTAGTATGAACCCTCAATCTAGGACCTTGCTTCTTGGAACTACACAATTTACATTTCCTGGCTTCCAGAAATGTGAATTGAGCAGTCTCAATGCTCATCCCTGAACCTTGGGCTCTAGAAATTGTGCAACCTCTACTTTCTAGTCATCGTCCTTTGCAGATTGAAAAGTCTCAAGCATCAAGCCACCATATTAAGCTCTTGAACTGAATAACTGCACAAGGCCTAGGGAATTTTCCCTCTAGAACTCCATAGTGGGAAACCTCAAGCCCCAAGCCTCCACCTTGACCCCTTGAGCCCCTCAACTACACAATTGCATTGAATTTTCCATTATGAAAAACCCATTTCATAGTATCAAGGCTTAGTCCTTATCCCTGACCTCCTAAGTTGTACAATTGCACAATCCTTGAGTGAGTATCTTAGCCTATCACTCGGTTCCATCTCAGTTAATGGTTTTCATGAAGCATGTTGTACTAGGGGTTTATTGAACTGATGTCATGTTTTCATCAATCGATTTCAATTACAAGAATTATATCATGCTATGACAGGATGATGATGGAGGAGATGAAGAAGGAGACTGTGTTAGAAGACACCTTTTTATCTGCAAATACAAGTTGATCAATCAAGAGAAGACAAAGGCCACTATAATGGGACAACAACTGGAGACTAAGATAATAGTGAAGAACCCCTACTTTCAAGCCTTATGGAGGAGGAATAAGAAGAACATGTACTATATTTCAAGAAGACATGAAGACAATACATAAATAGTGGCTTGACATTGCCATATCATCATGTAGTCCATGTCGTCAATGTCATGTCATGTATTTTCAAGGTGTCATGCCAAGGTGTATATGAGTCATCATTTTCCACATCATTTGTGGATTATGTAATTTCAATATGCATGACATGTAATTTAAGGTGGAAGTCCAAGAGCCATGTATAGAATGTGAAAATTCATGAAGGATTCAAAAGGTCATTGAAAAGTCAAATAATCATGAGGGTAGTCCAAGAGTCACATTGGAGGTGAATGATCACCCTATTTGTTATATATACACTCCCATAACTCATGTAAAGTAATTTTCACCTTGGATTTTCCTACTAGGAATTATAGAGGAAGATGGTTCTTTTAGAGGAGCAAGAGGAGCAAGTGGATGCTCTAATGCTCCACTATTAGAGTTAGTGGTGTTTACTGTACTATTGTATTTTTGGCAATTTTTCTTAATTTTCAAGCTCACTAAAGAAAATATAGCAACGATATTCAATTTGATCTTGTAATGTACTAAAACAAGATACTGAATCCTTTGCGGAAACAAAACACGGTCACACAATCACATAACAAGTAAGAGAAAGAAATAATCAATCACACAACACAACATGTATCTATGGAAAGAAACTGCTCAAAACCCCTCTATATGTATATTGCATATGGTCAAGATCATGAAACAAAAAATTCATTCTCACACTAGAGAAAATTCATGCACTATGCTGAAAGTATCACTCCGATCCTTCTCAAAACTGGCTTTGAATCTAGGAAAAATCAGTCAACTCTTTAACCTTTTGCTTGGCCCTGCCTAGCCTACCTTGCTTACAAATTTTTGGGCTAATTGAGTGCCTATTAATTAGGAAAATTCCCAAAAATCATTGTGCAATCCTTTAAGGCCTTTCCGATTACCTCATGCATGACCTGTACAATTTTATAATAGTACAACTGATAGTTATCTTCCCTTTAACCTCTGTCTCAACTAGGTCTTACTTAGAACTGACATGCAACAACTATTTATAGTGAAGTATCAGTTAACTAATTTATCAATACATGTGAATGAAATATAATTTAATTCACTGGACCTCTCACTATCTCATCTCTCAGTTAGAACTAGTTAAACTTATTTTAAATCAATTAATTGAGTTAACTAATTACAACTCATAAATAAATCAACCAGGGGTCCTAGAAAGTAGGATATCCCTTTGCATGCATCCTCTTAGACCTTTAACTCAAATTTCCTAAGCTAACTAAGTCTTCCTGAATCAACTAAATAATACAAGTTGCCATGAGATGAAATTATAAATTTTCTTTCAATTTAATTAAAGGAAAATTAAATCAAAAGCCTCATATGGTAGCCATTTCTAGGTGCCATTTTCTAGATTTCATTTCTGGATTCCAATTTCACTGTTTCTTGTTGCAAATTTCAACACTCCCTCTCAAAAATAAAGGAATTCAATATATCCCAATCTGGTACCTTTGGAATGTTCTACATGCAACAGTTCTCTAGTGTTATTTTCTTAGGCAACTCCTAAAAATGAATAGCCACCAAAAAACTAAATTAGTATAATGCATTCATCATTAGAGTCTACTAGTTATTTCACTACCTACTGAAATCTCTGCACTACTGCTGAATCTACATCCGTGCCCTCTGCACTGCTTCCAAATCCTATCCGCACTCCAGTATCTGACATATGTCACTGTGATTTTTGTATTCCTGATATATAACTGCATCAATCTAATTGATCCTTCCTACTACTATTGTATGATGGGTTCCTCATTGCCAAGTTCGATCCATGAGACATGCCATCTCACTGGATCCTACCCAAATTTCTTGTCTTGGGATTATGTCTGCAAATTGACCCACCTCTCACCTAGTGCTATGGCTACATGTGCTCCCTCATCCCATCTAGCTCAAAATTTACCCCTACTATATGTCTCTGCTTGAGTGGATGCTTCCACTCGGCCTCCTCTCTACTTCTCCAACTCTGGTTCCTCCACAACCCTCTCAGACTGCTTCTGAGAATGGATGTTGAGAGGCTCCCTCTCAACCACCAAGTCACTAACCTCTACTTTTCTCCTCAAATATTTGCATGCATCCTCAAACTCAAGAGCATATAGGTTCTTGACTCTTACACTGATCTATTTCACCCGTCCTATGGTGATGTGTCTAAGGAACACATTTCCTTTTCTAAATATGAAATCATAACCACGTTCTTATAACACCACTATGGAGACAATATTATTCTTTAATCTTGGAACATAAAAACATCTGTCAGTCTGAGAAGGGAGCCAGACTCCCTATGAAAGGTAATTGTACCTATGGCGGGTGTGTTATACCTCCCGTCATCTTCAAACTCTATGTTTTTCTAGAGGTCCTTCTCCTCTATGCCACTGAAGAGATCTCTATTCCCCAATCATATGGAATGAGGCACCACTATCTGGATACCACATGCATCCAATTAAAGTGTGGTCCATGCATGCAATGAGAGTAAAATCAAGCTCGAAATGTGAATCTAGTGCTTTACCTGTTGGAAATGCATGCTCCTTTTTGCTTGCATTCTTCTATGGACAATTTGAGGCATAGTGCTCATGCTTGTGACAGTGAAAACACTTGATCTTGGACAATTCTCTCTTGCCCTCTTTTCCCTGAGACTTATTTTCCTTGGATTTCTTTCCTTTCCCCACCAAAGAAAAATATCCTTATTTTTCTTTTCGAGAGGCCTTATCTTTGATGCTCTGCCTTATCGCTTCTATTACCAAGTTGGACCACAAACACTCCCAGTATGGTAACTTATCCCTCCTATTCATAGAGTCTTGGTAACTATGTCAGCTCTTGGGAAGGGCTAGAAGTGCTAGGCTCACAAAATCATCCTGGGCTACTGTGACACCAACACTTCCAAGCACATCTCGACATTGAGTGAATGTTGTCAGGTATGATGGTATCGTCTTTCCCTCCTCCATCTTGATCTTTCTTAGCTTGTATTTCAATGCCAACTTCATGTGGTCACTGCTATTCTGAAAAAAAAAAAATTTCAAGGCCTTCTACATAGAATATGGAGTCACCTTCCCATGGATACTTGAGACAATATTATCTCAAACTCCCTCTAACAGAATCCGTGTCGCCTTTGCTACCTTATTCTAACATACATCAAGAAGTTGGGAATCTACTGATGCGGGCTTGGGAATATTAATACTTATGAATTCCTTCAACCCATTGTCCTCCAAAATGACCTCCATCATGTCCTACCATCCTATGTAATTCAAATTTCCTTGAATATCATATTTGAGTCTCAAGCCATTGAAATACATCTTGATCTACTGCTCGATCCTGAAGAATAAATATACAAATTTGAACATTTTCAAAACAAAATCAATTTCTTCTCTTCTATTGTGATTCATGGTGCTCTGATACCATGTAGAAAATATAACAAAGGGATTCAATATGATCTTGTAATGTACTAAAAAAATATACTAAATCCTTCTACATTTTGCGGAAATAAAACACGATCACAAAATCACATAACAAGTAAGAGAAATAAACAATCAATCGCACAACACAATATGTTTCTGGGGAAATAATATGCTGAAAAACCCACTATGTTTATATTCTATATGGTCAAGATCATGAAACAATACAATGCTTTCTCACACTAGAGAAACTTCCTACACTTTGTTGACTGTCTCAATCCAATCCTGCTCGAAACTCACTTTGAATCTAAGAAAAATCGGTGAAGTATTTAACCTTTTCCTAGCGCCTACCTAGCTTTATTTTATTAGAAATTCTTGGGATATTTGATCCCCTATTAATTATGAAAATCCTGAATAATGATTGTGTAATCCTCTATGGCCTTCCCGATGACCTCATACATGACCTGTACAATTTTTTAATGGTACAATTGATATTTATCTTCCCTTTAACCTCTATCTCAACTTGACCTTCCTTAGAAATAACATGAACCAACTATTTACAGTGAATTGTGGGTTAACTGATTGATCAAAACTTGTGAATTAAATATAATTTAATTTGCTAGACCTCTCACTAGCTCATCTTGTAGTTAGAACTAGTTAAACTGATTTTAACTCAATTAATTGAGTTAACTAATTACAGCTCACAAATATCTCAACCACAGGTCCTAAAAAGTAGGATATCCCTTTCCATGCATCCTTTATAACTCTAACTCGAATTTTCTAAGATAAATAAGTCTTCCTAACTCAATTAACTAATATAGGTTGTCATGAGATGAAATTACAAGTTTTATTTCAATTTAATTAAGGGAAAATTAAATTAATTTTTTCTCTGTGCCATTTTATGAATTTCATTTATGGATGCCAATTTCACTGTTCCTTATGGTAAATTTAAACACTCACTAAAGAAACACACTTTCATGCATATGTCGTAAATATTGTAACACTATTATTTGAATGTTTGTGATGTATGTTGTATTTATTTGCACTAAGGAAATTGAACTATTTCAGTGGCTTTGGTACTTATCTTGTTGAAGGTCTGTCGTATGTGTTTCAACAATCATTGCTTCTATGTGAAATATTTTGATAGTTTATCAACAATTCATTCATATGTATATTTTCGAGTGCATTTACTAGATTAGGACTATTACTTTTCTTTTAAAGGCTCACATTTCCCTCCCTTTCAGTAGAATAACTTTGATATATTCTACAACTAAACATTCCACAAGGCGTACCTACTTGTTTATTTGAAAGTACATGTACATTAATCTCTTTGTACTAAGCATAATTTCCAAGGAAAAAAATTAACATATGGCATTTGACCCTTATTTCTGGAAGGGATCCCACACCAAACATTTTGAAGTATGATTGGTACTTTTCATCGGGGAGACCCTCTTGGCTGAAGAATTTCCAGCACTATGAACAAAAGGCCCTAAAATGAAGTCTAGATGACAAGTTGTTCCCATTGAGTCTATTTTGAAACTCTTATCTTAAATGGATCTTCCCTAAATCATAATCCCGAAAATTTTCTCTAACCTAACCCCCTGTAAAATTTTCATTTCTACAGAACAACTTGATGACTTGCCTAACTTTAAGTTTGATAGTGAGGGTGATAAATCCATTACTGAGCATGGATATATTTTTCTTAAGTTCTGTGAACACCATTGAATTGAATCTCAACATGTGGCTTTTATTATTTTTTTCCTCACACTTGAATATCGAGTTAAACAATGGTGTCATACCATACCACCCACTTTCATTCATTATTTTGCATACCTCATCAAGGAGCTTCATTTAGAATTTGACAGATATGATTACTGGGATGTCCTTAAAATAATTATTCAACTAGGAATGAAATATAATGAATCATTTGAGGGGTTTTCTAATTGATTCTTTCACCTTTTTTATGAATTTACTAAAGAAGGCACATATTTGGATCTATTTAAAAAAAGTTTGAGAATTTGTTTCATATCTCTTTTCATGGTGAATTTGAATCCCCTGATGTTTCTTCTTCCACAAATCTTGCAAATCATGAGACACCTCTAATTTTAGAGGAGGAGCTTACTGTTCCTTTTATTCCTTGTCCTCCTCCTTTTCTAGTACTAATCGAGTTCCTTTATGCATTAATGATAATGTTGGGTAATATATAGATCAGATTTCCAATCCATCTCTTCAACCTTCATCCACCTCTCATGATTCATAACTAGTAGAGGAAACCTTGGAATGGTTCATAGAGCCTAGGGAGAAGAATAATTATTCTATTCCTAAATATGATACTAAGATTATTAATATCAATCTTGAGTCTAGTTCCACTGAAATTATTAATTCTTCAAGGGGCATATGCCGTCCTCTATCACCTACCTGCCATGATTCTTTGTACCATGATCCACTTGATAAATATGCTTCGCCAACTAGTTATTCACACTCTCTTTATTTTCAAGTTACTAGTTCAAATTGCGATCAAGTATAAGGTGGTAATATTACATGGGTAGAGGAAAAGAAAAGTGACTATTATTTCAATATTTATTCTCTTTTCCAATGTCCCCGATGTCCAGATTATGCTCTTCCATTCTCGGTAGTGAATCAAATGAAACATGTTTGCTTAATCTATTTGAAGTCTTAAAAAAACACAATTCTGATGATGATGAATCCATTGATGTATGTGATGATGGACCCTCAAGTGCACTAGATGACCTTTCTGTGTCTCATCTAGAATCTTCTTCATTCAAATAATATGTTCTTATGGAAAATTCCTCTTCACATCACTATCCATTGTGCTCTAATATTTGTAATACATCAAAATGCGATGAGGATATGCCTTTCTATTCAAATTATTCATCTGATGAGTAAAAATATCAATCAACACAAGGTTGTGAGGTTATCCATGATGAGAAAGGAAACAATCAAATCATTGAGTATCATTTCCATCCCTTATCATCTCCTATTTTGCATGAGGATAACTCTTCAAATTGGTTTTCTCATGAAATATCTCTAATTCATACATCTCGAGATTTGTGATTAGAACAATATTTAGACTTGAGTAATATGGTTTTTGAAGTTGTAAAATCTAGTAAAATCCTCGATATAGATGGATTCTATTCAATTAGTATTGGTTCTATTGAAATTGATGGTAGTCGTTATATGCACATCATGCACGATATGATTCAATATTTAAAATGTGATTTTACAATAATTTAAAGTTCAGGGACTTTTCAAGAAGTCGACGAACTTAAAATTCCATTGATGGTTATGTCAGGATCTCGCGACTCTCTTAAGATCCCTGAACTAAATCAGATATGCTTTTCCTTCCAAAATTATTTTCTTTGCATGGTTTCACTGGATGTAAATTCCTTCTTGAAAGGTATTTGTTATTCTGGATATAGTCGTTTAAACTTTCAAGATTTGGTTTTTGATGGGATTCAAGATTCCATTTCAGTAGATTCATCTCCATGCAAGGATCTTGTACTTAACTCATGTGTGGCATGCGTATATCTAGTAGAAGCATAGAACTGCGAAACTGATAATTTCAAAGACTATCTTTGGCCAAAGGAATCATGTCTATCAAATGCATTTCAAAATATTCAACTCTTGGTTTTTCTTTCAAATTTTATACGACTAATATTTTTCTTCATTGCACCTAAAATACTCTTGATTTTTTGTGAATGCATGATTTTTTTGGTGAATCAAATTATTCTTCACTCATTGTATCCTGACTAGTTTCACGTGTTTTATATACTGAGATTCCTTTTCACTTATTTCAATGATTACAATGCTAGTGAATTGTGTAACTAGTTACACGAAAATGGTTTGTTACATTCATCACACGTAGAGGATGATTGCATTATTCAGAGAAATTGTGATACTAATTAGAATGTACTATCCTCATTTTCTTATAATTGAGAATACTATGCTTTGATCGATCCTTCTGATCATAATTCTAACCCTGAAAATGACCATTTAGCTTATCATTTTCTTACCAACCTATTCGATGACAGTTGTCCTATATCCTTTGATCCCTATGGTTTATAATTTCAGTATTCAGATACTTTTCAAGTGGTTGAGACACTTATCTCTCATTGATGGTTATGTCAGACCCTCACTATATTGGAAAGCCCTTTGAACACGATCAGATCCATTTTCCTACACAATATTTTCATCTTGATCTCATACCTTTAATGAAAAAATATTTTTTTCAAAGATCTCATGGTTTTCAAGAGGATTTTCTTGAATTTCATGATCCAATCACTGAATGGTTGGAGAAATATTATGTGGAAATATTCATCGCAAATAACAAGTTTCAATATTTTATGATGCTTGCTAAGGTGGGCACTACAGATGAAGATATATTCACAAGAAGCTTCTAAGGTTTTTTAACTATGTTTTTCATCGAAAAGTTAATAATGGAAGATAGTTAGAACTAGTGGTTATGACATATCTTTCTACTAACAGACAAGACCTTCATTTTTTTGTGCAAGTTATTCAAGTGGTTATCATTTTTTGCACATTGTCTTATATATGTTTTAATCACTTGTATGTTTTTGTATGCAGGTCAAGAGCGATTATGATGGCTACATTGGAAATTTGATTACACTTGACCTTGCCATTCTAGATGGTTAGGTTAGGAGTAGCTTTAGTTACATACTAGTTTCGCTTTTCAAACTCATCCATTACTCGGTCTTTGTAGCTTTTTCTTTTGTTTTCTTACGTTTTTATCACATCTTGTTTTCGATTTACCCTCCATCTAATTTGTCTCTTGGATTTTGTTTCCTTCTTGTCTCTTTCCTTTCTTTTATGTTTTGTTTAATAATACTTTTTATGAAGGATGTTAACTTTGACTTGAAATACAATGTGGAAAAATGGAAAAGGGTCTTCTGAAAATACAAAATTTGGCTAACGTTTAGTCATTCTTCTTCGTCTTGGTTGATACCTTTTGGTCGATGATATTTAGATGGAAAATACGATCCTTGGGTAAGGAAAGCTTTGTTTGAAAGAATTACACCCGTATCTTTTCTAGGAGCCTCGGTTATTTATGTTTTAGTGTTTTCCATGTTGATCCAATATAGTAGAGAAGTAAAAGGGAAAAATATTAACGAGAAAACTCATATCAGAGGTGTTATATATGTTTCTATGAAGGAAAAAAAATATTACGCTCTCAATAAGTTAGGATTGCTCTTCCACCCCATGGAATAAATAAGTGTTGAAGAACAGTCCTATAAAATAAAATAAATAAAGGGTGAAATAAGATAAAGGCTTCTTGCGCATGGAGGTGAAGCGAGTAACTTTGTTGGGGTACTATCCAGGCTCACTGGGAGTGAAGCAACTCTTTTATTCATGAAGTGATTCCAGTAGGGGTACTTTTTAGGCCTATGGAAGTGAAGCAATACCGCAGATGAAAAATCATACTATGAATACCTTAAGCTCATGAATTACATTACCCTTATCCTAAACCAAAACATTGTGATATGGTTGGCCTTATGAATTTTTTCAACCGAGAAATATATGGAAGGGACTATCTCTATAAATAGGTTAAGTGGGGAAGCCAAAAGTAATATGTATGATGAATCAATACTTGCTAAAAATATAGGCCCTACTGTTGTCTAGGTAAATCCCCTCTGCAGATAGAGGCGATCCCTCTAGCCCTAGGGTGAGTCTAGCAACTACGGGAACATACTAACATCTACCTTCCTAGATTGTAAATGAAATTCAGAGCAAGGAAGATGACCTACCTTGTCCTGATGCTATGTTGTCATCTTCCATCAAAGCTTCTTGATCTGTCGCTCTTCCCAAGCTCGATATACATTGCTGCCAACGTTCGATTACCTGTAAAGACAATCAAGATACCACGACAAGCGTAAAATCACAACAAACATAAAAAACAATTATAATCTATCTAACTGATCAAGGAATAATAGAAATCTCATTATATATGTAAACAGGAGTAGAAGATAAACATCAGTTGCATTTTATTATGATAAAGACAAGGGGATTTTACAACCAAGCCTTGATGTTGAGGCTCTCCTTCAGCAAGTCTGTATCCAAGAACGTTTGTAACTCTCTGTCACAAAAAGGTCCAAGATCTCACTATGTTCCCAACACACAAAAACAATCACACTCTGCACTATTCTCCGGAAGCTATAATTGCTTCTTCTTTCTATCATCACTAACTAAGGATGTAGAGTTAGAGGAGTTCTCCTTATATAACAATGGAGGAGGAGGTTATGGGCCGTCAAATAATAGGAAAATATATTATCCTTTGGAGTAGTTCCTAGTTATTGGGAACAAGAAGTGCAAAGGGGAATTCCTCAGCCATATCCTCAAAAAAAAATTCCAGCTCGTTGCCTCGCAAAGCTTCTAGTCACGGAAGCTTCACTTCTATTTTAAAAAATTTCCAAAAGAGGCTCGGTGCAAGTCCGACATTGAGACAGAGAGCCAATCGATGCAGGTCTCAGTGTAAATCTCTGCTATCGGCGCGAGTCAGACACTGAGAGAGAGTGCCAACCTTGAAAACCAGGCTTTTATAGGGATCTTTCAAAAAAATTGTAAAGGGAGATGATTTGGCAGACAAAATGTGGTTCACGGGTATATCTTCCATGCCTTGGAAAGTACACAAGGGTCACTGTATGGGTCCTCCAGGATCAAGGAATGGGGAGTACAGGGACATTGATGAATTTCTCAGTAACAGGTGCCCCCTAAAGTATGAATTCCGAACACAATTGAGGGGTGAAATGCTTTACAAGTACGTGCAAGGAACCAGATGCTACTGTCGGGAGACCTACAAATCAAGCATAGATACATATACATAACTGAAATCTCTGATGAAAATACATGAATCCATGGTATAGGTGCAACTATCCATCAAGAAGAGGATCATATGAAATAGATCCATGGCATGGGCGCAACCATCTATATAGAGAGCATAAAAACGAGAGAACCCACGGTATGGTCGCAACCATCTGTCTAAAGAATCATGTATATAATCATGAATGAATCATCACTCCTTGCAACCTGGATTTTTGTGATCGAAGCCCAGGGTATTGCGCTCCAACACCACCTGATCAAAGTACAAATTCCAGCATGTGAATAGACATGTTGAAGTCGAACAATCTAGAAAATCACTTGATTACCAGTCAATGATGTGAATCGTTAACAAGTGCGAGAGAAACCACCCATAATGTCAAAGGATCTCAGGGTACTACTAGTACAATCCACGGAATGTGAATAGTGAGCTGAAGTTGAACACCTGTGAAATCACTCGATCGAAGTCCGATGATGTGAACTTGTCGTCGAATGCGAAGAACTTGCAACTAGGGATTGCAAGCTCTAAGGTACCAGAAAGGAGTCTCTAGATCAACATCCCAGATAATGAGCTAAAGTTGACAGGAAGTGATCTGTCGAAGGAGGGCCATAATGAATCCCACATCATCGACACGAAACAAAGGTTGTAATATGAGTGTAAATAAAGACTGAAACAGAGGATCGAAGAATGTATAAACTTTAGAAGGATTTTCTCTTAAACATATCTGTGACACGACTCTGGAATTTCGCAGAATTTGGCTCAAATAGGATCAGAGGTCATGTTGAAAAGATTGCTAATTGAATGAGAGGCAAACGGATTTCCCAAACCCATGGAGGAAAAGTGACAGAATGAAGATATCCCAACCCGACACGAACTACAGATAAGTGTCATGTTCAAGCGTGACATACTACCGACACAACTGATAAATAACTTCCATTCTCCCCCACGGTGAGTACCTCTTTATTTTTACACAAGCTTGAAGAGGATAGCATATGCTTGTCATATAAGTTTGTCCTTCAGACAAATCCATCTTAGTACATTTTATGAGCCCTAGGAAGGAGGAACTCGGGTACGTCATGGTGACGATTTCCGATGTCATCGGGGTTTAGCGAGTTTGACAAAGGAAGAACTCAACATATTTTCATGTTGAGAGAGTTTGAAAAGAGGCAAAAAAGGAAAATCCATCATGTTGCTTTTCGTAAATAGTCCCTCAGATTTGAAAAGGTAGAAAACAATATCTGAAAGAACCTCTTAGTCACAATAGGCTAAGGTATTCCTTTTTCGTAAATAATCTATCCCAGCCTGAAAAAGGGGTAAACATATACTGGGTAGATATCATTTTGCAGCCATTTAATGAGTTCAAAATGACAAGATTCTCGAAAATATTTTCAATTTTTAAGAGTCAGAAAAGAGCTGAAAGATGACTCCTCCTGGAGGAACGAGTGGTATTAAGGGTAGCAACTAGTTCTGTGATGGTGGAATTGCTCGAAATATCTAAAGGTCAAGAGGCTGGCTAACAAGACCACTGATTGCAACAGTTCCTCAGGAATGGGTAAAACAACCAAGTGAGGGCATATGATCGGCCGAGCAGATGGTAACGATGGAATGAGAAAACCAAGGTTCATCTGGAAAAATGGGT
Source organism: Pinus albicaulis (assembly GCA_034641835.2). Classification (NCBI taxonomy): domain Eukaryota; kingdom Viridiplantae; phylum Streptophyta; class Pinopsida; order Pinales; family Pinaceae; genus Pinus; species Pinus albicaulis. The sequence continues at coordinate 1,276,758,375 of CM076574.1, read as the reverse complement.
TGATAAAATGGCAGTCATGAGAGGTAAAATAAGAATGGTTTCATTTTTACACAAGCTTGAAATCAGGAAACTCTACTTGAGGTTGGTTTCATTTTTACACAAACTTGAAACAAAGATAAACTATGCTTGAAAAAATATTTGGATTCCCCCAGCATGGTGACTCAATTAGAGGTACATGCCCCCAAGCTTCAGTCCATATGAAAGGCAAATGGAGTGAAGGCTCAAATTACGAGATCAAGAGAAAGACTCGACTGGGATTTTACAAGATCGTATCAAAGAATCGAATTGAAGAGGAATGTTTTTCATTGTTTTAGCAAGGTTGACACATTAAAATAAATATCCTCATGACATCTTCTTTCATTTTTTAGGGAGCTTGACACAGTAAACGAACTTTTCTCCAACGATCTTGTTTAATCTTTTAAGGAGCTTGACACAAGAAAATGAACTATGTTTCGATGAGCTTGTTTCATTTTTTAAGGAGCTTGACACAAGAAAACTAACTATGCTCCAAAGACAACTCATCACGTTGAATAATAAGTCATGGCATCGAAGACGTGTTCATCTTATGCGAGAACAACATCTCGAAAATCAAGACCCAATGCCCCCAGCACATGATGCACAACACCATTATCACTGAATGCGCACATGGGGTAGGTAGCCACATAATGAACCTACTCCGAGGATGGTAAAACCAGTGGATAAAGATCCGGGAAGGGACGATGGTGGCCCGAATGCCATATTAGGACTAAAGAATGAAATTTGATCAATAGTCACGATCCGACCTTTGTGTGGAAAACAGATCACACGAAAGAGGGAGGAGACAAGCACGCCCATGTTATAAGCATAGTCACTCCCTAGGAGTAAATTAAAATCCAAGGGACCTTGGACCACCATCATGTCTATATAGACGGTTTTCCCTCGCAAAGTAATAGGCAACTTTGGAAGCATCCCTAATGGTTGACTAGTTCCTCTGTTAAAAGCCAACAAATTTGTGTAACAGGAAAAAGCGGTGGAGAAACAAAAAATTTCCAAATAGTTTAAGAAAAATACTAATAGACACACATCCATCTATAATCGTGCTAGGTACGGCCACATCATAGGCCTATTCCATGATCTCAAAAGGAACATAAGAAGGAATATGGTATCCCGCAAATCGATTCCAATCGAAGGAAGTGACCAAAATACTTGGAGGGGGCACCATAGAAATGAGATGGTCATCTCCTAGTGTTATGGGAGAAAGAGGAGCATCCTCAAGGACCACATACATGGGAGTAGGAAGAAAAAATTATTGAGTCACAGGGACAGGAGAATCTTCCTCCAAGTCTAAGGAATATGAAGAAACAAGAAGAACGTGAGAGGGATGAGATCCACTCTTGATGGAAAATACTTGATGAACAATGGGTAGGATCAGATCGGCCGATTCCATGACTAATGGTTGGTCGGGAATGGATTCATGAATTTTAATTTTCGAGGGAGCGGTATCGACCAAGGATGACTCTCAACTGATGGTTGAATCAACTAGCGGAGAACTCGAAGAAAGCTTCTTGTAACCAAATGGAAGGCATAGTGCAGAAAGAGTAGGGTTGTCCAAAACTCTCATAGCTTCATCCATGTACGGAAAAATTTGAATGGGATGATACCCTTCACACAACTTACATGGATTCGTAATATTACCTGTTTCTTACGATTCCTATCATTACTAGTCAAATATGTGCCACTAATATGACTTCCAAAAGCCAAAGGCAACGACGGACGACCGTCAGACCATGCTTCAACTACCTTGGGAATGCCAGGGCAGTCTCAAAGAAGATGGTCACCTTTGAACAACATGCATGGAAACTTGACTTTCTGGGGAAGGTTGGATGGTTTATCGATGGAAGGTGTCGTAGGAAAAATAGTTGCAGCATCAGCCTCTTGCTTATTTGACTTCTTATTTTTCATCTTCATCTTATTCTTCTTCTTAGCCACCTAGTTACCGGAATCCAGACTTTCACCATGCGAAGAAGAAGAGGAGGATGAAGAAATAGGAAAAGAAGGGGAGAGGTCCACCTTAGAATGAATATGATGTTGTTCAGACGGAGGAGATGGTTGAACAGAGGTCGGAACACTCGAGACCACAGAGGTCGAGAATAACCAAACAAGCAACCCAATAGTTAACCCAGACAGGGACAATGTTTCCATATAACGAGCACCAACATTCCCAAAAGTAGGAAAATGACCAGGATTTCCTTCGGAGTGGATTCCTTGGTTGGTAAACTCCGGAAACGTTGCCATTGGAAACAACCTTAAAACAAAATACTAAGGAAGATAACTTTAACCATGAATATTTCATGCACAGTTAATTTTAAGACATTGAAACAAAACTCTGTCGTTTCATATTTTAAGAGTCGAGTAATAGGAAAAAGGTGACTCTGTCACTTTTAGGTTCAAATGAGCGTGAAAGGAAAAACGCTTCAATGATCTCTTCACTTTTTAAGGAGTCACAAAAAGATCAGAATGACTACTCAGGTAATCTAAGCAAGACGGTGTAACAAGTTTCCGTGAACTGTCATATATACCTTGGTGATAAAATGAAAGAGAAATTACCATGGACTTCACGTACGTGCAAGTAGTCTCCCCGAATGCTATGTTTGGTGTATCATGGTTACAGGGCGACAGACTCGGCTTGCTATGGATAAAGGATTTAAACGTATGAGGGTATCCCTTTATATACACAATGGTATGGGGATCACAAGTCCGTACTAGCACATCCTAAAGCCAGATGGAAAACGACAACTACTAGGTTTAAAGACACCGAAACACGTCACTAGCCTAAACCTCTAAAATATTTGTGTTAGCTTTCAATGCTTCCTTAGATTGATTGAAAATTTTTTTAAAGTTGATCTGGAATTATGTCTCAGTTTCAAAGCCCTATCGAATTTCATTTGACAATTTCTTATATGCAGCTATATGAGAAAAGAAATCTTTCAATTCGATGAATGCTATCTAGTTAAGGGAAGAGTCTCAAACAATGATGCAACAAAGAGTAATACTGCAAACACAATGTTTTCCTAACTAGATGAATTTCACTATTCAAAAGTAATCTAAAATATTCAATGATGGGAATTATGCAATGTAATCTATGCACAATTTCCTTTTCTTTTGAAGCAATAAGAATGCACTCAATGCATTTTTCGATGAAATAAGAATCTACTTAATGCAATTTTTAGCTTTCAATCATTAAAAATTTTAATCTAAGTTCAATGATGGATCTCAAAAAATACTTTTCAATGCAATGTGATCTAATGCACTTTAACAAAAATCAAAGCTCTGAGACAAAAACTAAATGAACGCAAATTTCCTTAATGGAAGGATGAATGCAAAAGGGATGCAAACAAACACTAAGAATGCAATCGTTGTTTTGAACACTTTGTAACGAAATTCCTCAAAAGGCTACAAGACATATGAGGTCAAGCACAAAGGGGACTTCCAAAGCGTGAGCTCAAAACAAGGCATCATTCCCTTTTACATCAAGAAATTATAGAAAGAAGGCTTTTCAATTGAAAAATGAGCAATGTAATATATGCTCACAATTGAACAAGTAAAGGGGAGAACATGTAAATAATACCGAGAAAAGGACCGAAAGGACAAGACACACTAGTGAAGGACTTAGGGAAAAAACCTTATTTTTTCACACACCCTAAAATTGGCATGACTTTTGTGGGTGAAACTAGCACCAACTGGTGCGAATTGCTAACTGACAACTAGCGCCAATGGCTAATTGGTGCGACTTGCTAACTGACAACTAGTGCCAATCGGTGCGATTGTTAGAAAATAAAAGTGCCAATGCCTGAAAAAGAAAAAAAAGGAATTTCTCCCAATGAAAACCAGAATCACCACTTCAAGCAAAAACTAAAAGATCGTAATTGATGAAAAACATAGGAACAAACAGGGAAATGGTAATTCAACTAAACTTGTCGAATGACTACGACCTCAAAGAGTGACAAACGCAAAGGAAACTCCCCAGCGGAGTCGCCAATTTTTTGTCCAGGTAAACCCCCTCTGCGGATAGAGGCAATCCCTCTAGCCCTAGGGCGGGTCTAGCAACTACAAAAACATACTAACATCTACCTTCCTATATTGTAAATGAAATTTAGAGCAAGGAAGATGACCTACCTTGTCTTGATGTTATGTTGTCATCTTCCGTCGAAGCTTCTTGATCTGTCGCTCTTCTAAAGCTCGATATATGTTGCTGCCAACGTTTGATTACCTGTACAGACAGTCAAGACACCACGACAAGCATAAAATCATGAAAAACATAAAAAAAAATTACAATCTATCTAAATGATCAAGGAATGTTAGAAATATCATTATATATGTAAACAAGAATGGAAGATAAACATGAGTTGCATTTTATTATGATAAAGACAAGGGGAGTTTACAACCAAGCCTTGATGTTGAGGCTCTCCTTCGGTAGGTATGTATCCAAGCATATTTGTAATGCTCTCACACACAAAGTTCCAAGATCTCATTATGTTCCCAACACACAAAAACAATCACACTCTGCGCTATTCTCCCGAAGCTATAATTGCTTCTTCTTTCTATCATCACTAACTAAGGCTATAGAGCTGAAGGAGTTCTCCTTATATAACAATGGAGGAGGAGGTTATGGACCCTCAAATAATGGGAAAAGATCTTATCCTTTGGAGTAGTTCCTATTTCTTGGGAACAAGAAGCCCAAAGGGGAAATTCCTCAGCCATATCCTCAAAACAAACTTCCATCTCGCTGCCTCGCAAAGCTTCTAGTCACGGAAGCTTCACTTCTATTTTTAAAACTTTCCAAAAGAGGCTTGGCGTGAGTTTGAAATTGAGATAGAGCGCCAATCAGTGTGGGCCTCAGTGTAAATCTCTGCTATCAGCGCGGGTCAGACACTGAGAGAAAGCGCCAACCTTGAAAACTAGGCTTTTATAGGAATATTTCAGAAAATTTGTAAAAGAAGATGATTTGGCAAACAAAATGTGGTTCGGGGGTATGTATTCCATGCTTGGAAAGTACACAAGGGTCACTGTATGGGTCCTCCAGGGTCAAGGAATAGGGAGTACAAGGACAGTGACAAATTTCTCTGTAACACCTACACAAAATATTATACCAAGGCAGAGAAGCTGAAGTTTTACCAGTGTGTCTCCAAGTGTTGTTTCTGCAAAAAAAAACCCCAAAATTTGTCCTACACTTGAATTTTGGAGCATACTGTGGATCTTACAGTCATTTTTTCCATATTAAATTTATGGTTGATCGGTGCTTTGTTAAGTATTCTGGCCTTCTTTTCAATTTGTAAGTGTCAAAGGCACCTGCTCACATGTTCTCAGTCTGCAACAAGTTCACGAGAACACTCTTTTAAGCAAGCTTGAACATGCATAACATAATTCCATCGAGACAATGTCTGTGCAATGTTCAACCTATGTTGATAGTCAATGTGCATTCTCATCGACAATCTCTCACTTCTGATTTTGATTTTTCTTCTATTTTTGTGAGTTTTTCTAAATGACACTTTTGCACACTATTTATTTTGCAAGTGTCACTTTCATGTTTAAAACTCTCAATTTTTCTTTTTTTTACTTTAATAAGTGTCGTTTTCATGCTATCTTATTTTTGGCAAGTTTCTCTTTCAATGTCGTTCTCATTTTGTAAGTGTCATTTTCACTTTCCTCTTATTGTCGCATGTGTCATCTTATGAGAATGGAAATCATCATACAAAAAACATATGTAGTTTTTGTTTTTTTCAATGGGTAAACTTGATGCTAATGAGTCATTCTTATCATAGATACATGTATCACACTCATTACCAAATATTGAAGCACTATTGCACAAGTGTCATCATTATCGTCGCAAAGTGTACCTTTAGTGTTGCACTTGGAGAAAGTTGTCGCAATGCCAACACATTGATGAAATTATTTTTTTCATGTGTTTTGAGTGATAAATGTTATGTCTTCAACTATTATAAGTTTCTTATCATGCTCAAGTTTTACGCTTATTTACTTTGGCCTTACTGATCCCACAGTTAGCCAAACCTGAAAAAGTGCATTCTCAAGCAACCTGATCTCACTCAGCCTTCCTAAACTACACATTGTGCAGTCTCATCCCTCAAGCCTAGACCTTGCTTCTTGGATATGTGTAATTCATAGTTCCTACCTTCCATAACTACACACTGCGTAGTCACAGTGCTCAACGTTTTCCCTTGAGCTCTAGAACTAGTTAGCCTCCTCTGCACATTGCATAGTCTAAAGCATCAAAAATAAAACTTGAGCTCTTGAAATGAAAATATGCATAAGCCCTAGGCCACTATCCCTCCAAAATTTCATAGTGGAAAAGCTGAAGTATCAGGCCTATATACTGACCCCTTGAGCCCCTCAATTTCACAATTATCTTTCCTTATCCAATCGGAACCGTGCATTGCAAAGTATAAAGGTTGAGTCTGGGACCCGAGCCTTCTGCGCTATAAAATTGTGTAATAATTGAGAAAATATATCAACCTATCACCCTATTACAACTCAGTTAATGGTTTTCATGAAGCTTGTTGGACTAGGGGTTTATCAGACATATGACATCTTATAATGAGTGGATTTTAGTTGCAGGTATTATATCATGTTATGATAGGATGATTATGGAGGAGATGAATAAGGAGACCCTACTAGATTACACCTTTGTTGCTACAAAGACAATTTGATCAATCAAGAAAAGATAAAGGGTCACCAGATTGTGAGAGCCGTTGAGGATTAAGGTCATAGTGAAGACTCCCTACCTTCAATCATTATGGAGGAGGAATAAGTAGATCCTGTACTATCTTTCAAGAAGACATTAAGACAACAATATAAATATTTTATTTACATTTCCATATCATCATAAAGTCCATGGCATCAATGGTATGTCATGTCTTGTCAATGTGTCATGTCATGGTGTATGAGTCATCATTTTTCGCATCATTTGTGGATTATGTAATTTCAATATGTATGAAATGAAATGTAAAGTGGAAGTCTAAGAGCCATGTATAGAATGTGAAAAGTCATGAAGGATTCAAAAGGTCATAGAGAAGTCAAAAAATCATGAGGGTAGTCCAAGGGTCACAAGGAGGTGAATGATCACCCCATTTGTTACATATACACCCTCATATATCATGTAAATGATTTTTCTTCTTGGATCTTCCTACCAGGCATTAGAGAGAAAGATAGTTCTTTTGGAGGAGCAAGTGGCTGCTCTAACACTCCAATATTGGAGTTAGTGGTGTTGATTTTACTGATGTATCTTTGAACTGTTTCTTAATTTCAAAGCTAGTTGAGCCAACAAACTTTCATGCATATGTCATAAATATTCTAAGACTATTATTTGAATGTTTGTGATGTCTGTTGTTTTCATTTGTAATAAGGAAATTGAAATATTTCTCTGGCTTTGGTACCTATCTTGTTGAAGGTGTGTATTATGTGTTTTAACAATCATTTATTCTATGTGAACTATTTTGCTAGTTGATCAAAAATTCATTCATATGTATATTCTCACATGTGTTTACTATATTAGTACTATTAATGTTAATTTTAGGCTCACTTTTACCTCCCTTTCGGTAGAGGAACCTTAATAGATTTTGCAACTGAACATTACACAAGGCATACCACTTGTTTATCTGAAAGTACATGTACATTACTCTCTTCTGTTGACCATCGTATCAAAGGAAAGCCTTTAAGAACATTTTGAATTCAAGCCTTATTTCTGGAAGGGATACCAAACTAAATGGTCCACATTTTGATTGGGAATTCTCAGCGGGGAGACCCTCTTGGTTGACGGATTTACAACACCATAAAAAACACACAAGAAATCTAGGAAGAAGCATGCAAGAGTAGCAGGAGGTGATTCTCTCACAACACAACTCAAGTTGGATTTCGCCCTAATTATATGCATGGAAATTACTGTATGAGGTACTATATGATACTTAGATTTCGGTGCTTCATTTCATATGACAAGGAGTATGGAGTTATTTATTAGTCTCAAGGAGAAGGACCTACAGTTACACATTGAACTTGGGGATGATGGAAGGTATAATACCAAAGGGATTGACACTATTACCCTTTAAGAGGGAGCCAATATTTTGTCTTCACCTAAAGAATGTAATTTATGTGCCTAGTCTAAAGAAAAAATTAGATGTTGTAGCTATACTTGAAGATCATGGATATAGCGTGGTGTTCAGTAAGGGGAAAGTTTATCTGAAACATGTTACTACTATTATCAATCTGTAATTATAAGGCTAAACAAAAACTACATATGCCAACATCAAACCAACTTTGGAAACTGTGATCTACCCTGCTAGTTTCAGAGAGGGCTCTCTCTATAAGATTTAACTTGGTTTGGATATGTTTTTAGGCTAGTTATGATAGTGCTTAAGCTTTGGGTTTTGGTTTTGTAAAATTGATTGTATTCAATAGATTAATGTCTATTGGGAAATGGAGTCAAAATATAACTAGATCGTTGCATCAACTTTACGCAGAGTAAACACAAGGCAAGATAGGAGTATTTACTGGATCTTTCGAATTTATAAATGGATTTATGATAGAAATATGAAAAGATTCAGCAAAACTAAAGAGAAATTAAGAATTATTTAGTTTGGCCTTCAGTGGAAAACATTATGATTGTAAAGACATCCAGGATAAGGTACTAAATAGTAAATCCCATTCATCATGCTTTCTTCTTTACAATTGGAATTCAGATGATTACAATGAAAGATGACAATGAAACATAATAAAAGAAGGAAAACATCGCCAATATTTAAGCCACAAGAATCTTGTGAATGGTCTAATTATTATTGATGCTCCAGTGCTTTAAAAAATATTGTAGCACTCCAAAAGACAATAATGATTCTAATCTCAATAAATCGACCTTTGATACTTCCAAATCCGAAGTATTTATACAAAATATTACAACAAAAATTCCCATAATATAGTCTATAATAGACTTGAACTTAAAAATCTAATTATGAAAAAATTATAGTTTCGGTGGAATGAGATGTGCAACTGCAGGTGCTGATGTAGTGGGGCAGTTAGGACGTGGACCATATTTCACTATTGTGCTGGTAGACTGAGTGTTGTGCTGGTGGATGAACTGTTGTATGAATTCCATTTCTTTTCTTGTAGTTACAAACAGATCAACTTTGCGTAAAACCTTTTCCTGACTTGACGTTTCTATTTTTTTGCTACCTGAATCTCTTTTTTCATGTTTAACCCTTTTTCTAAACAAAACAACGTAAAAAATCATTTACCTGGATTTTAAATGCTATAGGATTTACTTCTAAACTTTATTGAATCCATATAAAATTTCACATCACATGCTTTACAATTTTTTATAAGAGAAGAGGAATTAGCGATGCGATGCAAAGTGGGAGGCGACATGGAGGGAAGGTGGGACTGAACTCATTGCAATAAAAAATATTAGGTTTTGGTTATAAGCGCGAGGGAGTAAACTCTAAAATATGTGAAGTGCGAAGTGCAGGGAGAACGAGGGCAACGTGGTAGGTAAGGTGGGACTGACTGCATCACAAATCACAAATCTTAGGTTTTGGTTATAAGCGCAGGTGGTAAATGCTAAAACTTGTGAAGTGCGGTATGTGATTGGGACCCACCCACATCACACATTGTAGACTTTATAATTTGGGAAATACGGTAAGTGCTAAAATCCGTGAAGTGTGATTTGCGCTGATTGGAGGATGATGTGTCAGGGAGAAATGGAACCCATTGCATTGGAAAAATTATCAAGTGGTGAATGATTTCAGCGGTAAGGTAAATTTTATGATGTTTCATATTATGTGATATGTATTGCAAATAGCCCAAAGTGGGAGGCGGAGCTGCTGTGGTGGGGCCAACCGCATCGCAAGTTAAGTAAAATACATTTCGGGCGCTTCAAATGGTAAGTTAAAAAATGTGCGATGTGATATATCGCAAATCGGCGATCGCAAGTGTTAAGGTTTTGTTGCGATGTGAAAATTTATAATATGCAAAATGCGATGGATGGTGGTGGAAAGGGTTACGTGTCTGGGAGGATGGTCACACTTTAATTGCAATCGGGGAAATGGGAAAGCGGAGGTAAAACAATGATATAGTGGCGAAAAAGGTAAAGTATAAATATATAGCAAAAAATGAAAAAAAGGTAAGGTTTAATGGTTTTTTTAGAGGAAAATAAAATTAAAAGGGAGTGTGGCGGGTGAATGGGTCCCATTTTATTGCATATTTCCATTCGAAAGGTTTGTAGGAGACGAAAATGAAAGGATTTTTGATTTGGCCAATGCGAAAAGCGATGGGGGTCCACCAATGAAACATGGTACTGAAGAGTTTTGAAGATTTCTAAAGTAATTCCCTTTAAGCACCTTTTAACTTATAATGGGTCTCTTAAAGCTTGGATAAGACATTCTTTGCTACTTTTGACCTTTTTGACAGAATTAAAACCTGTAGTACCCAACCTTATTACAAATTATTTAATCACATTTAAATGATGTGATTAATTCAATCAAAACATAATTACTTATCTCCTAATGATGCATTTGGACGTACAAGCATATTATTCATAAGGTTTTAACCTTTTTTGGACATAATTTACAATTATGGAATATTATTTGCAATATAAAAAGATCTGAGATGAAATAATAAATCACCTTGAGATCCTATAGATTATAGGACCCTAACAGCTACTAGACAAGTAAAATAAATTGGTGTTTGGATTAAAATGATCTACAATATAGAGTTGTATGCATGTGTTGCACTAAGCAACAATGTAGAACTTGTTCACGGCTAAGATGTCGGAGAGCTCTGACATAGGCGCATGGGACACCTACACCATGGAGCTTTGAAAACAATGCAACAAATCACCACTGGATTTCCAAAATGCACCCTTGATCAAGATGATGTATGCAAGGGATTAAATCTTGGAAAAAATGTCAAATCCTACATCCAGAGCCGAGATAGTAGAGTTGGAGCTATGTTGGAGTGAGTTTAGCCATATGCGTGTGGAAAAATTTCTACAATCTTAGTTGTAATGCAAAAGTATTATGTAATTTTTGTATATTATTTTTTCTGAAAATGATGGATCCATTTCATCAAGAACAAAGATGAGTTTTATTCAAATTTTTTTGAATCCACGACCTTAGTTGAAAATCAGACTAGACAAAAAATCAAATCCTTAAGAATTTGTAACAACCTCATCCCAAATCTACCCATGTAACCAACCAACTTGGGTAAACATGGGATGAGAGGCTACTATGATTTGATTCAACCTTTTAGGTGACCTTAAGGAAGTGGAATCAATGGAAAGACATCAAAAAAGCCTTCCACATCAATAACAAAACTCCTAGGAGCCATCCAAACTACTCAGGTAACCAACCCCTAGGTCCCACTAGGTTTTTAGATCATTAAAAGCTTGAAATCTCCCTTGATATGGACAAGGGTGCATCTGGGAGGCTTTGGATGCTCCCACATCATGGGCATGCATGCATGTAGGGAATTTTTTCCTCAGACCTTTGCCAACTTGCCTGAGATTTGAGCCACTTCTTCATGCCTAAAGTCCAAATCACTGCCCAGAAGACCATGACACTTTTAGAATGAAATATAACAATAGAATAATGATACAAAATTAAACAATGGAAAAAGGACTTGATTGGACTCATACCACCCATGACAAACATTTCGTCAAACATATCAAAAATATGTAATCTACAGGTTTAAATAACATATTTGAGCATAAGGGGGCTCATAGTTATCTGAGAATAGCTAAGAAGCATTGTTTCCTCATCACATTAACTACATTACCATCTATTTGTGCATAGATACATTGTTCATTCATTTACAAATCAAAACATGATGAGAGCCATACATCATAACTATCATAAAACACATTCATAACCAACATATAAACAATAGAATTGAAAAGCGCATAAAATGAGACAAAATAATAACAAGAATACTTACCCATCAATACAAGAGGAAAAAAACCCTTATGGCCATAAGAAAAATGCAACCAAGTCTGGGACTTCCATGTTCCACCCGAACATAGAGATGGCTAAGCCAAATCTCTCTTTAGAAATTCACCCATGTGAAATATTCTAAGCATGAATGTAGGATCTCATAAAACTCAGCAATCAAAACCAAATGAGGGATTCCAGATGAAAAACCACCTCAACCCTCAACCAGTCATTCCACTGCATGGTCAGACATCACAACCATCGCCATATTAGTCTCCACCCAAACTTTCCAGGGCTCCAAAGAGTTTCTTCCAACTAGGGATTCTAGGACTAGTAACTCAACCCACATCTACTGATGGGCTTATAGAGTGTTTATCCAACCAAGGATTCCAGGAGTAGTAACTCAACCCACCTAGGGATTCTAGAACATTTTTCCAACCAGGGCTTCCAGGACTAGTAGTCAACCCAAGCTATTACAGGGCTTCCAGAGAGTTTTTCAAACCAAGGCTTCTAAGAACTAATAACTCAACCCACAACCAAAGGAACATGAGAACCAAAAAGGAAAAAAAACAATTAAATGAACCCAAAACACCATGTCTATCTAGGAAATGTCAAGGCTAGGAAAATCAACTTTCAATCTAGCGAATCCTCCATGCCAATGAGAGATCATGACCATGAAAACAAATGCATATTCCATGATTTCCAAATATAGTGAGGAAAACATATATGAAACTTAATACCTGCAAACAACATCCATTGTAGCTGTTGGTACCGATGTCCTCTTGCAATTTCCCGCACTTCCTTTTCCTTCTTGCTCCAAATCTTTAAGTATACCACACTCTGCAAGAGTACTACAATGAATCTAAGTATCCAAGAGTATGAGAGAGAGAGAGAGAATAATGAAAGCTCCAAAAAAACACTAAAAAATGCCATGAGCTGATCCTCAAAAGCCTTTTTATTAATGAGGCCTCTAGTTTTTTCATTTTACATTATTTTCCTTCCTTTTCCTCCTCACATGCAACTTGTGACCTTTCACCTCCCTTCTCTACCAATTTCCATTATTTTTATAAATAATTTCCAATAAATGCCACTTTGTCTTTCCAAAGCCTTAGACATTTCCTTTTCCAATTTCCAATGCCATAATAAACCATATGAACACATGTACTAGGATTTTTTTTCCCACGATTAAGCTTAGAATACGTGTCCCATGACCTTGGTTATTATTTTTCCTTTATTAACTTGTATTACATGGAATTTTAACCAAGGCTATTACAAGACCCTCCCCCTTGGGGGAACACCATCTTTGGTGTTCAATAACACCTACACCAACAAGATTTTTTGAAGCAAAACATACTGCCCATGGAGCTTTATAACTTAACTCGTTGCAATATTTACAATTATCAACCCACTGAGAAGAAAACCAACATGACAACGTGACATATATAACATCATAATGACATGACACCCATACCGCTTATTGGAGCTTTATAACATAGCTCATGGTGGTATTTACGTCGATATAAATATGCACATATACCAAAAAATCATATGAACATATACCAACACACATGCCAAAACATTCACTCAACCAGCGAATAAGGAAGGATACATGGCTCACATTTGATCTGCCATCTCCCATGTAGCTTCATCAGTCCCAAAGTGCTTCCATTGCACTTTAAAATGTTCAATTGCTAAATTCTTGAGCATGAGCTTCTTTATCTACATAATGCATTAAGGTTTCGACTCGAATTCTCATTTTGGCTCCACCTCCAATACATACGAGTAAATCACATGATTAACATCTTTAACATACTTATTAAGCAATGACACATGGAAAACATCATGGAATTTCATTGTAGGAGGTAGTGAAATTCGATAGGATACTAGTCCAATCCTCTCAAGAATCTTGAAAGGTCCACAAAACCGTGATGCCAACTTGACACATGATCCAATCTGCAAGGAGCTCTTATTGGGCTTGATGTGAAAGTACACCTATTCCCCAACCTGAAACTCCTTAGAAAACTTTTTCTGATCTACATAGATCTTCTATCTATCCCATGCTTCTTTCTGATTCTTCTTGATTACCTACATTTCATGTTCCATCTCAGCCAACATATCTAGTCCAATCAATACCTTGTTAACTGGATCACTCCAGCTGATAGGATTATTAGAACTCCACACATACAATGCCTCAAATGGACTCATCCTCAATGATTTCGAGTAACCATTTTTTTATGAGAACTCTACCATTGGAAGATACTTGTTGAGGTAATTTAATTACTTAAATTCCTTTCCATAAATTTTCCACCCGGGGGTCTGTGGACTTGCAAGCCGCATGTGCACTATATGCGCTAGAGATCGGCTTCCAATTTAGAAAGAGAAATTTTAATCTATAAAATGAAAAATGACAATCATCATGAAAATAAATCTAATATAGAAAGAAGTAAATCTCACCACACTTTTGGAATTAAAAATCATACATGCACTATGAAAGAAAATCACACCACACCTGCTAAAGTAAAACACACTTGTGAGAATTAAAATTACTAATCTAAATCACTCCTGCAAGAATGGAAACACACACTTGCGGAAATGAAAAACTAATGTACTTTCATGAATTAAAAAAATTAATCTACACACACACTTGCATGAAATTAAATCATACTTAAAAATAGAATGAAATAATGAAAACAAACTTCTAAGTTACTTCTACCGAAGTATGCTTTTTGTGATGGGGGGCCTCCATTCTTCAAAAACATACCAGCATCATGATAAGCACACTCAAACTCAAATTGGCACACTCAAAATGAATTTATGTATAAATGAAAGAATAATTACATCAATCTCCAAAAAAACCTCTAACTACATACTCAAACTCTATGCTATAAGCCTAATACTATCTATCTCATTACGTCATCATTTCACATCTCCTTCCATGATTCTGAATGTCCCAAATTCACATTACAAATGTCTAGATTACAAATGAAAGGAGAAGGCTCTCCTATTTATAAAAAACTTAAGAAACTACTTCATTAATGGAGATCCACCATTCTCTCGTTATATCAATAAAAGTTTCAACCAATTAACTAATTATAAGACACATATCCCTTTATTCGCTATTCTCCTCTATGGTATATCGATGATCCCCATCCAAATCTCCTCCAAATCTTGAAGATAATTCGAAATTGAACCTTGGAAGATACATAAGGATGTCTTCTAAGCTTCCTAATCACCTACACATGGCACAAAACTCATTCCACCTTTAGGTATAAATAAATATATGTTATCTTCTAGCTTTTAATCATAAATTCACTCATAATACTATAAATTATTAACTTTGGAAAACACTAATGTAACCCCATATGAGGATGAGAATGGGGGCTAATGTAGGGTTATGTGGTTATAGAGTTGTGAAATGTGAGTGAAATAGTAGCGATGAAGGTAAAAGTGTATGACATTTTGAAGACATTTTGGAGGCCCAACATACCCCCCAACTGAAGTTATTGCATTTCCTCATGCAATCTCTTGCATTGATTCATTTAATCATGATTTGATATTTTTGAATTGTCTTTCTTTTATATGAACTTTGGCTGATATTGATTTTTTTTTCAACTTTGCATAATTATATGATAAATTTTCTCCTTTTGCAAAGTGTTCTTTTGAAAAAAGGCTGATTACAACATATTACTATGGTTGGTTCTTGTGTGACAAACAAATTTTATTAGTATTGGTTCTTGTGTAAAAATAATTTTCTTATTTTTATGTTGCATCGAAATACTTTGAAAACATTTAATCAGCCATCTAATGTGCTCATTATTTGATTATCACATAAATTTTTGAATCATAATGCAACAGTATTTTTTTGGAAGAGTATGTTGGTAAGGTTGGAATGAAATGAAGCGATATGAAAGATAAACATGCTGGTTATCACTCCCCCCAACTAAAGATGTTTTTAGTTTTTGTGAAATGAGAATGGGAATGTGGTGGGGTATTTTCCAAAAATTATAATTTCATTATTTAAGGAATCACATGGTTAAAAGTTAGAAAAGAACATAACTTTACTTACCTAAGAAGTGGATGAATTGTGTATATGTAGAAAAATGAGGTTCCTGCAAGATCATGGAATGTGAAGTAGAAGGAGTTGATCTACTTGTTGATTGCATAAGTGGTGGATGAAGTCGTGAATGAGGATTCTTTATTGGTGCGACTAAATCTATTGCATCTGCTACAAAATTTTGAATGGTGATGAATCTTATAGTATTCATATCATTCCCACACATTGGCATAATTCTTATCTATGTGAATGAATTTGTTGATGTCGAACGTGTTAGAAAATTAAATATTATAGAGAAATGCAACACATAAAATAAGCGGAAAATACAAGCACACAAAATGCATAAAACCGAAGAGACACAGATATACGTGGTTCACCCAGTTTGGGCTACGTCCACCCCGAACAGCCAGTCCTTTCTTTCTATTATCCAACAAAATGCAGAGACAAAACCTTTAGCAGATCCGCTGTAATATCCTATGTTCTCTCTCACAGTCTCCATATCTATTTCCCGCTCAGAGAATACACATACGATATATAGTCGTAATACAGTACCCTCATAAAATCGAGGGGTTGCCTTCTAGGGAAAAAAACCATAAACTAAACATAACTTCTACCATCAGATCATTCACCTAATGAATGACCCAGATTGACTAGAGATTACTATACTTTTACAAGGCAATTTTACATCTATTTTTGGCTTCGGGGGCGCTGCCCCCGAAACCCCCAGCGGGGGACCGCTGGCCCCCGGACCCCCCAGCTGGGGGGGTAGGCCCCCCTCGGACCCCGCGGGGGGGACAAGTCCCCCCCACACCCCCCCGTGTGCAAGGGTGTACAATTTTCCTGGGGTATACATCCAGATAAAACAAGGATATCTGAATCAAGAAGAAAATCAGGCTCCACACCCAACAATCTCCCACTTGGAGACTGATTTTAGCAACTCCACCAATATTTCATTTGTTGGACAATGACTCCTCTTTGGACCTAGCTGTTCCTCATCTTCATCATCATCCTTGAAGACCAATTTAAACTGAGCACATTTTCAGTTTCTCCCTAGTTACAACTTTTGTTAGCATATCTGTAGGATTCTCGCTAGTGTGTATCTTTTCCAGCTTCAACTCTCCATCTTCCAATACTGACCGTATGAAATGGTACTTGAGATGTATGTGTTTAGTCCTGGAATGAAATGCTAAGTTCTTTGCAAGATGAATGATACTTTGGCTATCACTGTATAACGTGCCCATATCATGCTTCTTACCCAATTCACCCATAAGCCTTTGTAACCAAATCATTTCTTTACTAGCCTCTGTAGCAGCAACATACTCTGCTTCTGTTGTTGAAAGTGCAACAACACTTCGGATTTTGAAACCCAACTGACAGCTGTTCCACCTACAGTAAATACATATCCTCTAGTCCTCCTCCTGTTATCTCTGTCACTTGCCATATCTACATCAACATATCCCTGTAGAGCAATGTTTGAACCACCAAAGCATAATGCTTGATTTGCGGTACCTCTCAAATATCTGAGAATCCATTTTACTGCCATCCAATGTTATTTTCCTGGATTATTCATGTACCTACTTACAACTCCCACTGCATGTGCAATATCAAGCCTTGTGTAGACCATTGCATGCATTAAGCTTCCAACTGCTGATGCATATGGAACTTTAGACATATAATCCATGTCTTCTTGGGTCTTTGGGCACATATCCTTACTAATTTTGAAATGGATAGCAAAAGGTGTACTAACTGGTTTTTCATTCTGCATATTAAATCTTTTCAACACCTTTTCTATGTACTCATTCTGAGACAGTGTTAATTTGCAATTTTTCCTGTCTCTAGTTATCCTCATACCAAGGATTTGTTTTGCAGCTCCCAAATCCTTCATTGCAAATGAATTTTCCAATTTTCTTTTGAGCACATTTATTTCCTGCATGTTAGATCCTGCAACAAGCATGTCATCTACATACAATAACAATATAGTATAGCTGCCATCATTTTTCCTTTTTAGATAAACACAATGATCAGAGTGACATCTAGTATAACCTTGTTCAGACATAAACTTGTCAAATTTTAGATACCACTGCCTTGGAGCCTGTTTTAAGCCATACAAGCTCTTCTTTAACCTGCACACCAATTTTTCTTTCCCTTTGACCTCATATCCTTATGGTTGCTACATGTATATCTCTTCCTCCAAATCTCCATGGAGAAATGTTGTCTTTACATCTAACTGTTCAAGATGTAAATCTTCCGCTGCTACAAGACTTAAGATAGTTCTGATTGAAGTCATCTTAACAACAGGAGAAAATATTTCGTCAAAATCAATACCTTTCTTCTGTGCAAACCCCTTCACCACAAGTCTAGCTTTGTACCTCTGTTTTCCTCCATCTTCTTCCTTCAGCCTGTAAACCCATTTATTATGCAATGTAGTTTTACCTGCAGGCAACCTGACTAAGTCCCAAGTCTGGTTATGCATTAAGGAGTCCATCTCTTCTTCCATGGCTAGCTCCCACTTCTTCTTGCTTTCAACTTGCATTGCTTCTTCATAACATTCAGGTTCACCAGAATCAGTCAGCAATAAATAATATAATGAAGGAGAGTATTGTTCAGGGGGTCTACTTATCCTGGTAGATCTTCTAACACCACTTTCAGGTGTTTGAGGTGCATGTTGCTGTTGTGGTGGTTGCTGATACTGTGGTTGTTGATTATTATCATTTTCAGGCACCTTTAATTTTTCAGTTATCTCATCAAGAACCGCGTATTCCTTGCTTTCTTTTTCATGTTTATTTTCCTGCAACTGATTCTTATACAAGACCTTTTCATTGAATATTACATCTCTGCTCCTAATGATTTTGTGATTTTCATAATCATATAAGCGATAACCAAAATCATTAGCACCATATCTAATAAAGGTACATTTATTTGATTTTTCCTCAAGCTTTGTTCTATTTTCTTTATTAATATGGACAAAGGGCTCACAACCAAATGGCTTTAAAAAAAGTAGTTTACCTTTTTACCTGTCCATGCTTCCTCTGGAATACCACCATCCAAGGAACTTGAAGGGCCTCTGTTTATTAGATAAACAGCAGTATCTACAACATCTACCCAAAATTGTAAAGGAAATCCTGCATGTAATCTCATGCACCTTGCACGCTCCATGATTGTTCTGTTCATCCTTTCCGACACACCATTTTCTTGTGGTGTTTTTGGAACTGTCTTCTCTCTACGAATTCCATGTTCTAAACAGTACCTATCAAACTCTTTGCTACAATATTCACCTCCATTTTCTAATCTGAGACACTTTAACTTCTTTCCTGTCTCAATCTGAACCAAAGCTTTCCATTTCTTGAAATTATCAAATACATCAGATTTATTTTGAATACAATAAATCCAAGTTTTTCTAGTTTCATCATCAACATAATAGCGAGAGCCACCGAGAGATGATACCAGAGCAGGTCCCCATACATTTGTATGCACAAGCTCCAATATTTCACTCTTATTTTCTTTCCGAACTCTAAGAAATCTGACTCTCTTTTGTTTTCCATAAATGAAATTCTCACAAAAATCCAAATCAACATTCTTCAAACCTGGCAACAAATTTATTGAGTGAAGAATCTTCATCCCCTTCTCACTCATATGTCTAAGCCTATGATGCCATAATGCTACATCTGATCCTTTGGAAGTTAAAGCATTAACAAAATTAGAAATACCATTGCATAAATACAATGTACCAACCTTTTCACCTTTTGCTATTACCAGGGCTCCTTTGGTGACCTTCCAAGCTTTATCTATGAAATTTGTCACACAAACTTCACCGCCTAACTACCCTGTTGAAATCAAATTTGTCTTTAGATCTAGAACATGCCTTACCTCCTTTAGTAGCCATTAGTTTCCATTCTACTATTTTACAAGAACCTTACCCATTCCAACAATTTTACAGGGTTTATCATCACCCAAATGAACTTGTCCAAAATCTCCTTGAACATAGTCATGAAAATATTTCTTATCAGGTGTGGCATGGAATGAAGCCCCAGAATCTACAACCCAAGAATCAGTAACATTTTTGAAAGAAAGAATCAAAGCATCTTGTAACACATCACCTGTCACATTTGCTTCATGATTGTTTTCTTGCTGTGCATCTCCTTCTTTTCCCTTCGGAGATCTACAGTATTTCTTTAGGTGTCCTTTGTTTCTGCATTTCCATCACACTATCCCCGATCTAGACTTGGATCTGCCTTTCCTTGATTTACTGCGATATCCCGAGCTATTTCCTCTTTCCATTCTTCTTCCCCTAGAATCTGCACTCAAAGCATTACCCGATGTCTTACTGGAGCTTTTCCGTCGCATTTCCTCGCTAAGGATAGCATCGAAAACATCATCAAACTTTAAAGTACTAGATCCAGAGACAGAGTTACTAATGGCCATAACTAAACCATTCCAGCTTTCTGGCAATGAGCGCAGAAATAACAGAGCTCTAACTTCATCATCAAATTTTACCCCTACAGAACTTAACTGACTGGTAACTATATTAAAATCATTTAAATGGTCTGCACCAAATCCACCTTCCGACATCTTCATATTAAATAGTCGTTTCATAAGAAATACCTTGTTTGAGGCCGAGGGATTTTCATATATTTTCGCCAATGTCTGCATCAAACCCTCTGTTGTTGTTTCCTTCAAAATATTGAAGGCGACTGACACCGCAAGGCACAACCGTACTGTTCCAAGTTCCTTTCTATCGAGAATGTTCCATTCCGCGCCTGTCATGGCTGCCGGATTCTTTGCTTTTCCACTCAATGGTAGGTACAGATCTTTCTGATACAGATAATCTTCCATATGCATCTTCCACAGTGGAAAGTTTTGGCTGTTAAATTTCTCGACCCTAAACTTAGCATCTTTCGCCATTGATCCCACTCGAACTAGGAACCCTCCTTTCCTGCGAGTTTATCAGCCAAATATACCTTCGGCTTCGATACCAGTTGTTAGAAAATTAAATATTACAGAGCAATGCAACACATAAAATAAGAGAAAAATAAAAGCACACAAAACGCATAAAACCAGAGAGACACAGATATACGTGGTTCACCCAGTTTGGGCTACGTCCACCCCGAACAGCTAGTCCTTCCTTTCTATTATCCAACAAAATGCAGAGACAAAACCTACAACAGATCCTCTATAATATCCTTTGTTCTCTCTCACAGTCTCCCTATCTATTTCCCGCTTAGAGAATACACATACGATATATAGCCGCAATACAATACCCTCATAAAAGTGAGGGGTTGCCTTCTAGGGAAAAAAACCCTAAAGTAAACATAACTTCTACCGTCAGATCATCCGCCTAATGAACGGCCCAGATTGACTAGAAATTACTATACTTTTACAAGGCAATTTTACATCTATTTTTGGCTTCGGGGGCACTTCCCTCGAAACCCTCGGCGGGGGACCATTGGCCCCCGGACCCCCCAGCCGGGGGGTAGGCCCACCGGGACCCCGCAGGGGGGACAAGTCCCCCCCACACCCCCCCGCGTGCAAGGGTGTACAATTTTCCTGGGGTATACATCCAGCTAAAACAAGGATCTCTGAATCAGAAAGAAAATCAGGCTCCACACCCAACAGAATGTAGAAAGAGATAGTTGGTTACTGACCATTAATGAATGTTGTTAACCAAATCGAGACTACTCACCAATAATGTCAATGAGAGGAAATATTCATAAGTACATCTTACTAGGTACGAATAGATGTGTTGTAGTTGAGTCACCTAGAAGATACAAAAAAAAGGGATATTTATGTATTCCCATTCTTCTTTGGTGAGAGGACTTGCCGTTAAGGCATGCAAACCTCAAGGTACTACAAAAAAAAACTCTTTTCTTGAAGCCAATTAATGTGATGATGTCGATGGGCAAATACTTGTTAGAAGGGAGGCACTAATGCATACTCCATCACTGAACACACGTAAAAAAAAATAATTTGATGACCATAGGTAAACTATATGTGATTGAAGCAGGGTTTATTAATGGAAAAGGAGAAAGGACAACCAACATGTAAGTGAGCTAACTGATTTTATTAATGGGTTAGAAGTGGATGGAAATGAATGGAGGTGAGTGGAAAGTGAATGGAAAAATTAATGGAACATGTGACATTTTCTAGGAAAATTACTATGGTTATGCTCGAAATGCTTGGTTGGATTGCAAATTTTAGAGAGGAAAAATTGGCATTTATGGATAATAGAAATGGATTTAACTCATTTCATGTTCTCTTGAAAAAAACATCAGTCTTTGAAAACCAATTCTGTGCATAAATTGGTCTTCGTTAATTCTTTAATCATCTTTAGACTTGCAAAAAAATCTTGGCACTAATATTGCAATAAAATGTAAGTGTATTCAAAGAAGTGATCAATTTCTCTTGATACATACGCACAAAAAATATGCATAACTAAATACCGAAAAAATAGATTATAAGAAAATGAAATGCATGACAAGTCTTATTCTGATGTCCAATTTTAGTGAGTAAAAAACCAAGTTAAAGCAAATCCATATTAGAAACATGTTTTAATGATCTAATGATGTTTCACAAGTCCAATTGATGCAAAATCCAAAAAATTACCATTTTTTACTCGCTAAATTTTTTATGAAAACTCAATCATTGCATATTTCTCGTCGATATATTTACAGTCACGTTTGAATCACATAAAATGGACGTTGTGTGAGAAAGTTATGCCCTTTTGAAGTTTTTAGGAAAGAGTGAAAAAAATTGCGTAAAGGTGCCACATGTCAGCACCAGGGAGTGCCACGTGGATGATGACATGGAATGCATACATGAAAATTGTTGAAGGTGACATGATGGACAATGGGGCAATGAATGTGTAATATTGATCAATAATACGTTTCCACGTGGACCAATCCAATGTTGCCACATGCTAATGAAATTGTTGCCTAGTTAAGGATTGTCAAAATTTTAGAATAGTTAATTTTTTTAGCTTTTATTGGAATTGAACTCATGATATCTCTTTTAAAAATTCAAAGGCTTACCAATAAAAACACAATTCGAATTTGTGAAATAAAAGTAAAAAAAAAATGATTAATGAGACAACAATTGATAAATGCCTACCAAAATTAAATTCAATATTTTTAGGAGAAAATAAAGTGTCTAAGTGGACTTGTCGATCAATTTCATGCCTCCAAAATATTTTATTTTAAACTAAAATCATCCCATTTCCAAAAATAATGGACCTCATAACTAATTTATTCTATAAAAATCGGGAAAACATTGAAGATACAACTAAAAAAATTACATTTCTTTTTCGTTTTTATTTTATTTATTTTCTTTATTGCTTGTTGCTACAAGGTGTGTTACAGCAACATTTGTAGGTAATTTTATCACAAACTATCCATTGGATTGAGCTAAATTTTTTCATGGATTTTCCTATGATCCTAATGCTCCTCAAACCAAAAATTAGATCAATCCAATGCACAAATCGCGAGATATAATCAAAATTGTTGTAAACTCCAGAAACAAATTTCTCAGAAAATACAAATCGGATTGGATTGAAATGATTTATGAGGGTTCCTATCTTTCCAATTCTTCCACACACCGAAAATCAGATCGGTCCAATGCACGGATCTCGAGACATAAGAGAAATGGCTGTAGGTGATGATCTTCATTTTCTCGAAAACCTTAAAGCAGGTTGGGATGAAATTTTCAAGGATTGTTCATCAAAATATTATGTACTTCTTGTAAAAAAATTCTGAAAGCCTAGTTCCTAGTTTGTGATATAGCTTCAGTTTAATTTCTGCATTTTTTTTAAGAAAAAGAAATTATTTTAGCAAATTTTGAGATGGATCCAATTGAAATTTGGAGATTAAATTATAAGTATTTTTAGAATGAATAATGAATTTAGATATTCTATTTTATTATATATCTATAAGTTTTATTGGAAAATTTGATTTCAATACTAACATATTCAATTACCCTTTATCACTTTCGAGATCACAGAAGGCACAAGAAGAGAGCATACTTAGAATTTTTTGTCAATGCATTTAAAAATTCATCAAGAATAATTGATTTCAAACCTTAAAATTCATCGTTCCAAGCTTCATGTTTTCCATAGAGAACAACGCTACCATTTTACTCCAAGCATTCTTGTTATCGTGATTTTTCCTGCAAATGGTTAGATGAAGTGGATGTTACCGTACCACTGAAAATTGAATAAAAATTCAAAAAATAACTATTTCTAAGCTTGGGTTTATTTATGATTTTGAAAATTGATTAAAATTATAAATGCATCAAAATGATTTTATTATATATATATATATATATATATATATATATATATATATATATATATATATATATATATATATATATATATATATATATATATATATATATATATATATATATCTTATAAATTAAGAATTAATTTTGCATAAAAACTAAAAAAATGAAATTGAAAAACGAAACGAAATTCTAAATTAAAAGCTTGATGCGAGACAATGATGTCAAAAATGTTGAGATAATTTAATTACTTAAATCCATTTCCATAAATTTTCAACCCGGGGGCCTGTGGACTTGCGAGGGGCACGTGCACTATATGTGCTAGAGATTGGCTTCCAATTTCAAAAGAAAAATTTTAATCTATAAAATGAAAAACACAAATTGTCATGAAAATAAATCTAATCTAGAAAGTAGTAAATCACACTACACTTTCGTAATTAAAAATCACACTTTCACTATGAAAGAAAATCACACCACATCTGCTGAATTAAAACACACCTGCGAGAATTGAAATGACTAATCTAAAGAAATATTGCAAGAATGTAAATGCACACTTGCGGAATTGAAAAACTAATTTACTTGCATGAATTTAAAAAAAACTAATCTATACACACACTTGCATGAAATTAAAGCATACTTAAAAATAGAATGAAATAATGAAAACAAACTTCTAAGTTACCTTACCAAAGTATGATGTTTGTGATGGGGGCCCTCCATTCTTCAACAACATACCAACACCATTATAAGCACACTCAAACTCAAATTGGCACACTCAAAATGGTTTTATGTATAAATGAAAGAATAATTACATCGATCTCCAAATAAACCTCTAACTACATACTCAAACTCTGTGCTATAAGCGTACTACTATCTATCTCATTACACGATCATTTCATATATCCTTCCATTATTCTAAACTTCCCAAATTTACATTACAAATTTCTAGATTACAAATGAAAGGAGAAGGTTCTCCCATTTATACAAAAACTTAAGAAACTACCTCATTAATGGAGATCCACCATTCTCTCCTTAGATCCATAAAATTTTCAACCAATTAGATAATTATAAGACACATATCCCTTTATTCATGATTCTCCTCCATGAGATATGGTTGCTCCCCATCCAAATCTCCTCCAAATATTGAAGAGAATTCGAAATTGAACCTTGGAAGCTGGAAGCCACATAAGGATGTCTTGGAAGCTTTCTAATCACCTACATGTCACCAAACTCATTCTACCTTTAGGTATAAGTAAATTTATGTTAATTTTCTAACTTTTAATCATAAATTCACTCATAATACTAGAAATTATTAACTTTGTAAAACACTAATGTAAACCCATATGAGCATGATAATGGAGGCTAATGTAGGGTTATGTGGTCATAGAGTTGAAAAATGTGAATGAAATAGTGGCAATGAAGGTAAAAGTGTATGACATTTTGAAGGCCCAAAAATACTCTTCCCACTTTCGTTGTTGATGCATCACATACATCCTCAACATGTCCTCCAATATGATATTGACCATCCCGGTCTATCCATCAATCTACGATGATAAGATGTACTGAAGGCAAATTATGTGCCAAAACCTACAAACAAATCCTTCTAAAACTTGGAAGTGAATTTCACATCCCTTTTTGATACAATATTATATGGAATACCGTGCAATTTGACTACATCCTTGATAACGATATGTGCTACATTGTTTTCCAAGTATGTAAACTTCATTGGAATGAAGTGTGCTACCTTTGTCAACCTTTCCACCACAACCATGATAGAATCATTTTGTCTAGATGTCCCCAGTAATATTATGATAGAGTCCATGGAAATTACCTCCCATTTCCATTATGGAATCATAATTGGTTTTAGTATTCCACCTGGATGTTTACACTCTACTTTGACATGTTTTTAATCCAAACACCAAGCTACAAAATCTGTTACATCCTTCTTCATATTCTGCCAATAATAAAAATTCCTCACTACGATCAATGTATTCTGATAGCTTGGGTGACCTGAATATGGTTTTGCATGAAAATCCCTCAAGATCACCTTCTTGAGCTTACCATTGTTTGGAACATATATCTTGTCTCTAAACCTAACCAGTCCATCTGTCATGAGATGATAGTCCACATCCTGTACACCTGCATCTGTACCTATACCTGTACCACTACCTGTACCTGTACTGTATTGCAATCTTTGCACAATCTCCATATCCCTAGCATCCCGCTAACTTTGTTGCAAGATCCTATCCTGTAAATATGTCCCATAGGAGCTCATGGATGTTATGTGATTTACCTATATATGCCTGCTAAGAGCATCTACAACTATGTTCTCTTTACCTTTAATATACCTAATCTTAAATTCAAACTCACTGATCGTGGCCTACCATCTAGCTTTCCTGGAATTCAATTTTGATAGATACCAAAATCCACTGTGATAACTCATAAATACAAATTGTTTTCCCAAGATATACTACCTCCACATATTTAATGCATGAATTATCGCTACCAACTCCACATCATGTGTCAAGTAGATCTTCTCATGCTCATTTAGTTTATGTGATTCATAACATAGTACTTGTCCATCCTCCATAAGGAATACACCAAGGCCTCTCTTGCAAGCATATGTATATAGCACAAACTCTTTTTTCAGATATGTGATATTTAACACTAAAGCATGTGTCAAAAAATTCATTAGCTACTCAAAACTGGCATCACACTCATCTATCCATTCAAATATTACCTTTCCTATGAAATTATGTAATAGAATAATAAATCTGTGAGAAGTTCCAGATGAACCTTGTGTACTAACATGCCAATCCCTTGAAGGATCTCACCTCACCTACATTTATAGGAGCTTCCCACTCCATGATAGACCTTGCCTTTTTTGGATCCACTACTACTCCCTCCATGGAGACAACATGTCCCAGGTAATGTACCTCAATCTGAAAGAAATTTCACTTGCTAATCTTAGCATACAACTGATGCTCTCTCAACAATCTCAACACTGCTGCCAAATGATCAGCATGCTCTTTGTCATTTTTAGAATATACCAATATGTAATCAATGAAAAAAATAATAAACTTGTCTAAATAAGGGCGAACACAATATTCATGAAACATACAAATGTAGTCGGAGCATGAGTCACACCAAAAGGAACTGTAACAAACTCATAATGCCCATACTCGGTCTGGAAGGCTATCTTGTGAATGACTTCTTCTTTAATGCACACCCCATTATATCCCGATCTCGGATCAATATTCGAGAACATTGTTTCTCCCTTCAACTAATTGAACGAATCATCAATCCTTGAAAACATATACTTGTTCTTGATGGTCACTTTTTCCAACTACATGTAGTCAATGCATAGTCTGAGAGTACCATATTTCTTCTTCATAGACAATACCAATGTGTCCCATGGTGATACACTTTACCTAATGTATCCCTTGTCCAACATGTCCTTATACTGGAATGTAAACTCTACCTACTACGATGTGCTCATCCTTTAAGGTGCCTTAGTTGTTAATGTTTCCCCTGGTAGAAAATCAATAAAAAAGTCTACTTGCATGTGAGGTGGAAAATGTTAAATCTATGTGGGAAATACATCTTGAAACTTCTATAGAACTAGGTACTTGATCAAAACATATGCATCCTCAACTTCCTTACCTTTGTCACTAGAAATATGCACTACAAATAACACACATCATTTCCTGCGACTATGCTTTCCTTGCATAGATGTAACCATTCTAACTGATGTTGTTTTCTTCTTACCCCATAAGATGCTTTGCTCCCCATTTAAATTCAAGAACACAATAGCTTTTTAATAACAATCTACCTTGGTCTTGTGAAGATATATCTAGTCCATACCCAAAATCATGCTTACGAACCTAACACAAATACATTCAAATATTTTGATGTGGAAATACCATTCAAATCAAATGAAAAAGCTCTTACCAAATGGTGAACTCTCTTCTTGGTACCTGTATCCAACTACACTATCCAAGACTCTTCATTCACTTCTTTATTCAAACCATACTTATCCACTAGGTCATGATTAACATAAATAGAATTAGATACAGGGTCAATCAAAATATAAACAACTTAATCACAAAGCTAATCATCCATCATGATAATAGACACCTAGTGATATGTCTGCCCACTATCCAACACTACATAGATCCCGGGAATACTCTGTCCAACATCTCCCACTGTTTGTGCCTCCTGTGCACTGTAGATCTACGGTCTACCACCCTGATGCTGTGGAAAATATCTCCTATGATGATATTTTCCACAAGTCCAACACTTTAAAGGATTCCTACCTTCATTCTTATTATGATTCTTAGATTGAAGTCCCTATCCTATGCCAAATGTATTGAAATTCATAGGCGGTGCAACATTTTCTTTGTTACCTATATCCTAAGGTATTTCTCACTTCTTGTATTATTTTCCATTATTCTTATCATTACCTTTCCAGTCCAACTTTGTCTCATATATGTGCTTTTATTTCTCATAACAATGCTTTAGTTTTTGGATGGCCTCGTCCAATGATCTAGGATAATAAAACTCAATCATATCTTTAAATGCTATCGATGACCTAGTAATGAATCTCTAAATATTGGACTTATCCTCCTTGAGGTAAGACACATACCTCAACAACTCCAGAAATCTGCTAGTATACTCCTTAATGGTCATAGATCCCATCTTTAGTTTATAAAATGATTTTCCCTGTCATCATAGTATCTCTCTAATAGATACTTCTTCCATAATAGTTGCTCGAATTCACTCTTAGTAAATGTATGAAATCCACATAGATTAAAATTAATATTTGTAATATGCTAAAAGAAAATACTTGAATCTACTCTACAAATTGCAGAAACCAATTAGGATCGAAAAATCACATGAAAAAGAAAGAGAAATAATTTGAATCTCCCAGCACAAAGTTTTATCTAGGGAAATCCTCAACTAAAAACCCTATTATCTGTATATTGCATAATTCATAAAATATGAGAAGAATAAAATTCTTCTCTCATGCTTGAGAGCTCGTTGCACTATCTCTGTCTGCCTTAGTGATTCCCAGGAAAGCTTTGTTCAATACTTAACCAATTTATTGGCCTCAGGATTCCCTATTTACTTGCACAGTTTCCTTAGGTAATTAGGCCCTGTTAACAAGGAAAATCCCCAATAATTATTTTGCAATACATCAAGGCTCTTCCATTGACTCCATGCACCAACTATACAATTGGATGATTATACAAGTGATAGTACACTTCCCTTTAACTCCAATCTCAACAGGGTCTTTCTTAGAACTAACATGCGCGGGTTATTTATGATTGAATTATCAGTTATCTCATTAATCAGTGCATGTGAATAAAATCTGATTTTCATACTTTGACCTGTCTCTTGTTCCTCCATCAGTTAGAACTAGTTAACTGACTTTAACTTGAATAAAATGAGTTAATTAATTACAAAAAAAATAAACTCAACCAGGGCTCCTAAAAATTAGGAGACAATCTGCATGCCTCTAGTTTAATCCTTAACTTGAATTAATTGAACCAACAAAGTCTTCCTAACTTATTTAACACATACAAGCTATCATGTGATGTGGAATTAAAATTTAATTCTAATTTAATTAAGGGAAAATTAAATTAGAAGCCTATTCTTGTTGCCAATTTCAATATTTCTTGTTGCAAATTTCAACAATCCATTCCTCCTCATAAATATCCCTGAAATTCTTCACATCTTCTCACCAAATATTTTTTTTACCTTTGAGGTTCAAAGTAGCTATTCTGGCCTACATGTTTTTTGAGTAATCACGCAACCTAAATAATTTCCCGTGATTTCTTCATCTCTTCGTTAAATTTAGGTGGATTTTCTTTCTGAAACTCATCTAGAAAATATCTCGTGTCACTCCTCCTGTAAGGATAATAATGATGATGATCATAATGCCTATCATAACTAAAAATAGAATAATACCTATGTCTGTCAACTCTCTTATCCAGAGTGTCCAAGAACCTGCCATCTCTAATAATGTCATCTCTACCTGAACTGTGACCACGATGAGAACTGCTTCCATACACCCCATTAGGCCCATCCTCTTATCCATAGCTGATCTGAAGCGATCCTTGTCACTGCAACTCTGAAAAAATCTCAAGGATTACTGCATTAACGTCTGCCTGTTTTTCCTGTGCCTGTATGATTTTGTCAATATCTTCTTTCAAACTTCTCAGTGTGTTTGCTAAGTCAGAAGAGTGCCCAAAACCATGTTGCTCATCTGATTCATAAGGAGAATATTTCTAGTCTACCATGTTTCTATTCATCTTTGATGTCTTCTTGCAAGGAATCTCATGTCAACCAAACCAAATCACAATAAACCAACGTACCTTAGCATAATTCAAAGGATATCTCATATGCAAGATCAACCAATCAATGTAATACATGTATAGACATAGTCATAACAACATATATATGTATAAAACATAAGTATATCAACACATGAGGATCATTATAGCTAGAGTCCAGTCATCACTGCATGACCATATCAACCACACATACCATGACATCATGCATGGAAACAACAACCATACTAATGTACATTTAAAACATGCAAGAACCAACACAAATATCAATGGATAACCAATCATACACTCATGATGACAAACTTCACAACAACCACATCCTTTTTCACATGGTGACATTACTACAACGACGACTGACACCATGCATATACAACAAGCATATATACCACAAGGATGATTAACACACATGCAACCAACATGAATGCCTGACTAACACACACTACTCATGCAGTCTAAGGGGTGAACCATGTTATGATACTACTTTGTAACACCCTCATCCCACATTTACCTGAGTAACCAGCCAATCGAGGTAAAAATGTGATGAGAGGCTACTACAATCTGATTCAACCTCCTAGGTGATCTTAAGAAAGTGGAATCGATGGAAACATATCGCATGTACCTTCCATATTAGCAACATAACTCCCAGGAGCCATTCCAACCACTCAGGTAACCAACCCCTAGGACCCACTAGGTTTTTATACCATTAAACCCCAAGAAGCTGCCTTGATATGCATAAGGGTGTATCTAAGAGGCTCTGGATGCTCCCACAACATGGGCATGCATGCGTCCAGGGAATTTTTTCCTTATAACTATGCCAACATCCCCCATATTATAAAGTAAATCCCTAGCTTGGCTAGCTTATAGAGTAATAGTGGAAATAATAAAATAAGAGTTTATTACATAATCAATTTTAGAGGGAAAAAAGGAAAAAATATTTTTCCAACTCGTATTTTCAACTTATCTCCCTATGGGTTTGCTAAAATTTCGAGCGGAAACACTCATTGGATGCAAAATTTGATTTCCCATCCAAGGAGTACCCATGTTTCATACTTTCGATGCACACTGCTACATGAAAAATGAGAAATACATTAAAAACGTGATTGTGAACATATTTTTTCATGTATTTATCATTTTTCGTATAGCAGGGTCCATAAAAAGTATGAAACATGGATACTCCTTAGATGAGGAATTAAGCTATGCATCAAACGAGTACTCCCACTCGAAATTTGAGAAAAATTAGATAGATAAGGTGAAAATACGAGTTGAAAAAATAGTTTTATTATTTTATTATTTCTTAATATTTTTACTTTTTTACTCCAAAAATGGTGAATCACCCCCCATGGTTGACACCATCATCTTGAATCCTATTGGTTCTTATAAAGTTTATTTTTGTTGTACATTTTTCTTAGGAGGTCCATTTTAGACCTCAAAATTCCCCTAATGATGACACTTTCAAAAGTGAAATATAACAGTGGAATAACGATGCAAAATAAAACACTTGAACAAGGATTTGACTAGACCCCAACTAGCCATGATAATCATTTCATAAAACATATAATAATAAAATATCTGAGCATATGGGTCTCATACTGATCTAAGAATGTCTAAGAAGCATTGTTGCCTCATCACGTTAATTGCATTATCATCTATTTGGGCATAGATACATTGTTCATTAATGTACAAATCGAAACATGATGAGAGCCATACATCATCACTATCATAAAACACATTCATAACCAACATATAAACAATAGAAAGGAAAAGCGCATAACAACCAGTAATCCATATAATAACAAGCTTATTTACCCATCAATACAAGAGGAAAAGAGCTCTTATTTCCATAATAAAAATGAAAACAAGTCTGGGACTTCCATGTTCCACCCAACCATAGACATGGCTGATCCAAATATCCCTTCACCGAGTCACCCTCGTGCCATATTACAAGCATGAATGTGGGATATCCTAAAACTCATCAATCAAAACCAAACTAGGGCTTCCAGAGGCCAAAAAACCTCAACCCTCAACTAGTGATTCCAGCTCATGGTTGGACATCAATACCATCATTAGATTGGTCTTCACCCAAGTTTTACAGGGCTCCAAAGCATTTGCTACAACCAGGGATTTTAGGACTATTAACTCAACCCAAAACTGCCACTGGGATTCAAGAGCGTTTGTCCAACCAAGGCTTCCAAGACTAGTAATTCAACCCACCAAGGGCTTCTAGAGAATTTTTACAACTAGGGCTTCTAGGAATAGTAATTCAACCCAAGATGTTATAGGGCTTCTAGAGATTTTGTCCAACCAAGGCTTCCAGGAACTAATAACACAACCCACAATTAAAGGAACATGGGAACCAACCAAAAAAAAAAATAATGATATGATCCCACAAAACCATGGCTATCCAGTAAATGATAGGGATAGGAAAATCCACTATCAATCCAGGCACTCCTCCATGCCAATGACAACTCATGACCAAGAAACCAAATGCATATGCCATGCATGCCAAAACTATTGAGAAAAACATACATAAAACTCGAGACCTACAAAGATAATTCGTTGTAGCTGCTAACCCCGATGTGCTCTTGCGCTTTCGTGCTCTTACTTTACCTTCTTGATACAAATGTCCTAGTATTACACACTCTCCAAGAGTGATCCAAGAAATCTAATAATCCAATAGTATGAGAGAGAGAGACTCGAATAATGAGAGCTCCAAAAACGCACTGGAAAAATCCATCAATTGATCCTCATAAGTCTTTTTATTAATGAGGCCTCTATTTTATTCATTTTCCATTATTTTCCTTCATTTTCCTCCTCACATGAAACATGTGACCTGTCACCTCCCTTTTCTCTTAATTTCCATTATTTTCATAAATAATTGCTAATAAATTCCACTTTGCCTTTCTAAAGATTTATCCATTTCCATAGCCATAATAAACCATATCAACACCTGCACTAGGATTTTCTTCCCCATACTCAACTTGGAATATGTGTCCCATGAACTTGTTTATTATTTTCCTTTATTAACTTTTATTACATGAAATTTTCACTAGGGTTGTTACAAAACTGATAATGGAGGAGAGTATGTTTTTAATGCCTTCAAATAATTATGTGCCAAGGATGGTAATAGAAGGGAGTTGACTGCACCTCACAACCCATAGAAAAATGGGGTGGAAGAGAGAAAAAATAGAAGAATTGTAGGGGCTCCAAGAGCATTGTTGCATGCTCAGAGACTACCAGTATACCTATGGGAAGAAGAATGCAACACAATTGTTTATTTTTAGAACATGACCCCTCAAAATATTCTTCAAATGATCACACCTAAATAGGATTTCTCTAGGAGGAAGCCAAATGTATCCCACTTTCACATTTTTGGATCCATGGTCTATTGTCACATCTCCAAAGGTAGCAGCAAAAGTTGGATTCTACAGCAGAGAGGAGAATCTTTGTAGGATACTCATAGACACCTCAGATTTACTTGGTGTACATGCCTTCAGTTAGGATGACTGTGATGAGGATATATGTCATGTTTGATGAGGAGAAGTCCATGAGAACCTCTCTAAATTTAGAGCTAAGAATTTCACTAG
Source organism: Pinus albicaulis (assembly GCA_034641835.2). Taxonomy (NCBI): domain Eukaryota; kingdom Viridiplantae; phylum Streptophyta; class Pinopsida; order Pinales; family Pinaceae; genus Pinus; species Pinus albicaulis. The sequence continues at coordinate 1,276,724,150 of CM076574.1, read as the reverse complement.
AGGAGGAGCTTCTAGCTCCCAAGGAGGAACCCTAATTAGATCCGCAAGTTGTTGTGGAGAATCCACATGTGGAGGAGTAGAGAGTCATTCAAGTGGAGGAACCCACTCATAGAGCCTTCAAAACAAGCGAGGAATATAACCAAAGAGGCAAAATATTGGTGTAGGATGCTTAGGAGGATGTTTGAGCTCCTAGCTCCTTGCCCAGACATAGGATATCACCAGAAAAATATACTAGATATATGGAACTCATGAAAAAACTGATTGATTATGAGCCTTATTCGTTTGAGGAAGAAAATTCCTAGTAGGTGTGGGTAGATGCCATGGTGGAGGAGTATGACTCCATCAAGAAGAATGATGCTTGGGAGTTTGTGACTAGACTTGATGGAAAATATGTTATTGGCTCCATATGGGCATTTAATGTGAAACATGCAGCTGATGTAAATTTTTAGAAGTACAAGGCCAGATTTGTGGCTAATGGCTTCTCACAGGTATAGGGAGTTGATAATGAGGATACATTTTCCCCTATGGAAAGATACTTCTATCAGGACCTACTAGCATTGACAACATGGTTTGGGTGGAAGGTCCACCAAATGGATGTTAAGACTACCTTCCTCAGTGAAGTGGTTGAGGAAGAGATCTACATTGAGCATCCTAAGGGATTTCAAACATTTGAGAGGGATACACATGTGTGTAAACTTAAAATATTGCTTTATGGTCTCAAGTAGGCACCTTGTGCTTCGTACAATCACATGGATTCATATTTTAGTGGATTGGGCTTCACTGAGAGTGAAGTATCTGCCAATATATACTACATTTTGGTAGATGACAATCTTCTCATATTAGTCTTGTATGTAGATGATTTGATACTGACAGGATATAAGAATTTGATCCAGTCTTTCAAGGAGGACCCTGCAAGAGAATTCGAGATGAAGGATATGGGATCGATGCATTACTTCCTTGGTTTGGAGGTGTAGAAAGGATATGGAGAGATATTTGTTGTTCAGGGGAAGTACACCTCTTAAATCCTTTAGAGATTCCATATGCAGGATTGCAAGCCCATAGACACTCGTATATATACTAACTGGATGAAATAGAATACTTCTATAGGAGAGGCAGTAAGTGGCACTATCTACAAGCAGTTGGTGGGGTCCTTGATGTACTTGGTGAAAACAAATACCGATATCCATTTTTCATTTTATCAGCTTAGTTAGTTTATGATGGAGCCTACCAAGCTTCATTGGAAAGTAGAAAAAAATGTTCTCAGATACCTCAAAGGAATAGTAGATTTTTTTATGGTACAAGAGGACTGATGGAGTGAATATCCAAGCCTTCAAAAATGAAAATTTGGTAGGGAGTTCATCAGAAAAGAAAAGCACATTGAGAGTTATATTTAGTGTTGGGTCAACAACGATTTCTTGATACAACAGGAAACATAGATTTGTAGCACTCAACTCAGCAGAGGCCGAGTATATGACAACTAGTCAAGCAACGTGCCAGGATATTTGGATGAGGAAGATAATCGTTGGTATCTTCAGTGAGGGGATCGATCCTACATTGATCCACACTGAAAATCATATTTGTATAAAACTATCTGAGAATCCAGTGTTTTATAATAGGTATAAGCATATAGACATTAGGTATCATCACTTGAGAGGTTGTGTTCAGAGGAGGAACATCATGTTGCAGTACATTCCCACAAAGGAGTAGGATGCATTCATTTTGATAAATAATTTTTCAAAATTAAAGTTTTAGTTCCACAAGACAAGGATTCAGGTGGTAAATAATCTTTTTCTTGCTAAGAGGTAGTGTTAAATTGTAGCAAGAAAAGGATTCTTTTGACTTGTGCCTTAGTCAAATGGATAAATTTTAAATTCCACATCAGCGGGATGACTTAAGTTGCACTTAACAGTAGTAACATGGCCTTGTCACTTAGTTAAATGAATCAATTGAAGTTTGTATGCTAGAAATAGAGTTTTGCATGAGATGATTTCTAGAATATAGCAATCTAGTGGATTTATTTTTAGTTAAACTAAGTTATCTGATCTCTAGTCATGAATAGAGCTAGTAGGAGTCCAACTGAGTAGTAGTAACTCTTGTTAACTCACTGATATCTCATTTAACTGATTAATTTACTAAAAATAACCCTATTCATGCATGGAATTTTATTTTCCTAGTTGAGGTGGAGGAAAAGGAACATTGTAATTATCAATTACATGCTAATTGAGGGTACAAGTTTTGCATTGGAGTAGGTGACCAATTATTTCAGTATTTGCACAAGGAAATAGGGCATTCTCTGATCTTTTAGGAGATAATTTCCTCAAGTATTGCGCAAGGAAATGGGAGAAAGGTTGAGGCCTATTTTGGTAAGTGTTTTTCAAAGTAGGTAAGAGTGAAGGAGTTTAGTATTGTAGTGTAGGTGTAGCTTCAAGGATTGAATTATTCACCTTCAATAGATCCATATTCTCATATGATTTAATATAAAATAAAGGAGGGGTTTTTCCAAGTTGGGTTCCCAGGAAAAATAATTTTTTTCATTCTGATTAAATGATTGCATGCTATTGCATGTGTTTCTATTTTATGTTTTCCTTTCGAGAGATTGAGGAGAATAATTTTTTGTCTATTGTTTTCAATCTGAATTCATTAGCAACTACAATTTTTTATCTATTTCTACATATTATTCATTAAATATGTCATTTTAAATTTATTTAAAAATTCCACCATATATTTAAGAGTTATAGCCACTTGATAATGATAAGCCTAGAATATATATAAGTATAGAATGAAATGTGCATTGTATGACCTATCAATATGACAATTGGAATTTCGAGTAAATACAAACACATAGCTTATTGATGCACATAGTTATTGTTAATGCATCACAATGATAAGAGATTTGTGTCTCGAAAGTATAGTGCATCAGGATACATACATCATCAATATAATAGTTCTTGTATGCATCATCTATTCCTCCATCTCATGCAATAAAATGCACTATTTTGAAATATTTTGTTGAGTGCATTTAAGTGTATTTTATGCATTGGTGCATGTAGTCATCAAACAAACGCCACTTTTACAACATGATTTTTTCCTCCTTTGGTATTACAATAAATTAAAGTAAATACACCAGAGTACATCCAATAATAAACAGGAATGCACTACCATAATAAGAAAGTTCTTAAATGGATGTTGAATTATAAAAAATATTGTGCATGCAATTAAATTATGCTCAAATTTCAATTAACTAATCTATGATGTTTTCTTCATGTTTATTGGAGTCACCACTTACCAATGCATCTCATCTATGTCAATTCACCATTAATAAAAGGAAATACGACATTGCAACAAATGTGCCTTCATTATAACTATATATTGGTATGTGAAATAAACTAAAGCACATAAGAAAAGTATTGCAATGTAGGTGTGTTTATCGTGACTATTCATTGGTGTACTTGATGATGTTCAAGAAAATTATTGACAATGTGACACATTCGTTAATGTGTTACAATTTCAAGATACACATCTTGCTTTTATGGTGACTTTAGGATGATGATACATACCAACATATGGTGTTTTTCTATCACCTAAATCCACCATGTAGAAGGTATGTATACACAAATGCATAGAAAAACATTTACAACAAAATAAAAATAATTGAAAAAGGATTAATTTATGTTAATGAAATTGAAAAAAGAGAGTGAAAATGTAAATAAATGGTGACAAGAAAATTGCCTACATTGTTTCAATGTGGCGATATGATTATGATGGAAATCACAAAATAAATTTGAGGGAGGTGAGAGTGGGGAAGGGGAGGAAACAATAGTTGTTATGGAAATCACTATTGATGAGAAAATGATGGAATGCCTAAGCAAGGAACTTGGGTTGATATTATAAGGAAAATAAATATTAGTGCTCGAAAAGCATCGAATCATATTAGATGGTATAAATGAAAAAAACTAATAAAATAAAATAAAATATTATTCCAACTTATTAACACACCTCCTGAATGGATAATATTATTAAAAGTGTATATTAATGACAAATTTTTAAATGAGAGATTAAAAAAATATATCAAAAAAATCACTAAGTTACCTGAATTTTTCCATATACATCACCAATATATCTAATTAATATAAAGTATCATATATGTGTATGGTTACAATAAGGTTACTATTAATGCACCATAAAAAGATGTGCAACTACAAAATTTCAAGAAAAAATGTTCAAAAAATATACTTAGAAAAAGAACCAAAACGTAGAAGATTTAGACTATAACATTACATTGTGGTATGTTAACAAGAAATAAAAATATTATATATGGTACACCTAGTCATTTTCATTATATAGTCTTTACATTAGTCACAAATCCAACGTTGATATTTATCTTAAAATTATTTACGTCCTTTCTTCCCTTTTAAAAAAATTAGTAAATTAAAAAAATGTAAATATAAAATGAATATAAGTTATGATTTTTTAGGCATGTGGTATTAGTAGTTAATGTAATTAGCTCTTAGTTAAAAATGTTGGCAAGTGTTTTTTAAAATGTATATAGTTTAACTCATATATTAATTTTGTTTTAATTAATTAATAATAATATTTTAAACTAAAATTATAATTAAATGAATTTTTACGATTTATTTATTCGATTTAAGAATATAACATATATTAAAATATAAGTTTTTTTTTTTAAATATTTACTAACCATTTCATTTATATAACTAAACTAGTTAATACAATAAAATATAATATACAAAACATATTTATCAATACATTTAAATTTATTTCCTATATTATTATATTTGTATTTAATTAATTTCAACAAACTGAAACATTGATGCATAAAGTCATTATCAACACTTTGCAACAATATTAAAATGTATTAAAAAAATGTAAAATATGGTAAAAGTGCTTTCATATGTAGTATAATGTATTATAAAATTATATTCTTTGCTCGTTTTAGGTTATCTCACATGCCTTTGATTGTGCAATAAAATGTAACACACAAAAATATATCCTTGTAACACCTAGATTAATCCTTAAACTAATTATATTAAAGAATTATGCATTTAATTTTAAATAGGATTAACAAGTAAAGTTAATCCAATAATGAACACAATTTATTTCTTTTTGAATAAAGAATTATTTATGGTATGGTTTCCATAAAATTGATGGTAAAGATTTCCAAGATTCTAGAGTAGTTAGGAAAAAGCAGTTAAAGACAGTTACCTTTCCTCTAAGGATAAATAGGAAATCAAAGTGAGGAAAAGGGGTTATGTGAAGTAAGGGAAGAGACAGAAGGCTTGAGGGTGAGAGTAATCTAGAGCTGGTTGGAGCCAATGGAGCTCTGCAACCTGAATTTGGAGGAAAAGACTGGACAGAGGGTCTTGAGGTCTACTCCAATAATACTGCTATTTAAGTCCTACTCTAGTGCGGAACACAGGGGGAGATGATGGCATAATTTACTCTCTCAAGTTTGGGAGGCTACCATCAGCTTGCTAAGGTGAGATAAGTAACTTAACTTGGTTTTAAGAAAGATAAAAGTGGCTTGATGTGAAATCTAGTTGGATAAATTACTTGTCTTTGTAACTATGAAAATTAGTGACAATAGGTCTTTAACTGTGCATTATGTTTGTTGAACAGAATAAAATAATTGTATATGGAAGAGAAAGATTTATTTAAATTCAATCATTGTATGATAGTTTATTTTCTATATATAAATGAATGTATTGTTCGAAGAAAGGACATCTGATATGTGCAGAGAAAATCTAAAGAAATAAAAAAAGTAATATGGAATAACCATAACTGAGTAATTTAAATGATTGTTAGTCTATCCAGGGATGGAACCCCAGATGGAACATATTGTCCTCTCATCTACAGTAGTCCTATACATGGACTACGGGTTTACAGAAAGTTAACCTAGATAAGATGATGGTCTGGACATCAATCCCTATCCAGAAACAAATAGTATCATCTATAAAAAGAAGAACTGAATGAGAAAAAAATATCTTTATTATAATGAACAAATATAGAAGAATTGTATAAATCTACCAGAGTATAGAATTTAAAATTTCAAAGAAAATAGCTAACATTTTAGTACTCTAAAAACTAGACCCTTTTAAGGACAGCTTATGGAACATGTTAGAGAAAGCCCTATAAATAAAAGATGATTGTAGATACCCTACTATTAGAAAAAAAACACATAAGTAGACTACTATATTGACAGAGGAAATAAATACAACAAGAATGTTCTCTATCAAATAGAATTAATTAAAAGTATATTAGATCTTTCCTTTCTGTTACAACAACTGGATAAATGTCAAGTATTTCGGTTAAACAGATGCTATAGAGAACCAAAATGGGAATTTCCGAGTGATAGATGCACATAACCATTATTTCTAAAGAACATGAAATAACAAAATTAGCTTCTCATGGTGAGAAACCTTGTACAACTTAAAGTATATGAAAGAAGAACTCAAAAGAGAAGAAATTACAACTTCTTCATAAATTAAGAGGTTTTTTCAAGCAAAAATTCACATTTACAGAAATGAGAGTTGGGAGGCCAAATCTCAGGATAGAAATAAACCAAAAACCGTAAGAAAGAAAATGTAACATTAAGCCAATTCGAAACAAGAATATTTTGTTTAAATACAGTGGTTAGAGCCCAGAGACTCCACGCGAATAAATTTTATACAATAAGGGACCTTGCAAAAACTAGGGTTTTCAACCCAAAAAAGGAGAGAAAAAATTCATGACAGAACCCTCATAGAAAAAGTACCTGGAAAGGGAAGAGAGGAACATGTCAAATGTGAAGCAGTGTAAGCACAAAAGAACCATTTCATATCCACAAAGACCGATGATTAAATATTACCTGCATATACATATAAAAAAAATTGACTGAGGGTTTAAACAAAAACAAATTTAGTTTGAATAAGCTAAAAGGATTTTAAAACTCTGCAATAAATCATCATTAAACTATAAACACTGTAGTATTCCTAATTAGCCATCGGCTAATTAGAATATTAGATTTCTTAATTTTATTTATTAGTTAAGTAAATAAGAGGGTGAAGGAACCCATAAACCTAGCAGAGGAATAAAATCCACTTCAATAGTGTGAAAGTGGGTTAATTGAGTAGTGGAGTAGCATTATGGAGTAGTGGAGTAGCCTAATAATGAAGAAAGAGTGGAGGTCATAGAGAAATAATGAGGAAGATGATGGAGACAGTGGAGGAATAAATGTAATATGATGGAGATAGTGGAGGATCAATTGCAGAGATGATGGAGATAGTGGAGGAATAAATGAAAGATGATGGAGATAGTGGAGGAGTAATTGCAGAGAGAATGGAGATAGTGGAGGAAAATGTAGTCTTTATGGAGGCCAGTGGCCACATGTGTAGCACGGCTATGAGGTGGGCCAAGGCTAGGGAAGGCTCCAAGGCTAGGGAAGGCTCACAACCATAAAAGGAAGATGAGGGCAGCGAAGGAGGGGAGTCTGAATTTTATTATTGTTTGGTCATTACAACTTTATGCACGCTTCAACTGTTTAGTTAAGTCTGTTGTGTTGTTTAGCACACGGGTGTCTTCGAGTAGAGATCCTAGCCTTATTCAGGGGGACTTCGAGTGCATACTTTGGAAAGGTTTCTTTGAGAAACCATTCATCATCCAGAAATAGTGCCACATTCAGACCCTCTCTTCAGCACTTCCAGCTAGAGAAATTACACATTCGTGCACTAGGGTTTGAGAGGTGGAAGGTTGTTTTCAGTATTTCAGTTGGGAAACCTATGGAGGGATAAACCCTTCAACTTTTGCAACCATTTCAATATTCAGAGAGAAGCATTGTTACATATGGAATTAGTCCATCATTATACTCCTCTATGCAACAACAATTCCTAAAGTAATTATGCATTCCAGCAATGTAGTTTAAGAGGAGGAAGGAAGTTCCAAAAATATCAACTTGAAATCATGTAAGGGATCAGCCCCTCACTTGGTGAGATCATTTCCATTAGTTGTGAGTAGAATTGAATCATCTAGCAGTAGGCTATATCATCATCCCTGTTGGTAGCACAGTCACTTCCAACAATTGTGCAGTTTAACAGCTGCAACCTCAGAGGAGGAGCTAAAACTCAAGCTTTTAGCTTGGGAATCAGGAGAAGCGGCCAACCCTTCATTCATTAACCTGATTGGGTGCTATTGCCACAATTATATCATCAATTGATCACCATATCAGTAGTTACCCAGGAGGATTGCATAAGTCAGCTAACAGGGTTGTAGTTTGCAACCCAAAAAGGGTTGAAATTCCAAACTCAAAATTTGGCCAAACCATTTATGGGTTTTTTTGGGTTTGTCGAGTAGAATCTGTGGATAAAATATTGGATCTCTAGGAGCACTCTTGTAGCCTCTCACAAATAGTTATTCTTCCCAACAACAATTATTTCCAGCAGCACTACACAGAGGTAGGCCTTCCAACAACATCAATAGTTCAGATTTGCAGTGGTAGGTTTTAGAGTTGTCTCAACCATCTTTGGTTGGCTTGAGTTCATTCCTTTTAGTGAATTGCGTATATTCATTTGTTGTGATTATAATGCTATGGTTCAACTCTTTTTACCCATATGAATGATGTCTTGATGTAGCAATTTTCCAATTCTACATGTTTTATTATTATTTTACCGTAGTTGGAATTATGCATATGTTCTATATTCCTGTATTTCCCATTTTGGGATATGATAGTGGTATCAGAGCATGATCTTGGGTTTAGCCTATGGGAATTTCATGAAATCAGGAGAATAAGAAGAAGAAGCATAAAAAGAAGAAGTCTATAGTGGCAGAAGGGATTAGTTTTTCCAAACTATGGAGGATCTCATCATGGAGATCAAATAAATGAGAGTAGAGAGGCAAAGGGAAACCTCAAGAGGGTTTGAGAATGGAGAAATTCCTAGTACTTCATATCAGTGGTGTAAGCAACTGGAAGTGCAACCAGTTTCACATCGCCCCACTATGCCCACTTTCCTTGCAGAAGTAAATGAAGGACATGGAGGTGGAAGAGATTTGGAGCATGAGACTCTTAGTGATTATCTTGAAGAGTACCAATATCAATCTAGAGGTTTCAAAGCTAATCCGACTTTCCAAATTTTTTTCCAGATTAAAGAGAACTAGAGACCTTGCGACAACAATATAAGAAGAGGGCATACACAGAATAGATTATTTTTTCCTACATTCGATGGGCCATCCAAAAGCACGTCAAAGGCTTCGATGGAGAAGTTATATGCATTCTTCTAGCTACATCAAGTAGTAGAAGTAGAGGCTATTAAGATTGCAGCGCTACACCTTGAGGGTGAAGCAAATGACTAGTGGTTTGGTAGATTGGATCATGCGAGAGTGACTGTATGCTGAGTTCACTCAAATATTGGTAGAGAGGTTTGATAGAAGAAACTCGGAGGCACATTCCATTGATACATTCTCTGATAATGAAGAGGAAGTGTATGAGAAGAAGAAAGGATATTTCAGCACTGATGCACTAGGAGGAGATCATCTACCACCATCACCACCAGCCTTAAGAGTACTTGCACGGATTGGAGGAGCCCTTATGTTTTGGAAATATGTTCCCAATACTTCGACATTTAGAGTCCAAGGCACCATTCAAGAGGTGCAAGAGGAAGAGGAAGCATATACCAATGCTCGTGTATCAGGAGAAGATCATCTATAACCACCACCACCAGTAGGAGAAGCATTTTCATCAATTGGATGAACTCTTGTATCTTTGCAAGATGTTTCCAATATTTAGCTGATCCAAGGTATGCATATATCTCCACCCCGGATTGTTTCACCACATCATATTGAGATTTGTGGGGACATTCCTTCAGGGAAATTGCATGAGCATGGGTTGGAGAAAATTATTTATGTGGAGCAGAGGACTATCATTGCATAGAGGACCCTTGATTGGTTCAAGGAGAAGAGGTATAGCTATCTCGGGTTGACATTGCTAAGATACACACAACCTTTTGTGCTAGAGTGTGTAGCATTAGAGGAGGGGATAAGCATAATCCTAATATAGGGAAGATATTCCATATGTTTTGAGAACTGGAGGCTACTATCGCACGAGATGTTGTATTCTATTTACGACAAGGAGATGTTGGCCATTATGAATGCATTGGACAAATTCCAGCATTATTTGGTAGGAAATAGATTTCAGGTGAAGACCAACCACCATAGTCTTCGACATCCTTGTGAGGAGGAGAAGCAGCTAAAAAAGAGGCAACAACGGTGGATCAGCACAATGCAAGACTTTGAGTTCAACATTGTATATGGAGAGGGCCATGTGATAGCAGATGCATTATCACGGAGATCAACATCACTGTATTTGAGGGGAAGTGATGCATATTAGAGGGCTCAGTTGTTAGTTGAACATTCCGATCATTGATTCACTTGTGAAGTGTTGGATGGGCATATGGTAGATGGTAGACATCATATTATGGATAACATCTTCTATTATCAGGATAGAGTCTCTTTGATAGACACCTCAAAGCTTAAAGAGAATAATTTGCATGCAGCACATCACTCACCATTGTTGAGGCCTCATAGGTCCAATCGAGCCATCGGAGAGAGGCTCTCATGGAGAGACCTCAAGGAGGATGTACTCCAACCTATCACGAGGTACAAATTTTGTCGGCAGAACATGGAGGAGTGTATTGTCAACATTGATTAACTGGCGAGCTATGCACTTTGCTTCAACATATCTACACAATACACTTTTGGGTTATCTTTCTGGGATGTCTTCAGATTTCATTGTCTTCCCAAGGCCATAGATAGTGATGGGGATAGTTCTTTTATGAGCAATTTTTGGCGCGAGCTTCTCCGTTTCATGGGTACCAATTTGGTAGATGGTAGGATTCATCAGCCATAGGTGGATGGATAGAGGGAGATGATTATTAAGTGGCTAAAACTCTACTTGCAGATCTATGACACAGGATAGCAAGAATCATGTCTAGACTGTCTGATCTTGGGAGAGTATGGTTACCACCCGACATTTCAGATTGGTATGCTCCATGCCTTGCACATTACTTAGGTGATGTAGCATTAGGAGGCATGGTTGTGCTTTCTACTCTTGGGAGAGTATGGCCAAGACATTGCATTTTATATGTCCATTGGTATATCATTGTTTCGTACCTTTCATCATAGTCATTAGATGCAACAACTGGAGGCATGGTTGCACTATTTACTCTTGGGAGAGTATGGCCAAGACATTGCATTTTATATGTCCATTGGTATATCAAGGTTTCCTACCTTGAATAGTAGTGATACGATGTAGCAGCTCGAGGCATGGTTGCACTGGTTACTCTTGGGAGAGTATGGTCAGCATATGACATTCCACATGTCAATTAGGATGTCACTGTTTTATACTTGGCATGATGATGGTGTATTGTGGCGGCATGAGGCCTTTCTGCGTTGGCTTCTCTTGAGATATTATGGCTACCATACTTGGTATGATGATGTGGTGATGTGGCAGCAAGAGGCATTGCTGTGGTGGCTTCTATTTAGAGAGTATGGCTACCATACATGGTATGATGATGTTGTGATGTGGCAGCAAGAGGCATTGTTTCGGTGGCTTCTCTTAGGGGAGTATGGTTTGACATTCAACATGTTGACCCATATATATATACTTCTCACTTTTCATAGCGTTGATAAGATTATTGGAGAAAGCAAGGTCACGAGGGCCAAGGATTGGAGCATGAAGGGACGAAACATACTCCATGTAGCATGGGCTGGAGAGATTACATATGAGTTGGGACCTTCCTTTGGAGGAAGGAGCCACAACACTTCCCATGTCTCATATTGGGAGGAGGCTTTTGGACATCAGATGGTTGCCACTATGGGACTCATTGATAAGGAGAGGCATCTGGTTATACAACCCAAGGCCATTCTAGACATTCTAGAGAGGCATCTATGGAGATGTCTAGTCATAGCACATTGGAGCAAACAGGAGAACCTTCCAGATGAGGTTGCCAATTGGGAGGGACAGAAAGTTCTGCAACATCCACTTTTGCAGTTTCTTGAGGACAAGCAACATTTTGGCGGGGAGGACTGTAATATTCATAATTAGCCATAAGTTAATTATAATATTAAAGTTCTTAATTTTCTTTATTAGTTAAGTAAATAAGAGGGTGGAGGGACCCATTAACCCAGTAGAGGAATAAAATCCACTTCTATAGTGTGAATTTGGGTTAATTGACTAGTGGAGTAGAATTATGGAGTAGTGGAGCAACATAATAATGAAGAAACAATGGAGGTAATAGAGCAATAATGAGGAAGAGGATGGAGATAATGGAGGAATATATGCAAGATGATGGAGATAGTGGAGGAGAAATTGCAGATATGATGGTGATAATGGAGGAATAAATGCAAGATGATGGAGATAGTGGAAGATTAATTGCAGAGAGGATGGACAGAGTGGAGGACAACAAAATATTTATGGAGGTTAGAGGCCACTTGTGAAACACAGTTATGAGGTGGTCCAAGGTTAGGGAAGGCTCACAACCATAAAAGGAAGATGAGGGCAATAAATTAGAGGAGTCTGAATTTTATTATTATTTGGTCTTTACGACTTTCTCCATGCTTCAGGTGTTTAGCTAAGTCTGTTGTGTTGTTTAGCACACAGGTGCCTTCGAGAAGAGCTCCCACCCTTATCCACAGGGGAATTCGAGTTACTACTCTGGAAATATTTGTTTGAGAAGCCATTCATCATCTAAAAATAGTGCCAAATTCAACCTCTCTCTTCAACACTTCCAGCTACAGGAATTACGCATTCATGCACTAGGGTTTGAGAGGTGGAATGTAGTTCTGAGTATTTCAGCTGGGAAACCTGTGGAGGGATCAACCCTTCACCTTGTGCATCCATTGTAGTATTCTGAGAGCATCATTGTTACATCTGACATCAGGTCATCATTCTACTCCTCTATGCAGTAGTAGTTCCTGCAAGAATTATGCATTCCTACAGTGGAGGAAGGAAGTTCCAAGCATCTCAGCTTGGAATCCTGTGAGGGATTAGCCCCTCACTTGGTGAGATCATTTCCATAAGTTGTGAGCATAATTGAATCATCTAGCAGGAGGATATAACATCGGCCCTCTTTATATCATAGTCACTTCTAGCAGTTGTGCAGTTTAGAAGCTGCAACCTAAGAGGAGGAGCTAGAACTCAAGATTTTAGCTTGGGAATCAGGAGAAGGGGCCAACCCTTCATGCATTGAGATGATTGGGTGTTATTGCAATAGTTATATCATCAGTTCATCCCCATATCAGAAATTACCCAGGAAGAGTGTGTAAGTCAGCTAGCACGGGTGCAGTTTGCAACCAAAAAGGGGCTGAAATTCCAAGCTCGAAATCCAGTCAAATCATTTCTGGGTTTTTATGGGTTGTTCGAGTAGAATTCGTAGTTGAAATTTCATATCTTTTTGAGTACTCCAACATCCTTGCGCATGTATTTCTTTATCCAAAAAAAATAGTTTCCAGCAGCATTGTGCAGATGCATGCTTTCCAGCAACATCAGTAGTTCAGATTTCAAGTGCTAGGTTTTAGAGTTGTCACAACCATATTTGGTTGGCTTGAGTGCATTCCTTTGAGAGAACTATGTATATTAATTTGCTGTGATTATAATGATATGGCCAGTTGTTTCTGCTCATATGAAATATTTCTTGATGTATTTCTATCATTTTTCCAGTTCTACATGTTTTATTGTTATTTTACCATAGTTGGAATTATGCATATGTTATATATTCCTGTCTTTCCCATTTTTGGATATTACAAATGCTCACCTTAGGCCCATAAGCAAAGTTGGTGCCATGAACCTGAGATAGAAAGAAGTAATTTAGGCTCAATAAAGGAATGAAACCCTGAAACGAGAAAATACTGTGCATTACTCCTACTTGGTAGAAATAAAATGAGCTGGCAGTGTTTCCTGTAGTGACCATGCCGATGGAGGAAAACTAATCCTTTTGCTGAAGTAAAGTTGAGTCTCAATTTGAGCTATCGACATTGAAATCTAAAGCTAATGCTAAGTATTTGTCACGTACAGGAGAGCATTAGCGAATAAACCGCTAGGATGTAGCCATTGCGAGATAAATCACAACTGTGAGAACAATTTACAAGAAAACAATGAAGTATGCCATTGTAAACGTAAATTTGTAATGAATTGAGGGCAGGGTGAATGTTTTTCTTACCTGCACTAACCTAAAATGAAGAATGGAGGCGACACATTAAACCATAGGCTTGCAGACCCAGATACACTCTCGCACAGTCGTAAATCAGAAACAATTAGGGTTTGAGGGGTAGGCCAATGCCCTAACCCGATTAGCTTGAACACGAACCGTAGATGAGCAAGGGAAAATTCAACAGTGAGTATAAATACATGTATCGGCATAAAATAATTGCAAGGGACTATTTAAAATTCTGATCATAGTACTGTTGGGTACTTAAACCATAAATTATGAGCCAAGCAATAAACCATAACTTTAATCATTCATAATCCCCATTCAATCATAGAATCAACTAATTTTATTACGGTTGATCTATATATATATATATATATATATATATATATATATATATATCTGTGTGTGTGTATAAAATATTTAGTCTAAGATTTGATATAAGGTATTCCGGAAGATATAAATTAATACATAAGTCACCCTGTATATGGTGCTTATAACCATATAGTTTTTTCCATAATATAGGCTAGGGTGACGTGTATAAATTATGATTTTAACCCATTATAATATTATTTTTTTGAATGTATTATCATGGTATAATACTAAGGTGTTAAACATGTTATTATAGGGTATTAAGAGAAATAAATAGTATAGTAGTAATTTTTTTTTAACTATTGCATGGATGAATCTTACAATTCATTCATGCCTTTGATTGTGCATTAAAATGTAATACACAAACATATATTCTTTTCCTGTTTTATGTTATCTCACATGCCAATGTATATGGTATTTTATTTCTTTGTTACTAAACTAAGGTATATGCAAAGGATAGGTAATTGATGTATTTATCAAACATTGCAATAAAATGTAACACACAAATATATAAAATATAATATACAAAACATATTTATAAATACATTTACATTTATTTCCTATATTATTATATTTGTATTTAATTAATTTCAAATACATTTACATTTATTTCCTATATTATTATATTTATATTTAATTAATTTCAACAAACCAAAACATTGATGCATAAAGTCATTATCAACACTTTGCAACTACTATAACTGTGTGCTTTCATAGGCAGTAAAATGTATTATAAAAAATATATTCTTTGCCCGTTTTAGGTTATCTCACATGCCTTTGATTGTGCATTTAATAAAATGTAGCACACAAAAATATATTCTTTCCCTTTGATTGTGCATTAAAATGTAATAAACAAACATGTATTCTTTTCTTTTTTTAAGGTTATCTCACATGCCAATGTATATGGTATTTTATTTCTTTGTGACTGCAGTGAGGTATATACAAGGGATAGGTAATTGATGTATTTAACAAACATTGCAATAAAATGTAACACACAAAAATATATTCTTGCCTTTCATTGTGCTTTAAAATCTAATACACAAACATATATTCTTTTCCCGTTTTAGGTTATCTCACATGCCAATGTATATGGTATTTTATTTCTTTGTTGCTGCAGTGAGGTATATACAAGGGATAGGTAATTGATGTATTTAACAAACATTGCAATAAAATGTAACACACAAAAATATATTCTTGCCTTTCATTGTGCATTAAAAGCTAATACACAAACATATATTCTTTTCCCGTTTTAGGTTATCTCACATGCCAATGTATATGGTATTTTCTTTCTTTATTACTGCAGTGAGGTATATGCAAGGGATAGGTAATTGATGCATTTAACAAACATAAATTTATTAGTAAAACTTCTATCCACCTTTCTTGATTAAGAGGCCCCATTAAAAACAAAACAAGAGAAATCATTTCATGAAAAGATATAAAATACATTAAGTTATTTATAATAAAACTATCCATCAAAGCATAGAAGAGAAGGAAACTTCTTACGAGAGTTCTGCTCATTTCCATTTTTTTAAAGTGCAATTTTTTTCTTTCATATATATATGAAAATTGTTTTTTTTTTATAAAAAATAAAAATAAATTGATATAATTTATTTATTTGAAAATAATTTTAATATCTTTAAAATAAAACCATTATAATTATAAATACTATAAGCTAAATAGCCACTTGGCATTGCGTTTCTAGAAACTTTCCATACTATCACACATTAGTCCTCATCGCCAATGCAAAATTCTTGGAAAAATATTTACACACCTAAACATAATATTGTTATTTAAAAAATTGAGAACAAGGGAATTTATTCCTCAACACAAAGAGCTGTGAAATAGGCTTAAGATTAAAATCAGCGGACTTTCTCAACTATAATGGAGCAAACAAAATTAAACAAATTTTCTTAGAGTAAAATAGAGTGGTGGCATAAAAAGCATACGTGAAATTATTTTCACAACCATTTTCCTGTTAATCAAACTTTATATTACCGGAGAAGTAATTCATATGGAGGTTGTGAATCCTTCACCGGTCAAGCAACATTTCTTACTGAGATTTACATTCACCAGGGTTACGGAGTAACACTAGTAAAACCCATGATTTTCTCTCAGGCTTTTTTCTCAACTATTTTCTCGCCGCACTTCTCAGACTTACATCCACCACACTTCATTAAGCTATCACGAACTTGTTATATCAAAAACTATATTTCTAAGACATTAATACATCACAAGAAAAAATTTAATACATAGGATGAGCGACTTTGATTTTTCTGAGTGGTTCCGTGAAGTAAATAAATCTTGCCAAATAAATTTTTAACCATACATTTCTTCCAACCCTTCATTAAATTCCCATTTGAATTTAATAATTTAATTTGTTGCAGAATGGGTAATTGTACTCATGTTCAAAACTTCATTTAGTCCATGTCCTTGCCTGCAAACTCAATTTTCAACATGCAAAACATTTACTTGAGGTATGGTTGTTGTCAGGAAATGAAATGACATGGTTGAGATTAATTTTCCAACACTCCCCCTTAATCATAACTGTCGCCATTGACCATTCCCAAACAATCTATGAGATAAACAAAATTTCCACATGCCAATGGCTTTGTGAAGATGTCTGCAAACTTTCTTTTGACCTATAGGGCTGCAACACAATCTCACCATTATTAACTAAATCTCTTATGAAATGATATTTAGCATTAATGTGATTTGTCTTCTTGTGAAAAACATAATTATTTGATAATGAAATTGTTGAACTATTGTTGCAAAAAATAGTTGTTGCTCCATCTTGTTCATGGCATTAATCCCTCAACATCCTTCTCATAAAAACTATTTGACACATTGTTGCTGTTGCGCCAAAATAATAAGCTTTTGCTGTTGACAATGACACTATTCACTACTTCTTAGAGGCCAATGAAATGGATCCCGAAAAAAAATGAAAAACATATCCTAATGTTCTCATTAGGTTGTCCACCATATTTTTGTATAATGTCGGATTGACATTTTTGCTGTAATCTTCCTTGATCAACTTCAACCCCATGACAGTTGGAGTTTGTGTTGGCTTGTTCCTCTGCATATTAAACCTCTCTAAAATGTCTTCTATATACCTTGCTTGGGAAATAGAAATACTATTTTATGTGTGCTTCACTTCTATGCCCAGAAAATACCTTAACAAACCCAAGTTAGTCATTTCAAACTCACCTTTCATGGCTTCTTTGAAATCAATGATGAGAAAATCATTGGTCGCTGTAAAAATCAAATCATCTACATACAAAAAAAAAAAAAAAGCTTACCATCACTCTCTTTGATGTAGAGAGTAGGCTCACCATGACATTTTTCGAGTCCTTTGTCCATCAAGTAAGTGTCTATTCTGCTATACCATGCACGCGGTGCTTGCTTCAACCCGTAAAGAAATTTCCTCAGCCTATACACCTTGTCTTCTTGGTCTTCTATCTCATAACCAGGTGGTTGCACAACATATACCTCCTCTTTCAGCACTCCATTCAAGAACATTGATTTTACCTTCATTTGATACACTTTCCATTTATGTTGCGTGAAAATTGACAACATTGAACACACTATATCCATCCTCGTGTATGCGCGCAAATGCCTTTGCATAGTCTCTTCCATGTTGCTTCTTGTATCCTTTGAAAACTAGCCTTGATTTAGGCCTTTCAATCTTTCCTTCAACGTTTCTCTTGGTCTGATAAACCAACTTCAATCCAATGACTTATGTTCCTTGCAGAAGCTCCACTAACTCCAATGTGTCATTCTTTTCTATTTTTCCTATTTCTTCATCCATTGTCGCAACAAGTTTTTCTTCTTTTCCTGCATCCTCAAAATGAATTTGGTGATGTACATGAAAAGATAAGGCAAATAAGGAATTCAAACTAGCGTTACTATCAACTTCATTTTTCTCATATGTTTCACTTAAATTTCTAAATTTGTGTCCTCTTATGCTTGTGGAAGATGGTCTGGACATGTCACTTGTTTTTGCGCTTGAAGTAGATGGAGTTGCAGATATTTGTGGTGTTCTTGGAGAAGCACTTTCTTGACTGCACACCATTGTCCTATTATTTTTTGAATGTGTCACATGTTGACTGGTTTGTTGAGCTTGTGTAGGTGTAGGAGGAGTCACCGTTGAGGAACTACTTCCTGTAGTCAATTCCTCTTTGTCTTCATGTGGTGTACATGTTTTCACTTTGACCGTCTTCTCTAAAATTCCATCCTATGATTTCTCATCTATGAACTGCACATCTCTATTTATTATGACTTTCTTGGTTGATGGATTGTAGAGCTTGTATGCCTTGGATTCATCACTATATCAAAAAAATATACATTTCTCCCCCTTGCTGTCCAACTTCTTCCTCAACTCATCTAGGACATGTGCATCGCCACACATCCAAACACTCTCATGTGAGTGACATTATGATTTATTCCACTTCATGCCTCTTAAGGAACTATGTTCTTGAAGCTCTTTGTTGGACACCTATTAATGATATATGTTGCACAAGCGGTCATTTGGAAAATGCTTTTCCTTCAAAATACTTCTTGCCATTTCCATGATGGTTCTATTCTTTCTTTTCGCGACACCGTTTTTCTGAGGTCTACACCTTGTTGTAAACTGTTTGTGAATTCCATGCTCCTTGCAAAAACGTAGGAAGTTGCTTGAGATGTATTCTCCACCTCTCTCAGTCCTCAAGACTTTGATGTAGTGTCCACTTTTCTTCTCAACAAGAGCTTTGTATTGGCAGAAGCACTCAAATACTTCACCTTTTTGTTTTATGAAGTAGACCCATGTCTTCCTTGTATAATCATCTATAAAAATCAAAATAAAATGGATGCCCCCAATTGATGGTGTCTCCATTGGTCCACATAAATCTGAATGGACAATATCCAAATGTGCCTTTTTCCCTTTTATTTAATTTCATGTTGGAAATGATTCTCTATGTTGTTTTTCAAAGATACATGCTTCACATAGGTTGTCCGGTTTTTCTATGAGTGGAAATACCTTCACCGTGTCTTTTTTATGCAACAGATTCAAACCTCCAAAATTGATATGGCCAAATCTCAAATTCCATAGCCAATTTTCATCTTTAATTTATGCTTGAAAGTTTTCTTGTGTGACAGTTGCTACATTTCATTCATCCACTTGTGAATTCATTGATAGTTGTGCTTGTGCACCTTCTTCATTCAAATCTAATTTTATCTTTAGGGGAAACATTTTGTTTCCTATCATTTTAAATTTTGCAATCAACTTCTTGCTTGGGGACTTATCCAAAATTATGCACACATCATTTTTTAAAAAGACCTTGTATCCCTTTTGCATGAGTTGTCCAATGCTTATGAGGTCATGTTTCAAACTAGGGACAAAATAAACATATGAAATGTATTTTTTTCTCTCCCTTCTTTGTTAGAATGTCGACTCTTCCTCTTCCCATCACAGAGACTTTGCTATCATTCTATAATGTCACTTCATATTTTACACTTTCATCTAAATTGTGAAACACTTTTATGTTCCCAGTCATGTGGTTGCTACACCTTGAATGTAGAAACCATACGTCTCCTTGTTTTTCTTGTGCTACATTACAACCTAAAAACAAGCTATCATGGTTGTGATTTTTATTTATGAAATTTTCACTTGGTTTATTATTTATGTCATATTTCTTCTTTCTACATTCATTTGAATAATGACCATATTTCTTATAATAATGACATTGAACTTGAGATTTATCATATCTCTAACCTTGTGCTTCATTTTGGATTGAACCTTGAATTGGATTTTGATTTTTGCCCCTTCCACTTGAAATTGAAGGGTTTCTTCTTCCACCTCTGTAGTGGGATTGTGTCACTTCCTCCATAATTTGTTCTTCCTCGACCTCTACCTTGACCAAATAAAACTTGTTTCTTGAAGGCATGCTTCAATGAGGAGTTTGTTGCTCTGTTCAGTCTATGCTCATGAGAAATCAGTGATGCATGAAGCTCATCCACTAGAAACTGTGAGATATTTTGACTCTTCTATGGCCACAACAATGGCATCAAGTCTTGTTGGCATATTTATCAAAAAATTGTCAACTATTATCCTTTCCTTTAATGTCTCACCATGAGACCTGATTTGAGTAACCAACCCAATTACATGTGTAAAAAATGAGTCTACATTCTTAGACTATTTTAAACAAATTGTTTCAAAATATCTTCTCAGTATTTGTAGTTTTGATGCCTTAACCTTTTCCATGCTTTGTTAGGTTGTCTCAAGGGTATCTCATGCTTTCTTGTACTTCGTTGCTTGCTGCAATCCTTGGGAAGATAATTTCATACACTACATGGAAAATATAGAAGAGGGTTTTTTAGTGCTTCTTCTTATTGTGCCTCAAAAAATCTCTTTCTTCTTGTGTTAAAGCATTGTATGTTGTTGCATCTGCTGGTTGTTGGAAACCATTCTTCACCAATTCCCAAATGTCTTGTGAATAAAACATAGCTTTCATTTTTATAGCCCAATAAACTTAATTTTTACCATTAAAGTGTGATATTAGTGGATTAGTCAAGCTTGTGCTTGTTGCTGCCATTTTCAATGTGTAAAAAAAACTCTCCTTCTAGTAAATACGCTCCACAAACATTTTCCAGAACACCTTTAAAGTAGTAGTAAATAAAATTGCAGTTACAGTATTGAAATTTTAAACCCGCTCACATGCCATGTTAAAAAATTTGAGAACATGGGAATTTCCTATTTTAAACCCGCTCCGATACCATGTTAGGAAATTTGAGAACAGGGAAATTTCTTCCTCAACACACAGAGTTGCGGAGCAGTCTTAATTGAGACAATACAATTGCAGAAATTAAATCATATGAATCTCCATTTTTATACATAGTGGCAAAGATTAAAATGAGTTGACTTATGCAACTATAATGGAGCAAAAAAAATCAAACAAATTTACTCACTCTGAAATAGTGAAATAGAGTAAAACAAAGTGGTGGTGGTAAAAC
Organism: Pinus albicaulis; assembly: GCA_034641835.2. Classification (NCBI taxonomy): domain Eukaryota; kingdom Viridiplantae; phylum Streptophyta; class Pinopsida; order Pinales; family Pinaceae; genus Pinus; species Pinus albicaulis. Next base: position 1,276,702,599 of record CM076574.1, on the reverse strand, counting down.
CCATTAGTGAAATTTCCAAAACCATATGGCCACTAACCAAACTTTATTTTATGATTTCAAAAGCACAAAAGTAATTCAAATGGAGGTTTGGATTCTAGTAAAACAAGAATTCTTACTTAGATTTACATTCACCAGGGGCTGCGGAATAACACCCGGTATTAACATTCACCAGGTTTACAGAGTAACACGCAGTAAAACCTATAACAAATTGTTTTCAAGCACCCACCTCCACCAAAAATTTTTCCACGATTTTCTCCCCAAACTTCTCTAGTCTAACTTACATCCACCACACTACATTAAGCTATCACAAAATTGTTATATCAAAATATATATTTGCAGAATAAATGTTTAACTAATAGGTAATTGTTGCAAAATCAATGAACAACCTACAAAACATTTAGTGGAAGTATGGTTATTGTCAAAGAAAAATTAAACGTGGTGGTTCAAATTATTTTTCCAACAAATATCATTATATATGCATCTAAAAGCATCCAAATATTTTCACGTTAGAGAAAAAAGAAGGATTTTCACATTAAAGAAAAAGGAAAGCTTGACAACATTTTTGAGAAGTGAAACAGAAGAAAACAAGGTCAACAAGTTTACGAAAATCTTTCTCTTAAACTTGTATTAAGGAGCAGAGTGGAATCTAACGGAACGAAAGACGTTTGCTTAATTTGCTAACAATTAAGAACGAAGATGTTGTTGCAATGGCATTGAAGGATGCGTTGGAATGAATAAGTGGGGATACACAATCGTAAGAACAGTTGTGAGACTATTGTTGGCATGTCATTGTTTATTATTTGATATAAGGTTGTTATTACTTATGGGTGGAAAGGTGGTAAATTAATTTATTTTTTAATAAAAAAATGTATTAAATAGTTTAGAACTAAAAATGTTAATATATTTTTCTGTTTTTTATATAATTTAAACGGATATAATGGTTAAGTCTCCTATGAAGTTCTTCATAGGTTCAAAATCAGAAAATATAAAGTATATATGTTTTACAACTTTAGCACTCAAAATTCCTGAACTGAAGTTTTTCATAATGTTTGGTTTTACCACACATCTGTTGAATACAAATTTCAATTAACTTATAATAGATAAAAGACAATATCCTCAGCTTGTAAAAAAATTTCTCACAATCCATTAAAGTGTTAAAAGATAATGGAGAATCCTTAATTTGTGAAAGTTGTTTCATGGAACCTTAGCATAGGAATTAGTTTCTATTTCTTAAGGTATGGTTCTAAATTCCCTACATCTATGTATGCCATATCTTGGTTGAGTTGTATTGAGAATTTAGAGCGTTCTGCAGAGCTAGACTCTTCTGGTTCAGTCTCTCCATTGTAGAGCTGACCAATTTTTTATTTATGAATTCAATCCATAATATTTTATCATGGTATGAGAGCTCCAGGGCCGAATCATAGCTAGAGTGTTGTGATCCATGTGAGTATCTAGGTGGTAGAGGAGAAGCCCTTGATGACTGAGTGGAATTTTTTTTTCTCAGGTGTTGATTGAATCAGCGCAGTTTTTTGAGGAACAGTCGCGTCAAACAATGCATTTTTTGGAGGAATAGGCATGTTGATTAGCGTGGATCTGAGCAGAATAAATGCATTGAGCATCCAGAACCTTAATCGGTTTCGTTCCTGGCATGATCAGTGTAGAATTTGGGTTCGTAAGCGTGCTGATCTGTGCCAGTGCTCACCCACTGATGAAAAGAAGAGATCTGAGATCTCCTTCCAGTAAAATTTTGCAAATGAGAGAAGAGATCTATCATAGATCTACTGCTGGTGAAAATTCGCCGATGAATGAAGAGATTTGAGGTATATCTACTACTCGTATCAGCTCGCCAATGAAGAAAGAGATTTGGAGCAGATCTATTTCCGGTGTATGCTTGGTGTAGAGGAGCTAGAGAGCTCATGCTGAGAAATAGAAGAGATCGTGGCAAAGGAGCCGAGAGACTATGGCGCAACGCGCAAAGAAACCTGTTGGATTGATCACAGATCAGGTAGATTTGTATCGTGATATTGCTTTCTGTGAGGATCTGTGGTAGATCATATCAGTTACTTGAAGTTTTTATTTTGAATCTTCAAGATGAACAATAAAATAATCGAATCATACTTTAACGAGAGAAACAAGCTCAATCGTTCCAATTACTCTAACTGGAAGTTCAAGATGCAGATTGTGCTAGCAGCATAGAGTTCCTGGATGATTGCAAATGGGGATGAGCCAAAGCCAGCAGAAAGAGCCACATCGACTCAAGACTGGGAGAACAGAGAGAGCAGGGCAAAGACAACATTGAAGATGTCAATGAAATATTGTATCATACCGCATATCAGAGAATGAAAATTTGCAAGAAAAATTTTGATGGTGTTCAAGGATGTAGATCATGCATTAATGGTGAAGAAGAAATTATTCAGAACAAAAGGAAATACATCACACCAAAACGGAGGAAACCCACAGAAAATACCGAATCAATCTCAAGGTATGTATCTGAATAGAAATGTCTCTAAATTAAAATGTTTCTATTGCGAAAAAATCAGTCATATGGCTAAGCATTGCAGGAAAAAGAAATTTGATGAAGGACAATGGAGATGTAAAAGACATGTAGGTCATTTCATAGATGATGACCATGTTCAGGATTTCAAATTGTTCATGGCTGACACTAATGAAAATGTCAAAACAGACATCTGGTCTATGGATTCGGGAGCATCCACATGCATGACAGGAAATAGACAATGGTTCGAATATTTTAAAGAAATCAACAACGAAGCACAAATATACCTTCATGATGATAGAGGCGATCAAATAAAAGGGTATGGGAACATTTCTGTTATTTTTCCTGATGCTAATATCAGACATATTCAAAGTGTAATGTATGTACCTAGAGTTACAAAGAATTGATTTCTATATCCATGATTACAGATAAAAATCTCATGATAGAATTATTTAAATCTAATTGTTATATTAAATATTTCTTGGATGGTATGAAGACTATTGCTTCAGGGATTCGAACAGGAGGTCTGTACAAATTAAATGTGAGGTAAACACTAGATCGAGCTTTGAAAACATCGAGTTTCACTACATAAGAGCTATGACACTAGAGACTTGGTCACGTCAACTTCAACTATCTGTTGTTACTTAAAAAAAAGGAAATGGTAAGAGGTCTTTCTACTTTAAAACAAGTGCATAATGATTGTGAAGCTTGTGCATTAGGAAAGATGCATAGAGAATAATTCCATGTTCGAGTAGAGAAGAAAAAGAGATATTTACTTGAATTATTGCACACTGACCTATGTGGACCCATGCAAACAAAGTCATTAGGAGGTGCACTGTATTTTTTAATGTTTGTTGATGACTACACAAAGTTTTCTTGGGTATATTTTCTGAGTAAGAAAATCCATACATTTGAATACTTTAAGTAGTTTAGAACTATGATTGAAAAGAATATAGGGAATTACATAAAAATTCTCTGCTCTGATCAAGGGGGAGAATACAGAAACGCTGAACTTACCAAGTATTGTAAAGACCATGGAATATTGCAGCACTTCACAATACCCCATACTCCTCAGTAGAACAGAGTAGTGTAAAGGAAGAACATAACATTGGTGGAGTGTGCTTGGAGCATGTTGAAAGGTAAGGATATTTCAAATGGTTTTTGGGTTGACGCATTTAATACTGTAGTATATTTGAAAAATAAGAGTCCTACAAAATGTCTTGAGTTCAGAACTCATTTTGAAGCATTATATGGATTCAAGCATGCAGTAAAACATTTGAGAGTATTTGGGTCTAAAGCCTTTGCCCATATTCCAAAGGAAGATAGAAGAAAATTAGATTCAAAAGCCATCAAATGCAAATTTTTAGGGTATTGTTCATAATATAAATATTATAGATTGTTTAATCCCTCTACTCACAAGATTTTTTTTAGTAGAGATGTCATGTTCCATGAGCATGTTCATGATGAAACTGATAAAAGCAATGAGGAATTGGATATTCCTTTTTTGGTGGAAGCAAGTGAAGAAGAAGGTAACAGCCATGAGAAGAAGAAAAAGGCAGAAGAAGAAAGTTAAGACACAACAATCAAGCTGAGTCCTTCAAAGGAAATTCAAAACAGGTTGGAAGCCACACCAAGGCTCAGAAGATCAGGTAGGCAGACTCACTTGCCTACTAGATATAGGGAAAATGCCTTTATAACTAGTATGATGAATTTTGTTGAACCTTCTTGTTATAGAGAAGCAAATCAATGTAGCGAATGGAAATAAGATATGGAACGGAAATATGAATCTATTCTCAAAAACAACACTTGGGAGTTAGCTTAACTTCCTGAAGGGAAACAAACCATAGGTTGTAAATGGTTGTATAAACACAAGATTAATGCAAACGGAAGTATAGATAAATTAAAAGCTACACTGGTAGCAAAGAGGTATTCATAGAAAGAAGGTTTTAATTAGGAGGAAACCTTCGCCCCCATAGTTAAACTAAATACTATCAGAATGATGATTGCTTTAGCTACTAGAAAACACTGGGTGATTTACCAACTAGATGTAAAGTCTGCATTTTTAAATGGAGAGTTGAAAGAGGAGGTTTACTTAGATCAACCTGAGGCGTTTGTCCAGAAATGGAAATAAAATTTAGTTTGCATATTAAAGAAAGATTTACATGGACTAAAACAAGCACCTAGGTCATGGTATGAAAAGATAGATTCATTTTTTCTGCAATACAGTTACAATAGAAGTAAAAATGACCCTAATCTGTATACTGTGAAAGATGAAAAGGGGAGTATAGTGTTGATTTCTTTGTATATAGATGATCTAATTATTACAGGTGATTTTGTTTATCTAATCAGAGAAATCAAGTAGAAAATGTCACAAATGTTCAAAATGAAAGACCTTAGTGAATTAATATACTGTTTGGGTCTGGAGATCTAGGGATATTGAGGAAAAATTTTCTATCCCAAGCTAAGTATGTCAGGGGTCTACTGGAAAGATTCTAGATGGATCAGTGTAAAGCTGCAGTAGTACCATTACAATAGAACATTGAACTTCAAAGTGATGGTGGCTCTAAAGAGGCAGATGCGACACTTTATCGACAATTTGTTGGGAGTTTCATATACTTAACCACTACATGACTAGAACTGGCTTATGCAGTTAGTGTGCTAAGTCAATTTATGTCTAAGCCACTTGAGAGTCATTGGATTGTAGCCAAAGGCGTTCTAAGGTATTTACATGTGACTATAGATTAGGGTATTATTTATACTGATTCTTCTGATGTTAGATTGATAAGGTTTACAGATTCAGACTGGGTTAGAAATGTAGACGACCGAGGATCCATAACAAGCTATGCATTCAGCATTGGATCCGAGGTGATTATATGGAGTAGTAAGAAACATAACACAATTTCCTTGTCATTGTTAGATAATTAAATATTATGGAGTAATGAAACACATAAAATATGCAGGAAAACATAAGCACACAAAACACATAAAACCAGAGAGACAAATATATACATGGTTCACCAAGTTTGGGCTACGTCCACCTCGAACAGCCAGTCCTTCCTTTCTATTATCCAGCAAAATGAAGAGACACAACCTATATCAGATCTGCTGTAATATCCTTTGTTCTCTCTCACAGTCTCCCTATCTATTTCTCGCTCCGAGAATACACATACAATACACAGCCACAATACAATACCCTCATACAAGTGAGCGGTTTCCTTCTAGGGAAAAAAACCCTAAACTAAACATAAATTTTACCATCAGATCATCCGCCTAATGAATGGCCAAGATTGAGTAGAAATTACTATACTTTTGCAAGGTAATTTTACATCTGTTTTTAGCTTCGAGGGCAGCCGACCCCCCTTGGACCCCCCAGGAAGCATTTAATTACGGGCGGCGTTGCCGCCCCCATTATGGTATAGGGGTCCAACGCTGTGATACAAAATAAAAAAGATAATCAGGCTCCACACCCAAAAATCTCCCACTTGGAGACTAATTGTAGCAACTCCACCGCTGCTTCATTTGTTGGACAATGACTCCTCTTTGGACCTGGTTGTTTCTCATCTTCATCATCATCCTTGAAGACAAATTGAAACTGAGCATGTTCTCAATTTCTCCCTGGTTACAACTTTTGCTAGCATATCTGCAGGATTCTGGCTAGTGTGTATCTTTTCCAGCTTCAAATTTCCATCTTCCAATACTAACCATATGAAATGGTACTTGAGATGTATGTGTTTAGTCCTAGAATGAAATCCTGAGTTCTTTGCAAAATTAATGGCACTTTGGCTATCACTGTATAACGTGCCCATATCATGCTTCTTACCCAATTCATCCATAAACCTTTGTAACCAAATCATTTCTTTACTAGCCTCCGTAGCAGCAACATACTCTGCTTCTATTGTTGAAAGGGAAATAACACTTTGGATTTTTGAAACCCAACTAACAACTATTCAATCTACACTAAATACATATCCTGTAGTGCTCCTCTTGTTATCTCTTTCACCTGCCATAACTGCATCAACATATCCCTGTAGATCAATGTTTGAACCACCAAAACATAATGCTTGATTTGTGGTACCTCTCAAATATCTAAGAATCCATTTTACTGCCATCCAATGTTCCTTTCCTGGATTGTTCATGTACCTGCTTACAACTCCCACTACATGTGCAATATCAGGCCTTGTGCAGACCATTGCATACATTAAGCTTCCAACTGCTGATGCATATGGAACTTTAGACATATAGTCCATTTCTTCTTGGGTCTTGGGGAATATCTCCTTACTAAGTTTGAAATTGCTAGCAAAAGGTGTACTAACTAGTTTTTCATTCTGCGTATTAAATCTTTTCAACACCTTTTGTATGTACTCATTCTGAGACAGTGTTAATTTGGGATTTTTCCTGTCTCTAGTTATTCTCATACCAAGGATTTGTTTTGCAGCTCCCAAATCCTTCATTGCAAATGAATTTGCCAATTTTCTTTTAAGAACATTTATTTCCTACATGTTAGACCTTGCAACGAGCACGTCATCTACATACAATAACAATATAATATAGCTGCCATCATTTTTATTTTTTCAGATAAACACAATGATCAGAGTGACATCTAGTATAACCTTGTTTAGACATAAACCTTTCAAATTTTAGATACCACTACCTTGGAGCCTGTTTTAAGCCATACAAGCTCTTCTTTAACCTACACACTAATTTTTCCTTCCCTTTGAATTCACATCCTTCTCATTGCTCCATATAGATTCTTCCTACAAATCTCTATGGAGAAATGTTGTTTTACATCTAACTGTTCAAGATGTAAATCTCCCGCTGCTACAAGACTTAAAATAGTTCTGATTCAAGTGATCTTAGCAACAGGAGAAAATATTTCATCAAAATCAATACCTTTCTTCTGTGCAAACCCCTTCACCACAAGTCTAGCTTTGTACCTCTGTGTTCCTCCATCTTCTTCCTTCAGCCTGTAAACCCATTTATTCTGCAGTGTAGTTTTACCTGCAAGCAACCTGATTAAGTCCCAAGTCTAGTTATGCATTAAGGAGTCCATCTCTTCTTCCATGGCTAACTCCCACTTCTTCCTGCTTTCAACCTGCATTGCTTCTTCATAACATTTAGTTTCACCAGAATCAGTCAATAATAAATAATATAATGAAGGAGAGTATCGTTCAGGGGGTCTACTTACCCTGATAGATCTTCTGACACCACTTTCAGGTGTTTGAGGTGCCTGTTGCTGTTGTGGTGGTTGTTGTTGTTGTGGCTGTTAATTATTATTAATTTTAGGCACCTTTAGATTTTCTGTGATCTCACCAAGAGCTGTGTATCGTTTGTTTTTCTTTCCTGTTTCTTTTCCTGCAGTTGATTCTTATACAATACCTTTTCATTGAATATTACATCTCTTCTCCTGATGATTTTGTGATTTTCATAATCATATAAGCGATAACCAAAATCATTAACACCATATCCAATAAAGGTACATTTCTTTGATTTTGCCTCAGGCTTTGTTCTTTTTTCTTTATTAATATGGACAAAGGCCTCACAACCAAAAGGATTTAAAAAAGAGTATTTTACCTTTTTACCTGTCCATGCTTCGTCTGGAATACCACCATTCAAGGAACTTAAAGGCCCTTTGTTTATTAGATAAACAACAATATCTACAACATCTGCCCAAAATCGTAAAGGAAATCCTGCATGCAATCTCATGCACCTTGCACGCTCCATGATTGTTCTATTCATCCTTTATAACACACCATTTTCTTGTGGTGTTCTTGGAACTGTCTTCTCTCTGCGAATTCCATGCTCTGAACAGTACCTATCAAACTCTTTCCTGCAATATTCACCTCCATTGTCTAATCTGAGACACTTCATCTTCTTTCCTGTCTCAATCTCAACCAAAGATTTCCATTTCTTGAAAGTATCAAATACATGAGATTTATTCTGAATACAATAAATCCAAGTTTTTCTAGTTGCATCATCAATAAAAGTAACATAATAACGAGAGCCTCCGAGAGATGATACCTGAGCAGGTCCCCATACATCTGTATGCATAAGCTCTAATTTTTCAGTCTTCTTTTCTTTCCCAACTTTGAGAAATCTGACTCTCTTCTGTTTTCCATAAATGCAATTTTCACAAAAACCCAAATCAACATTCTTCAAACCCGGGAACATAATTTGTGTGAAGAATCTTCATCCCCTTCTCACTCATGTGTCCAAGCCTATGATGCCATAATGCTGCATCTACTCCTTTGGAAGTTAAAGCATTAAGAGTTAGAATACCATTGCATAGATACAATGTACCAACCCTTTTCCCTTTTGCTATTACCAGGGCTCCTTTGGTGACCTTCCAAGTTTTATCTGTGAAAGTTGTCACACAACCTTCACCACCTAATTGCCTTGTTGAAATCGGATTTTTCTTCAGATCTGGAACATGCCTTACATCCTTTAATAGCCATTGGTTTCCATTCTGTTGTTTTACAAGAACTTTACCCATTCTAAAAAATTTACAGGGTTTATCATTACCAAAAAAGACTTGTCCAAAATCTCTTTGAACATAGTCATGAAAATATTTCTTATCAGGTGTGGCATGGAATGAAGCCCATAAATCTACTACCGAGGAATCAGTAACATTTTCGAAAGAAATAATCGAGGCATCTTGTAACACATCACTTGTCACATTTTCTTCATGATTGTTTTCTTGCTGTGCATCTCCTTCTTTTCCCTTCCGAGATCTACAATCTTTCTTTAGGTGTCCTTTCTTTCTTCATTTCCTTGATAAGGATAACATCGACAACATCATCAAACTTTAAAGTACTAGATCCAGAGAGAGAGTTACTAATGGCCATAACTAAACCATTCCAGCTTTCTGGCAATGAGCATAGAAATAAAAGAGCCCTAAATTCATCATCAAAGTTTACCCCTATAGAAATTAACTGGCTGGTAACTGTATTAAAATCATTTAAATGGTCTGCAACAGATCCACCTTCCGACATCTTCATATTAAATAAACATTTCATAATAAATACCTTGTTAGAGGTCGAGGGTTTTTCATATAGTTTCTCCAATGCCTTAATCAAACCCTCTGTTTTTGTTTCCTTCGATATATTGAAGGCTACCGATGCCGCGAGGCACAACTGTATTGTTCTGAGTGCCTTTCTATCGAGAATCTCCCATTGTGCGTCTGTCATGGCCATTGACTTCTTTGTTTTTCCTCTGAATGGTAGGTACAGATCTTTCTAATACAAATAATCTTCCATCTGCATCTTCCACAGTGGAAAGTTTTGGCCGTTAAACTTCTCGACCCTAAACTGAGCATCTTCCACCATTGCTCCCACTCGAACTAGGAACCCTTCTTTCCTACGAGTATATTAGCCAAATATACCTTCGGCTCTGATACCATTTGTTAGATAACTAAATATTACAGAGAAATGCAACACATAAAATATGCAGAAAAACACAAGCACACAAAACACATAAAACCAGAGAGATACAGATATACCTGGTTCACCCAGTTTGGGCTATGTCCACCCCGAACAGCCAGTCCTTCCTTTCTATTATCCAGGAAAATGAAGAGACACAACCTACAACAGATCCGCTGCAATATCCTCTGTTCTCTCTCATAGTCTCCCTATCTGTTTCTCATTCCAAGAATACACATACAATATACAACCGCAATACAATACCCTCATAAAAGCGAGGGGTTGCCTTCAAGGGAAAAAAACCCTAAACTAAACATAAATTCTACCGTCAGATCATCCGCCTAATAAATGGCCCAGATTGACTAGAAATTGTTATACTTTTATAAGGCAATTTTACATCTGTTTTTAGCTTCGGGGGTGCTGCCCCCAAAACCCCCCACCAGGGGGGGGGGGGGCTCCATAAAGTCACAGCCACCCCCCGTGAACCCCCCAGGTAGCGTTTAATTACGGAGGTATAGGGGTCCAACGCTGTGATACAAAATAAACAAGATAATCAGGCTCCACACCCAATAGTCCTCAGCGGAACCAGAGTATCAAGCCATGTGCGTAGCAACATGTGAGGCAGTTTGGTTGCAGAGACTTCTCTAGGATGTCGGGGAAGAACATAAATATGCAACAAATATTAGATGTGACAACCAAATCTCAATCAAACTGGCTAATAATCTGGTGTTCCACAAGAACACTAAGCGCATTGATACACAATTTTACTTTGTCAGAGAAAAAGTTCAATCTAAAGAAATCCATCTTGTATATTGTAAAACTTGTGATAATGTTGCTGAAATTTTCACTAAGCCTCTTAGAAAAATTAAGTTTGAAATGTTTAGAGAGATGTTAGGTATATTTTTTTATCCCTTCTCCATTAAGGGGGAGTGTTAAAAGATAATGGAGAATCCTTAATTTGTGAGAGTTGGTTCATGAAACCTTAGGATAGGAATTAGTTTCTATTTCTTAGGGTATGGTTCTAACTTCCCTACATCTATGTATGCTATATATTGGTTGAGTTGTATTGAGAATGTAGAGCATTTTGCAGAGCCACACTCTCCTAGTTCAGTCTCTCCATTGTAGAGCTTACCAGTTTTTTATTTATGAATTCAATCCATCATATTTTATCATAAAGATAGGATACAATAAAATTCATGTAAAAATGCTCCAAAGAATCTCTAAACGAAAAAGATTTAACTTCTTAGTAGTGGCCTACTCGCTACTCTGCTACTGTTTATTATTTTTCATTAATGACTCCTTTTTTCCATGCTAATTCCATCATATCAATAATGTCAATATGGGCCAGTTTGATGCCATTCGCTATGACGGTCAATGAAATGGAAACATCGATGACGTTAATGAAGATTTAAAAATGAAAATCTGTTATATGAAATGGAAATAGTGATGACAATGTTAATAAATATTTAAAAATATAGTCCAGACATCTTATATATACCAACAATTGCCCCTATATATACTGGGAGTTGTCCCAAAAGATGCAGTGAAAGGCCAATAAGATTTTGAAATTGAAAAAATTGTATTTTAGTTTTCATAATTAAGTAAATTTTGAAATTTTGAAATTTTAAAGTTGTATTTTAGGTTTCATAATTAACTAAATAATATTTGACATATTAAATTTATGTTTTTTAGTGTATTTTTTTTAAATTTTATATATCTCCAAATCTCTTTGTATATATTTATAGTCTTTTATGCCAATTTCTCAAATTAATAAATATAAAAAATTATTACATATTTTTACTTAATTTACTTATTATCTTTAATACACATAAACAAAGTTCTGAGTACACAAAAAAAAGTGGCTTGACAATGACTATTTTTATGAAACCCATAGGCATATTGCCAGACGGTTTGTTGCTGAGGTTCACAGCAAACTGTAGGTTTTTCGAAAGCAGTTGAAAAGTAGAATGAGTATATATCATTTACTTTAAAATTAAAACTACCCCTTCACATTTAATCAGTATTCACAGCCGACCACTTTTTTTTAATTTTTTTACTGTATTATTTTTGGAAAAACAAAATAAAACTTTAATTAAGAAATATTCATTACTTTCCATTTTTTTAATAATTTTTTTAAAGTTTTCTCTCCATTAAATATTCTTTAAAATATACTTTTATTTTCTCGTTATAAATTATATATATTATATTCTTAACGTATTAAAAAAATTTAAATAATTTTCCAATACGATTTTACTTTTACGTATATTCTTTTCATAAGTATAGCAGTATGTCATTTTTCCCTTCGGCTTTATTACTTTTTGTTCTAAACCAATGTGAATCCATGTTTCATAAATCACTTAATAGCAAACTTTATCAACTCGCACATTGTGCAAAATTTGGTTATGTTTTACGGAACCCTACCATTTGAAAGAAGTGTCAGGAAGTTCGAGTGTTAAGAGAACGAAGGCGAAGATCAATCAACGTGAGAATGGAAACAGTTGGAGAATTTCCCGCCAATAAAATTGGATGGAAAACGACCAATATCTTGAACCTCCACTTCCCTCTTGTTGTTATCCCATGCCAAATCAATTAACTGCAATGTGGAGCCTGTTAACGTCATGGGAATTCAATGTATAGTATGCAGATGAATATAACATGGGAATTCAATGTATAGTATGCAAATGCATAGAAATAATTTAGGGCTACTCAATAAATCTACTCAAGGAGATGGAAAAGCCTGCACAAATCAGAAACAAGTCGGATCTGACAGTGCGGCTTAGCTTCATGATGCAAGAAATTACTTATGTTATACAAATCCATGGATGAAAAAACATGGAAGTGACCAAATATATATATATATATATATATATATATATATATATATATATATATACCTTCAAATATACGTTGAGAATTGCGCCTGGTGGATCGAGACACATCTCCACTCTCAAGTTATCCATTTCCACTTCAGACACATAGAGATGCCAATGGATCTCATGAATATACTCACCACATAATGATTTGACAAAAGAAACAAACATTTTTATATTTTGTGAGCTTCTTACAATTTAGATGAGATTGGAAGGGAGAACCTTATTTAGAATTTTGTATTGGAATTTCAAAATATTGTATTAGAAAAAACATCGGATCCAACAACCTATGAGATAAATCTAAATTTATTACTGTTGGAAGCTTTCAAAATCATCCGAGTATACAAACCCTGTATCGAAAGCTGCAAAATAAAATGTTGAAAATTTGAAAAACTAGATGCCATCAGTTATAAAAATTACATATAAGGATGTATGGAGGAGAAGGAGGCCTTATTAAGGCCATCAACAAGAAAAAAAACTTGCCAAATCCCTCTATTTCAGAATGTTCAAATAATAAACGACTAAAGGATTGACTGGCCACAGCTGGTAATCAAACAATGCTCAACCATAATTGAACCTTCAACCTAAGTAAAGATCATCAAATCCACAGAGTTTTATCTTCTCTCAATTGGGGAACCAAATTGATTTCAATGTGCATGGCCATGACCCTTTCCAAGCCACCAATGAGATTTCCTCCAATGAAAAACTTTCCCTCCTCACCCATTGAATGATGTTTAGTTTGTCTAAAGATAACTTTGAATCTATTGGTTGTCTACACAATATGATCTCTAACAAAACTACTCCAAAACTATACACATCACTCTTCTTAGTCAACCTTTCAGTGCTAAAATACCTGTTAACCAAAACAAAAAGAAAATCCTAGCGAAGAATGGAAATAAAAATAAAAGAGTGATATTATATAACAAATACAATTCCTTCACCATCACTAATATTGTAATGAGAGTACAAGTTGTGTGTGTGATATACTCTAGATCAAGTTCCTTTCACCATAGTGGTAACATGGGAAGGCTCCCCATCCTCCCATCAATCCATATATTTGAAAGACCAAAGTAACCAAGTTTTCCTTTTAAATTGTTGTTTGGAAGAATGTTCGATGTTTTCACATCCCCGTGAATAATTTTCGAGGTACAAGCTACGTGCATGTATTCCAATCGTTTGAATAAAAATGGCAGACTTATTGGCATGCATTAATTACCTTTAATTATAAATCTACATAAGAAATTTCATGAAAAAAAAAGTTCGTTTTCCTTTTGAAGCATAGCTAGCACTGTTTAAATTATAATAAGATAAGTCACAACAAAGAGGACTTGAAAATACTACCCTGTGTTGCATCTAAAGTTATTTTCACCCTTGTTTTCTAATTTAGTTCCAAAGCTTCCTTAGGACCTAGGAAAGGAAAATAAGAGCTAAATGAGAATCGTTATCTTTGAACAACATTATATTTACAAGAGACTTATATATATTTACCATAGAGGTGATCCCTTAAGGACCCTCCAGACATGTGCTCGTATATTATCATAAGTTCTTTGGATTCATTTCAATAACCCAATAAAGTCACTAAGTTCTCGTGATGAACCCTTGAAAGAACATCAATATGTTCATCAGACAAACCCAGAGTCATAAATTTTACTCTACATGGTTATTTGGGAATATGTTTAAAGACACTAAAAGATTTCCAAATGGAAAAATAGAATCTTAGAATTACCTCATTTAGGAACTCATGAATTCCTTGCTTGGAGAAAAAGGATAGAAATTTTACGGCAATATCCTTTTCTTTCGGCAATTTACCAAAGAACACAGGGCCAAAGCCCGCTTTTCCGATTTTCGCACTGATTTTTTGTGTGGCAATCATCATTTTATCTAGAGTGAAGGAACATGCCTTTGATGAATTTGGTACCATATTCATTACATCAGTCCATTCCTTTGGGGTAAAGCACACAAAATTTTCCACCCCATTGATTTCAGTTGTGACACACTTCTTCTTTTTCCTATACAGAACAATACCTGCTACCAACGATATTCCGATCACTGAAACTCCACTTAGTGTTATTCCGAGGACAAATTATTTTGGTGAATTCTATACTCCTCCCAACAACGTCTATGGTATCTTTTCCATATCCAATCCTCTCTCCTCCTTGTCCAATTAACAAACAGCAGGATGCATGTCTAGGTAGCATAGGAGTCGTTTAAGGACATGGCACATGCATCAAGAAGTCATGTTGAATACCAGTACAACATTCTCGATACTAATTTTGTGAATCAACGGTTTTCTAAGCTCCATATGTTGTCCTTATTTGGAGAATGAAGTTTTCACGTTGCGTCGTCCCCTAGGAGGGAAATATACAGTGCAAGATGACAAAAGGGAGCAATAGTTAATTGGTGTTAGCTCGTCATGCACCGATAAAAGTGTTAGGCAAGAAAATAGTTGTTGGTCGTTCACATATAAACATAGTTTTCTAAGGAGTTTGAGCCAATGCATAGAGTGAAGCGCAAAAAAAGTAGCTTAATAAAGTGTGAGCCAGATGTTAGACTGACAATAAAAGTGTATAGACGAAGTGCTGAGCTGAATTGATTCAAAGAAAAGGCCTATCGTCTTAAAAATATAGAATAATTATAATAATCTAATTACATAAATCAAATAGTCAAATTATCAAATTGGTTGATAGATATTATATATATTAGGATAAATATCAAAATAGTTATTTTGTTAAAAATAATTAAATTATAATTTTATTATTATTATTTAAAAATAATAATTGATATGCAAATTACACATATAAAATTAAAAAAATACACTTCATAATATTTTTAACTATGAAGGTTCACTCCATTTTATTATGGAGATTCTTAATTTGTAAAGAGGTTTTGTTAAAATGTCATGGCTTATGGATATCACATGCAAAAAAACTCTCTTCATATAACACTTCGTGTGACATTTTTTTAAATTAATTAATTTAATTAAAAATAAAAAATGGACACCCTCATGGGGGTAGATGAACATGATATTAATAGCATGAGAGGGGGTGATTCTGACCCTCCCACATGACAATTGGAAGACACATGTGAAATTCTAGGGACACGTGTATGTGGTATCTCATAAGGTTTGAGAGGTAGGTCGTTTGGGTTTAACCATGTTGGAAAGTTGGCTCCATCAATTGTGGTTTCAAGTTATAGGTGTTTGCAAAGGTGTTGAGAACAACATCAAGTATACAAAGGCTGCCAACCGATGAAATCTCTTCAATTTGGTGATTCCTGCATCTAGGATTACAGTCGACTCGCGAGGTCTATTTTGAAAATCTATTGGGGAACCAACTCGGAGGGCGTGGGATCTTGGAGTGAGGGTCTATTGGAATTTCTATTTTTTTTGGTTAGTCTTCGTGTAGGAGGACACTTTTATGTGATGGCTCATTGTTCATCGATGAAAAGGAGTTTTGGGCTCTTATGGCACCTTTTTGGTAAGTCATTTTTCCTTGGTCCCGAGATCACAAAGAATTGTTCCTATAAGAATCTTGGGGGTGAGGTGGTTTTGCTTCAAATTTTTCCTCTCCCCTTGAGACATTCTGAAAATATTCAAGGGTTTTCGAGTTGATAATGATTACTACTGTGTCTTTGAACCCTGGTCGATTTGGGGTGGGGGTTTGGAGTTTGAAGTTCTTGGTCATTTTTTCCCATTTCTGGGGTCTTTGTCCCTTGGTTGCTTGGGGAAATGTAGATAAGAGGTATTTATGGTATTTTTGGAGTCAAATGTATTTGGCCTTGGTTGTTGAATGTGTGGTGCTTGGAGGCACACTTGTTGCTATACTTGGAAATTGGGCAATCATATTGGTCTCCCACGCTTTGGTAAGAATTAGACCCAGGCCTTGCTAGTCTTTGAAATTTGACACAATGGTTCGGAAATGAGGGTGGGCTCAGTGAGGGTTGAGGCCTCCTGACCATGCAGTGGGCCATGGAGGTTAGGTGGGGGACGCAGAAGGTGACAGGGATGTGGATGCATTGTACGAAGGTGAATTAGCTCATGACCAGGTCCTGTTTCCTACTCAAGTTGACCTTCCACCCTCCATGAACTATTTTGACCTATAGATGCATAATGTCATGACACTTTTGGAAGATCTCGGGCAACAACAACATGAGGACTGCAATGAGGTGATAATGTTTATGAATTAACTTCAGCAAATTAGTGGGACAACCTTAACCGATCTTCTTCTCTTAGGATTTAAAGGCACACAAAGTATTTACATGGTGAGGTTGATGGCCAAATTTCTCATATCAAATTTCATGTTCATGGAGATCTTAGACCTCCAAGCGCACATAGTGTCGGGAATACACCAATGTTTCCTCATGATACTTAATGGTGATGGGTTGTATTTCGATTCTCTATGTGTTATGGACTCTATGGTCATTTTGTTTTTGGTAACTATGTAAATTTTTGCAATTTTCTCTTATTTTTTGTATTTCTCTCCTTGCCAACAAATCCCTAGGAGTGAGATCGAATATTCTTCTTTGTCTCATATAATGTTTTGATGAATTAATAGAAATTGGTTGACTCATTAAAAAAATAAAAGAAAACGAAAAATACATAGCTACTTTGTAAATTCAAAAATAAACACACCTATTAGTATAATTATTTAAATAGTTTTTAATATTATTGTTTTATTTTATTAACAAAATTGAAACTCTTATATTATCTCATTATTTAAAGGTAAAAATAAAATGTTAAAAAATTCTATTAATCTCTTATTTTTTAAAGATACAATACACCATATAAATATTAATATATATATTCTAAATACAATAAACCATATAACTAATCATCCTAAAAAGTGTGTAAATACATACATATAATATAATAGTTTACAGAAGTCCATGCACGCTACTGAAAGATGAAGCCGGAGGAAAATAGATGTGAGCAGTGTGTTGAACGAGAAAAGGAGAAAAGACACCTGAAACCGAGAAGACATCAAACTCCTCCATTAATCGTGAGGAACAATTTTGAAGGGAAGTCCATTAACTGGGGCAGGCATAGGGTCCACAATCACCTTCTAACCAGGATTAACTAAATTCCACTTGAAGTTATGGACAATATTATGGAGAAAAACAAGAATTTCCATTCAAGAAAACTCATTACTAGGGAAAATTTGCGGCCCACCTCCAAATTGGATAAACACATACATAGGAGGCCCTGCTCCCTCAAATCTTGATGGATCGAATTTCTATCGGTTGCTCAAATACTCAGAATTCTGGTGGGTCGAGTTGACAATCCAATATATTTGCACATAACACCCCATAATAGTTATGTTTTAATCTAAGTAAATATCTGAAACAATGATTTAAGGTAGTGGCTCACCTTCCATCCTTTAGAGATTGTGAATCCCTCATATATCAAGTCCTTGATGACCTTGCGAAAACCTCCTTGAACAGTAGGGAATAGTCTAAGCATTTCCTAAACAAATCTCCATGAATACTTCATCCTTTGGAGGTCCTCCAACTCTAGAAGTTGCCCCGCCTCTTTTGAACCCGTTATATCCAGTTGCTATGAAAATATCAAATGAAAATTTTGAGTTTAAGAAAATTTCATCCTCTAATTTGCATACAAAATGATATAACATCTCAAAGAAAGGTGAGAGGGACTGAATTTTTCATCTAGAGAAGATAAGTGTTGTCGAGCCTTCTGTGTAGGGTAATTTGGGTATTATCAGAAAAACCCTTGTATTTTTTCAACAGAACTAGGGGTAGTTGATAAATATTTGAAAAAATATCTGCCTACTTATTCTGACCACATTACTTCCAGCTAAAGGTCTGCTTCCTTATAATAGAATAGATGCTATGATATATCGTTCTCAAATTCTAATATTAGAGGAGAATTGATTGATTGGGCATACCTCTTAGCACTTCTTCATAGCAATGAGGGTTCTCTGCCAAAAATTTAAGCAGCACTATCAAGGTAGAACTGCTGGTGTCATGACCTGCATATAATAGCAGAAGAATATTGTCCTTAATCTCATCATCGATGAGAGACTTACCTTGATCGTCAACATTAGAGAGCAGGAAAGACAATAGATCTTGCTCTACAAAATCCTTTCCCTCCTACAATGCAATTTTCCTGTCATCAATAATGCCCTCAAGTTGATCACGAATGGCATTAGCAACATTTTTGGATTTTTTATATCGGGTGCCAAGTACATCTATGGGAATCTTCATTGTTCCTTTGCTAAAAATCTCAAAATGATGCCAAATCCTGTCTTGTTCTTCTTGATTTTCTATGATGGAAGACAAATCACAAGAAAAAGAGAAAGTGTAATGTTTCAATAGAGAAAAATCCATCACCTCGTCTTTACCGATCTAGTGGTCAACTGGGTGACGTTTCGTCTTGGAATCCACTGGCCCAAAAAATTTCTGAAGGGCTTCTGGCCTTAGGAACATCATCAGTATTCTCCTCAACCTCTTCACATCGTCTCCAATGTTTGTAATTAGAGACCTTGGGAAGATATTTCCTACAGAAGTGTGTTGGAGAATTAATCCCAACCACCTCGTTAAATGAAATGGCAACAAATATACCTCAGTTAATGTTTTGTAGGTTATGGATAGAGTTTTCAAATAAGGACAAGTTCTGAGCATAGTGAATAACCCATTCCATAACAGGGTTAAATAATCAAAGTCAAATAGAATTTAATGCATGGTTATTAAATTTGTATGGTCAAACATTTAATCCGCAAGTTTATTTACTTCACGCAACTTCTGTAATGTTCAGAAAATGATGTTTGCCCATCCCTTGTATTAAATGTGGTCTGTCACGAATTAAATGTCTTAGATATATATGTTGTTTTGGTTACATGTTAGATTTAGTAAAAAGAGGATTCATATGATTTTATTTCCAAAAATGTATGGTATGGATTAAGTGAGTTCTGCAACTCTGTGTAAAATTCCATCAATGTATTGTCTTGGTTAAAGTCATTTCAGAAACTCTGTGTGAACTCCATGTGTTGAGGGAAAAATAATTTCCCTCCGTCATTTAAATTTTCTAACATGGTATCAGAGCTTGAAAATTTCTAACATGGTATCGGAGTGGGTTTAAACCTTCATTACCGCAAGTGTTTTAACTTAAGATTTAAAAGGATTTTTAAAATTTTTGTGGAGCGTATTCTCCAGCAGTGAGAAATTTTTTACAGAGTGAGAAATTTTTACACAGTGAGAGTTTTTTTTTACATAGTGAAAATGGCAGAAACAAGTACAAGCTTGACTAATCCACAAATACCATGGTTTAATGGGAAACATTATGACTATTGGGCCATAACAATGAAGGCTCTATTTTATTCAAAAGACATTTGGAATTGGTGGAGACTGGATTCCCAGAACCCTCCGATGCAGTAGCATACAATGCATTGACACTTGAGTAGAAAAGGATGTATTGAGAGATAACAAGAAGAAGGACTCCAAATCCCTCTTCTATAATTTTCAAGTAGTGCATGAAAGCATTTTTCCAAGGGTTGAAACAACAAAAAAGTCTAAGAAAGCATGGGATACCCTCGAGACAACCCACCAAGGCATGGAAAAGGTGAAGACAAAAAAACTACAAATGTTGAGAAGAGATTTTGAAACAATTTGTATGAAAGAGTCTGAGAATGTAGACTCATTTTTTACACATGTAATTGGGTTGGTTACCCAAATCAGGTCTCATGGTGAGACACTTGACTCTTGAGGAAAGGAGAATAGTTGAGAAAATTCTCAGAAGTCTTCTAGCAATATTTGATACCATAGTTGTGGAAATAGAAGAGACAAAATATCTCTCATAGTTTTTAGTGGACGAGCTTCATGCATCATTGATTTCCCATGAACCCAGACTGAAGAGAGGAAAAAACTCGTAATTGGAGCATGCCTTCAAGACACAAGTTTCCTTTGTTCAATGTAGAGGTCGAGGAAGATCAAATTACAAAGGAAGAGGAAGAAGCCCACATAGAGGTGGAAGAAGCAGCCCTTCAAGCTCAAGTGGAAGGGGCAACAATCAAAATCCAAGCCCAGGTTCAGGCCAAAATAAAACACAAGGTCATAGGTATGATAAATATCATGTTCAATGTCATTATTGTAAGAAGTATGGTCATTATGCAGATGAATGTAGAAAGAAGCAATATGACATAGGTAGAAAACCAAGAGAAATTTTTTTAAAGGAAAATCAGAACCATCATAGCATGTTTTTAGCGTGTCGTGTAGCACAAGAAACACAAGGTGATGTATGGTTCTTAGATTCAGGGTGTAGCAACCACATGACTTGAAACATAGAATTTTTTTCCAATCTAGATGAAAGTGTAAAATTAGAAGTGACATTGGGGACTGATAGCAAAGTCTCCGTCATGGAAAAATGAAGAGTTGGCATTCTTACCAAGAGGGGGGAGAAGAAGTTCATGTTAAATGTTTACTTTGTTCCCATTTTTAAAAATAACCTCATAAGCATTGGACAACTCATGCAAAAGGGCTACAATGTCTTTTTCAAGAATGATGTATGCACAATCTTGGATAAGCCCCCAAGTAGACAGCTGATTGCAAAAGTTCATATGACAAACAATAGAATGTTTCCTCTGAAGCGAAGATCAAATTTTAAGGAAGAAGGTGTTGTAGCGGTTATCACACAAGAAAACTTTCAAGAAGAAATCAAAGATGAAAACTGGTTATGGCATTTGAGATTTGGTCATCTCAACTTCGGAGGTTTGAATTTGTTGCATAGAAAATGCATGGTGAAGGGATTTCCACTCATAGAAAAGCTAGACAGCCTATGTGAAGGATGTATCTTGGGCAAACAATAAAGAGAATCATTTCCAGCAGGAAAGTGAATAAGGGCAAAGGCACCTTTGCAGATTTTCCACTCAGATTTATGTGGACCAATGCAAACGCCATCATTTGGTGGCAGCCACTATATTTTGACCTTCATAGATGACTATACAAGGAAGACATGGGTCTATTTTCTAAAACTAAAAAGTGAAGTGTTTGACCACTTCTGCCACTACAAAGATCTTGTTGAGAAGTAAAGTGGACACTACATCAAAGTGTTTAGGAGTGATAGACGTGGAAAATATATCTCAAGTGACTTCCTACGTTTTTGCAGGGAGCATGGAATTCACAAGAAATTTACAACAAGGAATACACCTCAGCAAAATGGTGTCATGGAAAGAAAGCATAGGACCATCATGGAAATGGCAAGGAGTATGTTGAAGGAAAAGTATTTTCCAAATGATTATTAGGCTGAAGTTGTCGCTTGTGCAACATATATTATTAATAGGTGTCCAACCATAAGTATAATGAACATAGTTCCTGAAGAGGCATGGAGTGGAAGAAAACAATATGCCACTCACATGAGAGTGTTTCAATGTGTGGCATATGCACATGTCTGGGATGAGTTGTGGAAGAAGTTGGACAGCAAGGGGGAGAAATGTATATTTGTTGGATACAGTGATGAATCCAAGGCATATAATCTCTACAATCCATCAACCAAGAAGGTAATAATAAGCAGAGATGTTCAGTTAATAGAAGAGGAAGCATGGGATGGAAGTTTAGACAAGGCAGTCAATGTGAAGACATGTATTCCACATGAAGACAAAGAGGAATTTACCGCAGCAAGTAATTCCTCAACTGTGACTCCTCCTCCACCTACACAAGCTCAACAAAGCAGTCAACATATGACACCACAAAAAAATAATAGGACAACGTTGTGCAACCAAGAAAGTGCTTCTCCAAGCACACCACAAAGTTCCACAACTCCATCTACTTCAATTGCAACACCAAGCCCATCTTCAGCAGGCATAAGAAGACCAAAATTCAAAACTTTAAATGAAATTTATGAGCAAGATGAAGTTGATAACAACGTTGGTCTGAATTCTTTATTTGCATTATTTTGTCATGTATATGATCCAATACACTTTGAAGATGCATTCAAATAAGAGAAATGGGTTGCGGCAATGGATGAAGAAATAAGAGCAATAGAAAAGAATGACACATGGGAGTTAGTGTATATTCCGCAAGGAAAAGAAGTCATTGGAGTGAAGTGGGTCTATAAGACCAAGAGAAACATTGAAGGCAAGATTGAAAAGCATAAAGCAAGGCAAGTTGTCAAAGGATACAAGTAACAACATGGAAGAGACTATGTAGAAAAATTTGTGCCAGTCACGAGGATGGAGAGAGTGCGTACAGTGTTGTTGATTGCCGTGCAACACAAATGGAAAGTGTATCAAATGGACGTAAAGTCAACATTCTTGAGTGGAGTTCTAAAAGAGGAGGTGTATGTTGCACAACCTCCTGGATATGAGGTAGAAGGCCAAGAAGACAAAGTTTGTAGGTTGCAGAAAGCTCTTTATGGGCTGAAGCAAGCGTCACGTGCATGGTATATCAGGATAGATGCTTACTTGATGGACAATGGGTTTGACAAGTGTGATGGTGAACCTACTATCTACATCAAATAAAGTGACGGTAAGATTATTATTGTTGTTTTGTATGTAGATGATTTGATTTTTATAGGCAGTGATGATTTTCTCATCGCCAATTTCAAAGCAGTCATGAAAAGTGAGTCTGAAATGACTGACTTAGGGTTGTTAAGATATTTTTTGGGCATAGAAGTGAAGCAAACAGAAAATGGAATTTTTCTCTCTCAAGCATGTTGTAGAAATTTTAGAGAGGTTTAATATGTATAAGAGCAAGCTAACACCAACTCCAACTATCATGGGGTTGAATTTGAGCAAGGAAGATTGCAGGAGCAATGTCAATCCGACATTATACAAAAGCATGGTGGGAAACCTAATGTATTTGACCGCAACTAGGCTGGATGTAATGTATGTAGTGAGTTAGGTGTCAAGGTTCATGGAGACCCCAAAAAGACACATTGGAAAGCAGCAAAAAGAAGATTAAAGTATCTCAATGGGATGAAGGAGTATGGAATTTTGTATTCCACAATAGATGATTTTAGGCTGGTTGGTTACACTAACAGTGATTGGGCAGGAAGTGTTGATGACAAAAAAATCATGTCAAGATATGTTTTTCATTTGGTATTGGAGGCCATTTCATGGGCTTCCAAGAAGCAGCCAATAGTATCATTGTCAACAACAAAAGCTGAGTATGTCGCCGCAACAACAGCAACGTTTCAAGCAGTTTGGACGAGAAGAATGTTACGAGATTTATGTCATGAACAAGATGGAGAAACTACTATTTTCTGTGATAACAATTCAGCAATTGCACTATTAAAGAATTATGTCTTTCACAAGAGGACAAAGCATATTGATGTCAAATATCATTTCATAAGAGAATTAGTTAAAAATGGTGAAATTGTGTTACAACATTGCTGGTCAAAGGAACAATTTGCAGACATCTTCAAAACCCCATTAGCACATGCAAATTTTGTTTATCTCACACATTGTCTGGGAATGGTCAATGGTGGCAGTTGTGATTAAGGAAGAGCGTTGGAGAATTTATCTCAACCACCGCGTTAAATGAACTGGCCGCCATACCTCAATTAATGTTTTGTAGGTTGCGGACTGAGTTTGTAGATAAGGAAAAGTTATGAGCATATTACATAACTCATTCTACAATAGATTTAAATAACCAAAGTCAAATAGAATTTAATGCACGGTTATTAAATGTGTATGGGTAAACATTTAATCCTCAAGTTTATTTACTTCAATAAACTTCACACAACTTTTGTAATGTTCAAAAAATGATGTCTGCCCTATTAAATGTGTATGGGTAAACATTTAATGAGCAAGTTTATTTACTTCACACAACTTCTGTAATGTTCAAAAAATGATGTATGCCCATCCCTATTAGGAATTAAACAATAGTTACTGTGTTTTACTGTGTATAGATTTCACAACCCTGGTGAATGTAATTATGTGTAAGAATAGAAGTTTTATTCTTGAAGGAGCCACAACCTCTTTATATGAATGTGTATGTTTTGATTTGGTTCTCTAATTTTTCATGTATATGTTTTACCACAACACTCTATTTTACTTTATTTCACCCTCAGTAAAATTATTTGATTATATTTTAATATCGGTTACTCTCTTGTAAAAAAAATACTCGTATATGATTTCCTCAATTGTATGATGGTTAAAGTCATTTATCTCTTTCTAAACTTGGTGTGTTGAGCGAAAAAGAATTTCCCTCTATCATTTAAATTTTCTAGCATGGTATGAGAGCTTGCAAATTTCTAACAAAGTGGGCCATGACTTGACTACCAGTTTATTCTCATCGGAGAACTCGTTATGTTGAGCGAAAAAGAATTTCCCTCTATCATTTAAATTTTCTAGCATGGTATGAGAGCTTGCAACTTTCTAACAAAGTGGGCCATGATTTGACTACCAGTTTATTCTCATTGGAGAACAAGAAGCGGTTGCTTTCGGCGCTACAGAGTACCATAGTTGGGTGGCCAACAACGGAAGTTGTGAGCATGTTTCCATATTTCTATGTTCGAATGCGAAAGAAATCACGAGGATTTCCGTTCCTCTGGGATCGTTGAAATTGTAATGTTTCGCCGATCAAAGGCCATCCAAAGGTGCCTGGTGGGATTCCTGGCGAGGTCCTACTTCTGTGGGTGCTGATCATGTGATAAAAGAAGAGGCCAAGTCCAGTAACAGATGCAAGAAATACAGTGAAGATCAGTGGTGGCTTCTCGAGTTCCTAGGCCCTGTGCAGCACCGACACAACTTCCTTCCAAACCATGGTATATATAATTTGAAGGGTTTAAAATCATGTACTAAAAAACGGATAAGCTGACACACGAACAATTGCTCACCGTTTGGTTTGAAGTTTGAACGATATCACTCACGTAAGAAGGAGGACCGAACCACAGTTTTAGTTGTGAATGATATCTATATATATACACACACAGACACAGACGACTTTTCGGGGCTGGCGAGTGGGAACGCACATAATCGTTTGATTGAAATTGCATTTTTATAAAGTCAATGATTTTGATGTCCCAATATTATCAACATGTTTAAGAGTTAAAAGATGAATTAGCTATTTCTGTCGCGCCTAGCTTATCTGTATTGCACCTTGTTTGGGCTTGTTGACGAGGCCAGCGGGATCATGGTTGAGATAGACTAGCATGCATGGTTTCTTTTTCCATTAGCTATATAAATTTATATTAATTAGAGTTTTAAATTTAAAATTCAAAGATTTAATTAAAAATTCAATAATAGCCAACAAAGAAAATTCAAAGATATTAAAGATAGTCTATTACATTTTGTATGTTTGTTTTGACATACATTAATGTATTAAATTTTATATGATGTATAAGTACATTAAAATAATATAAATTTATTAATATTTTTAAATTGTAAATTGATTTATATTAATGTTTTTTTTTATGATAATGTCAATATATATTATGTATCGATTTTGATTTGGATTATAAAATGTATTTTTATTTAATAAATTTGTTTTTTAATTGGAAATTGATATATTTTTATTATAAAAAAATTAGAATAAAAGTATATACAAATTATATGACAAAAATATGAGACTTCACAACAATACAATTAAAATATGGAAGCTTTTTAAAATGTGCTAACTCTCCGTTTCTGGTACTTAAATTAACAAAGAGAAATAAAATGTTTTCTTCTTTAATACTACCCCCCAATCTAAAAGGTTCCTTACCTGGACCCTAGGGTTTAATATGGAGACTCTTCCCTCGAAATATCTTGGTATGTCGTTGTCTAAAAATTCCTTGAAAATGGATGGAAAGCTCTTATAACTCGAATTCAGAAGCGAATGATGAATTGGTCCTTTAGGACATTGAATACTCCAAGAAGAATTATCCTTTTAAGATCTGTTCTACAAGCTATTCATAAATATGAATTGTCTGGCATGGCAGCTCTGAAGAAAACATGTGCGGACATGGTAAGTATGTTCAAGACATTTCTCTGGCAAGGGGCTCAACAGAAGAGGAAATGGGGACTTCTTTCTTGGAAGAAACTCATACTCTCGAAAAACAAGGGGGCTTTAGGGCTCTGAGATCCATTCACTCTTAATTAGGTAATGGGAGAAAAATTGTGGTGGCGATGGTTGCAAGGAGGCTTGGCTTTATGGGAACACATATGGGAAATGAAATATAATATTCCCCAAACAGTGAAGGAACAAATTAATTGGCCTAATATATAGACAGGATCAGGCATATGGAACCTTGCAGTGGCTAATAGAAATTTGGTAAGGGTTCATAGTTTCTGGGAGATCAGAGAGGGGAATGCAGCCTGCTTTTGGGAATATTCCTGGCAACAGAGGGAAAATATTTTTACAAGACTAGATCTAGCGGAAATCTTTCTATTTACTTGACACCCTCAAATCAAGGAAGTGAAATTTTTTTGGGATGATCAGAATGATCATTTCTGGAGGAGATGGAAACATAAACAG
Source organism: Pinus albicaulis (assembly GCA_034641835.2). Classification (NCBI taxonomy): domain Eukaryota; kingdom Viridiplantae; phylum Streptophyta; class Pinopsida; order Pinales; family Pinaceae; genus Pinus; species Pinus albicaulis. The sequence continues at coordinate 1,276,675,414 of CM076574.1, read as the reverse complement.
CAGTGGCGGGAAGCTCCAGATACGCAGCAATGGAGAAATTTTGATAAAGAGCTTCAAACAAGAAAAATTCATATCCAGACAAGAAATGAAATACTGATATGGGTATATAGGCCAAAAGGCATGTTCAAAATTCAAGAAGCGTACCAGTTATAGGCATAGAATGTTGAAATCCCAGAAAATCGATTGTGGAAGAGAATTTGGCCCCTTAAACACTGGCCGAAAATTGAACATTTCTTATGGCTTGTTGGATATGGACGAATCCTTTCTTGGGACAAGTTAAAGAAACGTGGAATGTATGGGCCATCATGGTGTGTGATATGTGCTGAACAAGAGGAAAACCTTGAACACCTGCGCAATATCTATCAAGTAGTAGAACAAATGTGGTAAAATCTTAATAACTTATTTCAACAATCAAATCGAAATAATTAAAACCTCCGTCAAACAATTGAAAATTGGAGAAGGGGAGGGTATCAGAGTCCTATAGTGAACAGAGCATGGATCCTAGCGGTGGGATTCTTATTGTGGTCTCAGTGGAAAGAAAGGAACAGAAGAATATTTCAAAACATAAAGCTGAAAAATGCTGAAATATGGAATATTACATTAAAATAAATAAGAGAAGCTATCTTATTAGAAAAATGGGCACATGAGGACTGGATAGTTCAGGGGTTGGAAGGCCGAATTCTTCAACAGTTAAACCTAAATGAAGATATGATTGCCCCATCTTTCTACAAACAAAGGTCAACATGATATATCATAAGAAATTTTTTCGCCAAGCCCCGGTCGGGTTTTATCAAAGTGAACTATGATGGGGCTTCAAAAGGAAACCTAGGTCAAGCAAGAGCTGGAGGCATATTTAGAGATTGTACAGGGACAATTTTAAGGATTTTTTCCATTGATTTTGGCCATGCAACTAATAACTAAGATGAACTTTCAGCGATTAAACTAGGCCTTGAAATTGTGTGTTGTGAACATTATAATAGATTAGAAATAGAGGGGGATTCTACAATGGCTACTGGTATATTAAGAAAGCTTCAACAGGGGATTAATTGGCCACAAATTAGAAAGGTTTGGAGAACTACAAGATTAGTTCAGGAAATTAAGCAAATAATGGGAGCAATTGAATACACTGTTCCTTATCACGTGAGAAGAGAAGGTAATAAAGCGACAGATTGTTTGGCAAATTGGGCCTGCATTAATGTAGATTGGATCCTTGATCGGCCATGGAGGTAGGAGCTGGAAGCTGATTTGAATGACCTCTGGGGTATAGTCAAATAGGATGGGAACCCTAGAGGTCGGGACCATAACAGCCCCTGATCGAGGTGGAATGCGATGAGGAGGGGGCCAAGTGGACAAGCTGGTGAAAGGGTTGTGCCGCGTGTGGATGCCCGACGGAAACGTGGCCTTGGCATGCATATTATGGTAGAGGTGGGTCAGCGGGGGAATGGATAGGACAACTCCCATCTGAGTTAATAAATGACATTTACAAGTTGATGTAAACAACTGGTAAATCCAACGAGGCTATGAGGTGACCTTTGGGGAAAGCGCCTGAGGAATGTCCCAAGATGAGTTAATATTTGTGGTATGGAAAGATTTTCCTTATTTTGGTTTTGTTGTGAATTTGGTTCTTCATCCTATGCGTCCCTGGGAAGCCATTTCCGACGACATTGGGTGCCTCTACGGGTATCTTCTTGGTATGCATTATCCTTCTTCCTAGTTGTGCAAATGAAGATGGTATCCAAATTTCGACGCATGCAGATTATCATTCTGGTGTTTTTAGAATTTTTGTATAAAATTTTCGCTTAGTTCTGGGATTTTTGTTGTTGCCTAAGTTCTGTAAGGATTGGAATTTGTTCTTTGGATAGCCCTCACTCTTTTTATGTTAGGAGACTCGATGAAATTGTCTGTGACTCTGCTCAAAATTTGGTGTGAATGCAGGAGAATTATAAGAATGTTTGGGCAGGCAGAGTGGCGCAATTTACTGAGGGCACTCTTTATTTTAGTGAGATATTTAATAGGGACTTATGTTTTTTTTCTCCTAAGGGTTTACCAATATCGTGGGTCTGTAGAATTTTGGAATTGGGCAAGGTTCGCTGTCTTTTATTTTCATTTTTTTCTTGGTTTCTTTATAGTTATTTAATGATTCGGCTTTGGGTTTGTGAAGGCTCTGAGTGGAAGATGGTTGTCTATGGGTTTAATATTTGTGTTGTTCTAGTATTGTGGGGTTGTACATTTGGGTTTCTTTGTTGCATCTTAATGCTTTTTCTTCTGGTAAGGTTTGTTGGTGTTGCTAGTAAAATGGTTAAGGGGAAGGGTACGTCTGTCTTCTCTCCCTCTCATGCTTTACCAAGCTTTTGTATTTCCAGTTTCCTGATATGTATTTTTCATGTAATTGTTTCTCGGTTGATGGAATCGGGAGTGCTTCTCATTGCTTTCGATACGATGGTGAAGAAAACCAGAGGTAGGAAGCCTAATGGCGGTAAAAGAAACGATCCTACCTCTTATCCGCCAACAAAGAGAGGTAGGAATTCAACAAAAGAACTCATGGTGCTGCTAATCCAAACCTTTGTATAAGAAATTCCTTGTTCGGTTAAATCTCATATTTATGGATGGGAAACATAAGTCATAAATAACATGGACGAAGAGGATGATTTGGCATTGGAAGATCTGCATAATTTCATTGGAGATCTAGGTCAAACCTGTGGGTGAATTTATCCATTCCAGCGCTCAATTCGAACTTATTGGTTGAAAAAATGTTTGCTGGAAAAAAATGTTATGTCAACTCAGGTGATAGGTGAATTGAAGTTAGGTTCCACCATGGAAAAAATCAACATAAATATTCAGGAAATAAACCTCCGTCAATTGCATCAGTATGCTAGGCATGGTAGAATGGATAAGGATATAAAAGCTTTGCAGTAGGCTAAAGTTCCTGGATCCAGTGCCAAATGCCCTACCCCAGTGGAGTCAGAAGATGATTAGAGATATCAGTACTTCTTTTTTTAGTGGCTAGCTTTACTTTTTGTAAATGTTATTATTACCAGTATTTGATATTAATTATCTTCAGACTCTGTATAGGTTGTTAAGGATGTTTATGTTTTGGTTGGCATACATTGCACTCAGATGGCCAATAGACCTGGTTTCCTTCGGGCAGGTTGAGGTCTAATTTTTGTATCTATGTTGCTCGACTTTTAAAGTAATAGAAAATGGAAAGGATCTACTAAGCTTACAAATAAAAAATAAAAAAATGTGCTAAGTCTAATTCATGATGATAAGTATAATGCTTACAAATTGAGCCTAGTATCTTAAATACTTTGAAGTACATAATCGAAAATGAAACTCTCCAAAAGGAAGAGCTTCATCCTCTTTTCTTTCGTCTCTGATCCTTTGCTCATAGTAGGATGTTTGACTAGATTGTTAACTATACCTTGTTGAGCTTCCTTTGGGACAGTCATTTCAATTGATTTGCCAAGTGTCATGACTTAATTCTAGGGGATGATTTATAATGTGACCTCATGTTTAATGATTAAGGTCCCAATTGTTCTTGATGTGGCTTGGGATTCCATTCTATTTTCTTCAACATTGTTGTTTCTCAAAAAAAGAAAAGAACTTATTTGAAAAAAAGAGGCAGAAAGGTGCCTAGTCTGGCTTAATGCTAAAGCAAACCTGACGTGAAATTACTTGGTTACTTTGATTAAATGCCTAATGATTACCAATGAATCCCTATTCATTGACAATTTTTGTATGTCAAGAAATTCGTTTACTTTCGGGCCCTAATATAGTCCATAAATCTCTACCAAGTTGTTGAATAAAAACCGTAGACTCTAACAATATATGGATATAGAGTTTCCTCTATGTTATAAATCACCGCCCCACCCCACCTCCCCTACACTTATTTCCCTTGGATTATGTCTTAAGGCATCGTCAAAGAAGAGAAGATAAGTAGTCTAGTCAACTCTCTAATATGGGAATTATTCTTGATTCATGTGAAGTTACCAACTTCATCTCAATGAGATTGATCTCCCCTTTAATCTAGGAGAATGAGTGTGAATATTAAATTATGAAAACCACGTCTCTTTATCAATATCTAGCTATTATTGAGAGGATATATGGGAGCCTTTAGAGCTAGTGTATTATGCTAATAGTGTCATTACTCTATTTGCTATGAATTTAGTCTTGGAAGTCTGCTCTTGTTAGAGGATTACCCAATTTCTTGCCAACTAGATTTTCTAATAGATATGTTTTAGGAGAGTAGTCCACAAATACATCAATAATGGTCTATTGTTAAGGATTCCTTGTTATTTGAATCCTCATTCACTAAATAAACACCTCTAAATATTTGAACTACAAAATTGAGGCTTAATCAATTTCAATGCATGCCACGAGACTTGAGATGTGAAGTAACCCCCCAAGAATCAATGGGAGATAATTTTTATATTTTCTAAACATAAAGCACATATCGAAGCACCATGTACCCCTCTCTTTGTGAAAAATGTTAATTTTAGGTATATCATTTGATGTCAAATCTTACTCCATAAGGAGGAACTAGGAGGAAAATCAACTTTTTCCAACTATGTATTATAGCCCTTATTTACTGAAAATTTTAAAGTTCCCACCACATTGATCAATAGAGGGGAGCGCCTTTTTGAAGTACACCCTTTAATATGTGTTTCTAACTACTTAACTAGGGAGGGGGGTGAATAATTTTAGGTGGAATAAAGACAAAATACCGGCTATTCCAACAAACCATGAAAATACCATGATGAAATGTCATAAGAGGACTTTTTCTCTATGAGAATATAACTTGTCTTTCAAAGGATGGAGTTCAAGTGCTTGGATTAGTGGTCATTTTCCAATTAAATTTTTGTTCCAAAGATCAATATTCTTCCCATTCTTGAGACCCAAGAGTATTGAGATTGAATTATTGAGATAGTAAAGTTTTTCCCCATCTCTCCGATATCAAAGAGGAAAATGAAATGAACATATGCACTCCATCGTATATTCAAAAAAATAAACTCACATCTACTCCCTCTTATATTTGAATTCAAATTGAAACATTATGTTGTCACCCAAGCGTTGGGAGACATATACTTCATTTAAAATCATAATTCAGACACCGTGTACAGTCACAAAAAGTGCTTTCCTCGATCTCTCGAGCACCGGAGAAAACAAATCAAGTCTGACAGATAAAAAAAAACTGGATGTCCATGTACATATGATGTGTATGTTGTATGGGTGAGGGTGTCTTAAAGGGTGCATTAAATAATGTATAGCCTTGGAGATATTGGTTGCCATAACTAGGTAGGTAACTTCACACTTGAAGGCATATGTTATATACTCTACTTTTAGTTTTATATTTGACCACAAAGAATAAATATAATGAAATTATACTTTATTTATTATGATTTTTATTGTTATGGTAAGGTATAAATATATTGAAATTATCTTTAGTGCTATACTATTTATAAAATAAGAAAAATAAAATAATATTTTTTTTTAGAATTTTTTTAATTAAATTTTTTATACTTCAACCTATACTTACAACTTAGACCCTAATTAAATGTTTGAATGATTTTGGTTTGTACATTATCATATTGTAAAAAATATCAATGGAAGCATCATAACAAATATGGAATATTGTGTTAGCATACTTCAATTTACTAGAGATTGTGAGAACTAATCACATAAGCCAACATCAAATCAACTTTGGAAACTGGGATCTAGCCCTGCCAGTTTTAGAGAGGGCTCTCTCATTAAAATTTGACTTTGTTTGCATAATTTTTAGGCTAGTTATGATTGTACTTGGGTTTTGAGTTTTGTTTGGATTTTGGAAAATTGATTGTATTCAATTGATTAATGCCTATTGGGCAATGGAGTCAAAATATAACTGGATAGTTGCATCAAATTTTCAGAGTAAACATAGGTAAATCTAAGAGTATTTATTGGATCTTTCGAATTTATAAATGGATTATGACAGACATATGAAAATATTCAGCAAAAATAAAGAGTAATTAAGAATTCTTTAGTTTCGCCTTCAGTGGAAAACATTTTGATTGCAAATGCAGCCAGAATAAGGTACTCAAAAGTAAATCCTATTCATCACACTTTCTGCTTTTCAATTGGAATTCAGATGATTACAATGAAAGATGATGATGAAGCATAATAACAGAAGAAAAACATCAACAATATTTAAGTAACAACAATGCTATGAATGGTCTAATTATTATTGATGCTCCAGTGCTTTGAAAAATCTTACGATACTTCAAAAGACAAAAATAATCTTGATCTCAATCAATCGACCTTTTATATTTCGAAAAATAGAGTATTTATAAAAAGGTTACAACAATATCTAACAGACATGGTATTTTTAGACTTAAAATTGAATTTAAAAATCTAAATGTTACCAAATTATAGCCTCGGTGGAATGTGCTGTGCAAATGCAGGTGCTGATGTAGTGGGAACAATTAAGACATGGACCACATTTTACTGAAGTGCTGGAAGATGAATTGGTAAATGCTCTTATGTATCATATTTACTCTTTTAATCTAGTAAATCAGTCAACTGCTCCCAACGTTCTTCATCCAGGATAGATAGTTTTATTACCCTTCGATAGACTTCATTCATTTCTGTATATTTAGTTAAAGTAGGTTTTACTAAAAAGATATGTTTTATTTCTTGCAAGATAAATAATGTATATTGGAGTGCATTTAGCATGAGCCTTGATGTTGTTGTACCCTGAATATTTGAAACTTTGGTTGTATTAGTAGCAACGTATTTGAGCTTGCAGATGTAGTCTTCAAGGGGAATTAACTTGTCATTTGTCACTAACATTGAGGGCAAACCCTTACTGATCAAGGGTTCCAACCTACTGAAAAAACATTGAACTATGATATTAACAGTACTGCACTTTTCTTTCAATTGAAGAATTAGGCTCTTCTATGTAAGAATCTTCTTTACTTCTAAAATGGTTGTTGTCCTCTCGTCTATGCCCAAATCTTCGAGTTCACTGCTATCCTTAGAATTCAGAAATTAAATTATCTCAGTAGCTATAGCAGGCTTTTCCTCAAGGTGTTCTGTAATAGTTATAATAGTTTCTTGAGCCTTTTCCAGTAAATATTTCTGATTAAAAAAATCTTGATGCTAGGCCAGATCTCTTTCACATATTCTATAATCTCTCCCCATATAATCTATTCGACTAACCCCAATGTGTTTCCAAGGTATGAATCTCTGACTTCCTTCTGCAATCTTTCAATTTGTTCTCTTGCTCTCTATATCTCTATTGCATGTGAACTCTCTTCAATTGTTTTCTGATGTTGTAGTGTTTTTAATTGATCCTACAACTTCTTAATCTCTTATGTGTGAATGGATAAGTTATGAACAACTTCAGTAAGCTTCTCAGCTCCTTCTAATGTACCTATGGTGGAAGAAGTGGTGATGGGGACAATACCAATAGGGATTACATCCATGGGAGTTTCAACCTTTTTTACAACTTCCTCTTTTTATTTGATGATTTTCTCCATTTCTTCTTCCCTCTACTTTATCTGTATATTCTGTTCCATGAGGAGTTTCATCATGTCAACTTTCTGGGACTCTATTTCCTCAATTTATTTGGTTATTGGATCTTCAGTGGCTGGCATTTTGAGTTGCTTTCTTAATGCTGCTATATCAACATTCTTCTTCTTGAGTATTTTTTCTGCAACATTAATGTTAGAGGGGTCATATCCAATCTTTATTACTAGATCTTCTAAAGTTTTTATCTTGGTGTCTTTAGCCATTAAAGAGACTCTTTCAATCTTGAGTTGTGACCGAGTGTTGGCCAAGGTGACCTGAAATTTGGGTAAGTTTATAGTAGTGTTAGTTAAAGTATAGGAAATCATTTGGCCAGTCTATTTGTGTAATTCAATTTGATCAATTGGATGCACATATTTTTCATCAAAATCAAAGGCATTTTCCTGGCAATTTAAGGCAGTCCTAGGCCATGGAATCTGAGCTTGCAAAAATTCCATCTTCATCTTGCCTTTCTCAGAGTCAAATAATGACAGAAGTCAAGCCTAAGAACTTGAAGAATGTTTCTAGAATTGATTATAAGTGTCTAGGTTTAGCACCTGGTTTTTCTTCTTAATTTCTATGAAAATATTAAAGATATTCTCCTCTTTATCCTTCTCATTGTCTTTACTAGTATGAATCATGTTTTTTTCATGAGAAGTGGTAGAATGAGTGGGAGACTGATTATTCTGTCCACCAGGCTGTGTAAAAATGGATGTATCTCCAACGTTGCCAAATTTTTCTTTCTCTAACTCATTGGTTTTACTAGCTTTTGAAAAGATTCTAGTTATCTTTATGTATACCATTCTGAAAACTTCACTTGATACTTCAGTCATTGGGGATGAATGTTCTCCTCTACCTCTTTTCCGTGTATTTCCTTATGTAACTGGAGTTTGTATGTTTGAAGTAGATAATACCTATTCTTTTGCTTCTTAGAGAGTGCTTTCTTTCCATTATAACAGATTTTATATTTTTCAATCTTGGGTGTTGTTGTGTGATGATATGGAGTGAACTTATTTTCCAATTTGAGCCTTGAAATTACTCCCAATAGGTCATATAACCAAGTAAAGTTGGGACTAAACTTCATTTCTTTTAATAACTTGTCTGCTTCTTCCCCTGCTGCTCTAGTGTTACAAATGAATGGACCAATCTGAGTTTTGAGATTGAACTGTGATTTATTCTTTGCAGAAACAAAATGGAATTCATCTGCCCTGTGCATTTGTCTGATATATTCCAATGCAAAAATCCTCATGGGTCAGATTTTAGGCAATTTGTAAGGTGGTATGTCACAACAAAAAACTTGGATTTCTATATAGTTCTAGTAAAGGTACCAGTCCCCTATTGTGGCTTGATCCGATAGATGCAAAACCTTCATAATCTCCTCACTAATCCTTGGTTCTCCACTGCTTCTCAAAATATTCATTGCTGAATATAAAAACATTTCAATGAACTGCTTATATCAATACTCTTCTTTGTCTTTCATTCCCATGGAAGTCCAAAAAATAACTGGCTGCTGGTTCCCTTCTTCATCTAGCTTTTGTAATGTGAGTGGAAACCCGTCTCCCTAAAAATAGATAAAAAGATAGACTAGTACTGATGCATACTTGAAAACTTCTTCAGTAGGGAACTTGGAAAATTGTTCATGGATAGCATCAGCTAGAAATTGACTGAAATTGAAAAGGATTGAAGGTTTATAATCAGTAGAAAAAATAGAGAGGAAACTAGTAATAGCTTCATTTTCATTTTGGTCATAATAGTAACCAAGAAGATAGGAAAGGATTGTGATGATATGATTGGTTTCATCAAGGAACATGGAGGAAGAATAGGGAGGATTTATTTTGGGCAAAGGAGTATTTGCAGCTAGAAATAATTCCAGTGTTTTATCTCTTTTTGCAAAGTCCAATTTATGATAGGTTTTTGTGGGGGTTTCATGGGAGAAAGGAGTGGTGTTTTCAATAACAAGAGCTTGCAACATTTGATTAATTGTCTAGGCAGTGATAGCAAACATGATTTCTACTATAAGGGAAATGATAGCCTTTTGACTAGGATCATAGCATGAATGACAATTTCTCTTAAATTCAGGTCTCTATATGTTTGAGGGAAAATGTAATAAGGCGTATTGGAGTCCCAAAATCTGATTTCATACATTTGATTCATGAATTGGTCCTCCTGCCAACAATAAATCTCAATTAAGTCGAATTCAAACATGGATTCATGGATTTTGAAGTCCATGTATTCCAATACGAATTGGTAAAGATTAATTGGTGGGTGGACAAGAGGATTTGGAATTTCTTCAACCTCGTTGCCTTTGGGAGGCATCCTGGTGATTTTTTGTTGGAAAAAAATGGAAGAAAAGGAAGAAAATTTTCGGCCGAAAAAACAGTTGGATGAAAAATAGTGATTTGTCAGATCGCTAAAATCAGGACATGGAAATGAAATAATGTCGAAGCATTCGTGTCAACAATAGCTGCGACCTACATAGTAAAACAAAATATTGCGGCCAATTGAGTTTGTGACGGGTTATTGAGGAATCATGGGTTTTATTAAGAAAATTATGGAGCAGGGCCGTTAATCAATGACTCTAACTCAGCATTAACTCCTCAACGGTAATAAGAAATGAGAGGGAAAAAAATAAATGCCAAATGGGTAGAAAGGAGGGGTAAATAATTCCACGTAGGCGTGATGGGATAGGGGAACCATGATGTGGACGTGACGTTTTTTGATAGAAGTGAAACCACGTTCAGGTGTAAACTGAGTTGGTAGGTGGTTTCAGGCGGAGGGTTCATGAATAACTAAAGAGAAGAGGTGGCGGTTTAATCTAGTGGTTTTTAAAACCTCCGACTTCAGACCTCCCCCCCTGCTAGTAACCCTTAGATGGCAAAGGGAGGTCGAGGGCCATCGGATGTCATGTGAATGGGTGGGGTTATTTGAAAATGGAGGGATTTTTAATGGATTCGAGCGAAAGGTGGATGGTGGGGTCAGCAAATATTAGTATAGTTATATGATGGATGTGACAGGTTGGGGGTCCGCATTGGATTGGCATGACTATTAACCATTAAACTTTGGTTAATTTATTTTTATCACATATTCATATATCCAAAGTTATAATCTTAGGATAAAATCCTATTTTCATCTCCAATTTCATTTTCTATTGTCTACCTACCCTTGAATTTCCATTTATTTGTCTACCCTAACATTTTAACAATTTTCTCTTTCATTCGAGTGCATTTAGACTAGCAAATCAAAATGTTTCTTTTTAACAAATAATCTACTTCTATGACTTATTCCTTCTTTGGTTCAGATTAAATTATTGAACCAATTTTTATTTTCTACCTAACTATTGACCTTTCAAGATTAAACAGTTTGATAAATCATTTTTCACTACCTATTAACAAGCAATTTAAACCTAATTCAATCATGCTTAAATTGTATGATTGAATTCAATTGAACTATTGTGGCATTTTAAACAAGATGCACATAATTTATTTTCATAAATAAACTAAACTAAGAGTAGTGGCATTTGGAGGTGCAATGCTTTCAAAATTTATTGTTTTCTTCTTTTTGATGGGGTTCATATTCTATATTTTTTTATTTTTAACAGATACCCTCTTTTGATTTTTTATGTTATCTCTTTTTTTTATTTGAAAAATATTTGGAGATTGGAAATCATTTTACAAAATAAATTTTAGAGATAGAATAAAATCAGTCACCTTGAGATCCTATGAAATATAGGACCCTAACAATGGCTCCAGTTGGGGATGACACTTCCATGCATTGAAGTGCCAAGAACTTGTGATTGAATAGCCTTATCCATCTGCATATCTGAGCAATCTGTAATTTGATTCATTTTCTGCTTTCAAATATTATGATGGTCTGTTGAATATGGATTAGGGCCTTCTCTGCAGGCGTCAACCTTAATAAAAAAAACATCCAATCCAATCTATGTTGACTATGATATTCACAATAATGTAAAAGACTCTTTAGACTAGGAGAAATAATGCTTCAACATCCTGCCATTTACAGAACCACCAGGTAACTCTGTTCCATTCATATCTGTGAGAAAAAATGTATGGACACCTTTAAGAGAATTTATAATATATGGTCTCATCCATAGATTATAAAACTTGTTATGCTTCCATTTGTATTCTCTCCTTGCATCCCATTTTAAAACTTTGTCAGCAATAAAAAAATCGGCTGCCTTGGTCCTTTTGTCAAATATTTTCTTGATATTTTCCTAGATGATATGTGTTCTGTTATATGCCTCTTCTCTTGTTTGTTGTAACTAAATTGTTTGATGGATCCTTCTGAGTGCATATTTTGGTTCCACTTGTAACTCTTGCATTATCTTCATCACTTCCAATAGAAAACATCCATCCCATAGACAAGTTGGCATGGTGACATACCAATGGACTTCTTGGTAGTAAGCCTATCAGCCCAAAGTGCACTAATTAACTTATTATGCCAAGAATTTTTATTATGTTCTAATAACTTCTTGATGCTGTTTACTAGACTCTTATTGGATGATTCAACCAATCAATTACCTTGTGGGTAATAGGCTATTGAATGTTCTAAAGAAATATGATATTTATTACAAAATTCAATCATCTTTTTGGATTTAAATGCTAATGCATTTTCAGTGATGATTTTCCTTGAGCAGACAAATTTGGATAGGATATTGGTGTCAAGGAACTTTGTAATAACAACATCAATTGTGTTTCTAGAAGGGATGGCCTCTATCCACTTAGTGAAGTAATATTTAGCTGTTAAAATCCACTTGTGTTGCGTAGAGGAAGGAGGATGGATTTCACCTATGAAATCCAAACCCCACTGGTGGAATGGAATTTCAACAGAAATGGGCTTTTGTGGCAAGGATAGAAGTTTCCTTTTACCTTCAGAAATTTGACACTTGTGGCAGGTTGTGACTTTCTTATGGATACTAGAAAAAAGGGTGGGCCAGTAAAAACCAGCCCTGATAATTTTATTAGCAGTAGTCATCCAGTACAGGTGGTAACCATAGTCTCCTTCATGAAAATCATGCATAATCTTGTCTGCATCATTCTTTACCAAACATTTGAGTAATAGGCCACCATAATCTTTCCAATAAAGGACATTATCAATGATGAAAAAATTTAGTGCCTTTAATTTCATAAATCTAGCTCTAGTTTTTGTAAGACCAGGAGGAGCATTTAAATCGAAAAATACATAATGAAGGTTTGTATACCAGGGAGAATTTACAAATTCTTCATTGATTTTTGGATTCGCCTGCTCCTATTGAACATCCAAAGTTGCAACCAATTTTATGTCCAGAGCTTGAAAATTGGACTCAGCCATAAGATAGGTAAGTCCTTGTCCTTTAATTAGTTTGGTAGGTTTTATTTCTAGATCATATTACAAAATAACCGCAATCCATTTTCCTCTTTTTCCATCTGGTCCATTCTGCATTAAAATATCCTTTACCACAGAGTTAGGTACATAAGCAATTATTTGTGAATGAAAAATTAAACTCTAAAGTCTTTAATTTATTTGATTAGTGCTAAGCCCTGTTTTTCCATGATGTTGTACTTGAGAGAAGCATCTCTTAAAGATTTGCTGGAAAATGCTATTGGCTGCTCAAATCCTTCCCGATTTTTCTGCAGTAAAATAACTACAACGGTGTGTTGAGAAGAAAAAGAAAAGATTATAAAATATTTAGAAAAATATGGATTGATTAACACTGGTTCTTTAGTTAATGCATGTTTTACCATGTCAAAATATTTCCTAGCCTCTATGCTCCATTTTATTTCAGAGTATTTTTTGAGCATATTGGTTATGTTTCTAAGGACTTTAGCGAGATTAGGAATAAATCTTCTCAGAAAATTTATTTTACCTATGAAGGATTGAAGTTCCTTAATGTTTTTTGGGGGAGTGATATTTAGGATTGATTCAATTCTCTTAGGGTCAATTATAAGTCCATATTTTGATATGATGTTCCCTAATAGTTTACCTTCTTCCAGGACAAATTGTGTTTTCTTAGGATTTAAAGATATGCCAAATTTTCCGCATTTATCAAAGACTCGTTCCAAATGTCTCACGCGTTCTTTGTCAGATTTTGAATACAAAGTTATATCATCCATATATATTACAATAAAGTGGCCAATCTCTTCTAAAAAATAAATGTCCATTTCTCTTTGAAACGTAGCCCCAACATTCATCAATGTGAAAGGCATTTTCACATACATGAAAATTCCCCATGGAGTGGTAAAAGCTGTTTTATCTTGATCTTCTGGATCAACCAAGACTTGGTTATAGTCTTAGAAACCATCTAGTAATGATATCCTACTTGATCCTATCACCTTTTGTAAGATATGGTCCATTTTGGGTAAGGGATAGTTATCTTTTAAAGAAACCTTATTCAGATTTTGAAAATCATTGCAAAACCTGATTTCTCCAGTTTTCTTTTTGGTTGGTACTATGTTTGACACCCATTTGGAATATCTGAGAGGGAAAATTATTTTAGCATCGTACACTCATTTAACTTATTTATTAACTAAATCTAACAAAACTAGATTTATCCTCCGAAGTTTTCGTTTGAAAGGTTCTTGTTCTTATTTAATTGGATTTTTGTGGTGTATGATGTCGGAATCATAAACCTTTAGGTCCTCATAATTCCAAGAAAAAACTTCAATGTATTCTTTGAATAGGGTTATATATCTCTTTTTGGTGACAATAGGTAATGTTTTTGACAATTTGATCATCTTTGGGTTTTATTCAGTACCTATGTTGCATTCCTCAACTTCTGCTCCAATGGGCTCAATTTTAGGCTTCCTTGCTACATCATTGAAGTCAAAAAGGTCTTCTAACGAAGCTAATCCCCGGGAAAAATTCTATCTTTTAGTTTAAGCATTTAAAAATCTTCTTTTTCAAGATCTATTTCATGAATTTATAATTTAGGAACACTTTCATCTAAAGGATTATTGACATCTAATATACCACACTGGTTTACCAAAGGACTATATACAAATAATTTATTTTCTACATGATCTTCTGGTTTGATTTGGTTTTGTTCCTGATTATCCAAATTTAATTGAGTTTCCTCAAACTCATGTTTTGAGAGTAATAAATTTTTAATATGTTTTTGATTTCCGAAAACCTGCCAATATCACATGTTATGGTATTGCAGGTCGATGTTTTACTTCAATTTTGTGTGGTTTGTTCAGATGAGGTATTTTAAAACTGCCTGTAGAGACAACAAGACTATCATATATGACATTTTGAATTCTTGGAATTAATGATAGATCATATTCCACAAAAGTATTTAATAAATCGAGCACTGCATTTCTGTAGGCTCTTAATCTAGGGTGTTTAGCAGCATATTATCCTTTTATTTGTTTGATGATTAATTCTGACTCTCCATTCACAACAATTCTTTGGGCACCTAATTTCTTAAGTAACTGCAGGCCTAACATCAGAGCTTCATATTCTGCAATATTGTTGGTACACGGAAAATTAGGTTTAAATGGATGCCCTACACAATGATTATTAGATGGATTATATAACCAGACTCCTGCTGCAGAGTGTTCTTTACTACAGGCTCCATCAAATCTCATATTCCAGAAAATTTCTAGAGGAGGATCTAGTTGTTCGATTTGAGCTGCATTTTCAGGAGTATCAACGTTATTTTCAAATTGTGCTTCAATTTCAGTATCATTGAATAATATGAACGAATCCAAATAAGTGTGAACATAATATAGAGGGTAATTATGAGGTTTTTCTTGACTGCTTACCATATAATTCATGAGAGTTTCCCTATACAACCTTCTCTACCAACCAAAGAACGGTATTGTAGCATAGGTAATATCTAACTGAAGGGTTCTTTGTAACTTTTCTCCCCAACAACATGATAAAAGTATGCCATATTTAGGAGGAATGTCTGCTATGACAGTGTTCATAACTATGATTTTGGATGGGATTTCAGTCAAATTTACACGCAGGTCCTTGATGAGACCTAAACACTTTAATTCCCTTGAATCAAATGAGTATAGATCTTTGTAGGTCCTACTGATGTCAAGACCTAACTTTTCTTTTACATCTCTGGGAATTAAGTTGTGTGAAGCACCTAAATCCATTATGGCATTAATATGTAGGATTTTATCATGTATGTTTAAGCTTACATAGAAAGGAGGGACTACTCCTTCTTATAACTTACCATCTAATTCTAGACCAAATATTAATTCAGGTTGATAATCATTAAGGTTGAGAGTATCTGTGGTTTCCCCTATATTTATCACTTTCATTACCCGAGCTCTGTATGTTTGTTTATTCATTAACTCTGTCAAAGGGATGGGAATTTTGACTTTGGCTAGTTCGTTTTCAAGGTTAAATGATTATTGAATCTTTAAAATATTGGGAATGTCAGATACTTCGATAGTTTCTTTAGATTTAAGTAGGATTTTATGACTCGTGGTCAAAACATCAATTTGAGTTGGTTTAGAAAAAAAATCACCTATCTTTTTAGTAGAAACCTCTGATGGTTTCTTTCGAGGATATTCACCATAATTCTTAGAAGACTTTTCTACTGTTTTCTTAGTGTCTAAATCAGAGGTAATTTTGGCAAGATGATCAATGTTCTTCTTAGCAGTATTGCTAGAATTTTTTCTTCTCCTAAGATTATATTGTTTTTGAACCTCCATAATATCATTTTCAAATCCCTGTTAATATTCTTGAGATTCTTCTGACTCAAGCTCTATTTGGGCTAATGAAAAAAATTGTTGTTCTTCTTTTATGAGAAAAATAGTGTCATTATTATGTAAACTCAAAAAAAATTATTTGGTTGTCTTCTTCCTCTTGAGGGATCTCTCCATTTTCATCAGCATAATTTTCCTGAAAAGGGGGTATAATTTGTTGGTCAGGTACCCTTTGTTTAATCTGTGGTTGATTTCTCCTATTCTTTTGATTGCGATTTTGGGGAGGGTTTTGATTCTCCCTATGGATGTTTCTATCAACCATAATTAGTTCCATTTCCCTCACTAAAGAATCTATCTTGGCGTCAGTGCTAGAGGTTGATGCTTATTCTTTTATGGTAACTCTCTTCTCAGCCCTCATTCTAGCTCTTTTGGCCAAAAAATTCGCCTCTACACTGACTGATATGCTCTGCGTTTCCTCTAAGGTTCCAGGATTCCTCTCTCTTAACTGATAATCTATGTCTGGTTCAAAACCATATGGAAACTTAATCAACACTAGTCCTTTGGGTGGTTTTACGTCAGCAGGAATAACATTATAAATAGAGTTGAATCTAGCACAATAATCTTGCACACTTTCTCCAGTTTCTCTCTTGATATTTTTATATTATGATAAAATTCTGAGTGGGTTCCTTTTAATTTTCCATATATATTGAAGATGATGTTGTAGGACTGCTAGTGAATTGATGGGGGTAGTTGGTAAAGCTCTAAACCATTTCCTAACTTTATTTCCAAGGGTTTGAACAAATAACCTCATCAAAACATCATCAACATCAATCTCATGGAGATCAAAGAAATCATTCATTTTGTCTACATGATATTGAGCAGTAATGGGTTGGGTGTTATCGAACTGGGGTATTTTGGATTGATAATCTTGGGGCATAGCCCCTAAATTTTGGGGAAGAATTAAGGGAGCATAACATGAAACCATTATTGGAGGTGGAGGGTTGAAAATAATAATTGGTGGATTAATAAGTGGAGGAGGAGTTGAAAAAAGATGAACTATATGTGAAGGATAGGATGGATGAAGTGATGGAGATGAAGGTCTTTGAGTATTTATCAGAGGATAAGTAATAGAATTTTCAGAAGAGGTTGGACTCACAAATCTTTGGTGAATTTTTTGGGATGAAATAGATGAAGCAAAAATATTTAATGCAGAAAATTCTACTGCTTGTTGGAGATAGGCATCTGTAACTGTTGAAGTTAAGTTTGAAAACCAAACCTTCGAGGATCTCAAAATCCTGGAAAATTTCTTGATCGGATTTTTTTAAAGAAGGTAGATTTTTAATTGAATTTGGATGCAAAATAGATTGGTCAATGACTAATGTATCTGCCCAATTTTGGGATTTTCTTCTAAACATGCTTTTCTAAAACTTTAAGTCAAATTTGATATCTTGTAGGGTTTCAAGCTTATTAGGAAAGGATTTTTCTCTAGGGAGAGGACCATTAATTCCCAGGATTTCAGATGAACTGATTTATTTGACTGATTTCTGTGAAGTATCCTTAGCTCTTTTTCCAATCCTTTTAGGATCATCCACTATTTCAGGAGGTTTGGGATCAGGATGGGATCTTGTATAAGGTCTCTTGGAAGCCAATTTTGAAAATTAAAACACACACTATAAAATGTAACTCACACCAACCTTTTGAACTTGGAATTATACACTTTATTAAAAAAAAAAAGCTAGGAGTATTTACTGGATCTTTCAAATTTATAAATGGATTATGACAGAAATATGAAAAAATTCAGTAGAACTAAAGAGAAATTAATAATTATTTAGTTTTTCCTTCAACAGAAAAAATTATGGTTATAAATGCAGCCAGAAAAAGGTAATCAAAAGTAAATCCTATTGAACACGTTTTCTGATTTTCAATTGGAATTCAGATGATCACAATGAAATATAATGAAGAAACATAATAAAAGAAGAAAAACATCACCAGTATTTAATCCACACGAATCCTGTGAATGGTATGATTATTATTGATGCTCCAGTGCTTTGAAAAAGATTACATTACTTCAAAAGACAAAAAATAATACTGATATCAATCAATCGACCTTTGATATTTCCAAAAATGGAGTATTTATACAAAAGGTTACAATAGTCTCTAACGGACATGGTATTTTTAAACATAAACTTGAATATAAAACTCTAACTATTACCAAATTATAGCCTCGGTGGAATGGACTATGCAAATGCAGGTGTTGATGTAGTGGGAATAGTTAAGACGTGGACCACATTTTACTAATGTGATGGTAAATGAACTGGAATACGCTCTTATGTATCATATTTACTCTTTTAATCTAGTAAATCAGTCAAGTGTTCCCAACATTCTTCATCCAGGACATACATTTTTATTACCCTGTGATAGACTTCATCCATTTATGTATATTTAGTAAAAGTAGGTTTTACTAAAAAGATATGTTTTATTTTATGCAGGATAAAGATCCTAGTGATGCAAGAGCATTAAGGTAGAGTCGGCAACGTGACAAGCTAGTCACATGTTGTGGCTTGGGAAGAGGACTAGCAGTCCTAATAATTTGAAGACTTTAGTTTTAAAGTATTTTGTTTAAACATAATTTGGGCTAACATAGCCATTGTAATATATAGGTTAAAAGAATAGTTAGCTTAGTATTATTTAGGAATTTAGTTGATTAAACTATTCGGAAACTGAATAACAGTTGCTCAAGTATATGGGGACTTTGGGAAAGGCATAAAACAAAACCAAATCCACCATTGTGGGGTTCTCCTATCCATAGAGAAAAAGAGAGAACGAGTGGGAAATAGGTGTGACAGAGGGTTGAAGAGAGTAGGAATAAATGTAAAAACCAACCATCCCAGGGCTTGGTTCTATGTATTTTCATTTATAAATTAATTCCAAGTGTTTTGGATTTTTATCGGGATCTCTGTTTTAACCTATTTGTTTTGTTTCTATGTCGAAATCAAGTATTGCATTTATGTGTTATTATATAGTCATACTATTTCTGTTAATGAATATACAGACTGAGCGAGAAGATGAAGTTTCTTTGAACCTCGTGTAGACAAAGTTATGGAAGATACCGAGGGATGAGAGATGAAGAACAAGCTTAGGAGGGAATCCGTGCATTTGCAGACTACACAAAGCTTAAGAGAGATAGCGTTTAATAATTTCAAACAAACTCAGAAAGATAACAGAGGAGTAGTGTCTAGGAAGTTGTATCACAGAGCAACAACATCATAAAGAAGAGAAACCAGATAAATAGAAAAATACTTAGAAGAATTCCTAAGGAGGAAATGAAAGCGAGGATTGATTCGCTGAGAAAAAGGTTTAAGGATTGAAAGCAGAGATTAGAGTGGGAAAAAGAGGCGAAGAAGAACCGAGAAGTTTGAGCAGACGACTGCAAATAAATCAAAGATCTGAAGACAAGAGATGAATGGTTAAGGTGAGTTGAGGAAGTGTGTAATGGACTCGTGTGGGCAGGGCATAATTTCGCATCGGCGATTGAAGTATTTAAGAGTTAAGGATTTCACAAGGTGAACAAGGTAACTTGCAATGCGAGAAGGGTGAAGGATGCAATGTGACAAGGAGCAGCCTCGTGTCGGCTTGGCACAAATGTGCACTTCACAAGTTTTATGGGTTAGTGCATTTGTAAAGAGTTGAAAGTTGTGGGCACGCGATTGCGATGTGTTGCAGTTGTTCGGGAGTGTGTGGGACCCTATTGTAAGAAGGTTCTATGTGTATGAATGTGTTTTTGGTTATGTGCACTAAATTATAAAGAACGATGTTGATTGTTTCGTGTATGTATGTATTTAACTTTGATATTTTCCCCTACTACGTATAAAGGAAGTTATGTGGGTTCTAACCCACAAGTTCATGAGTATTTGTGTAATTTTCAGTTACGACTATATCAATTGGTATCAGAGCAACAAGATCTGAGAGGTGGTGTGAAGGACTTAGAACTAAGAAAGTTGAGAAAGATTTCTCATTGATTCTAATCGAGTGAACCTTAAGAGGTAATACTGTGGACTGAAGGCTTATGAAAAATCATAAGAGCTATAGTAGCATAGATAAAAAAGTTATTAGCATAGAAAATAAGTAGAAGCATGAGTGAAAATATCTCAACAAGAATATTACAGCCTTTAAGGGTAGTGATGAAAGAAGCTAGCAAGGGTTTCTAGGAGGAAAAATAAGTGTGGTTAGAACCTAATATTTCAACTCAGGTTGAAATATAAGAGGAAAGTAATGTTCTCAAGTGCAGATGAGTTGTGAGGGTAATCCTCGAAGGAGCATAGAGGAGTGCTCAAGGAGGGTTCTATATTGAGGACCCGTACTTGCCAAAAGACCAACCACATAGAAGTTTGGTGAGGTAAGTTGTAGTAGGAGGGACTGTTACTATAGAGGCTAGTGCATCTCATAGAGGGTGAAAGAATTCAAGAAGATGACTATTGAAAGTCATAGTAGAGGTTCGGGAGGAAACCACAAAGTAAAGAAGGAATATATGCCAAGACAAATGGCATATGGAAACAGATGGCTGATGAAGAATATAATAGAGAAATAGCTGAGATGAGAACCCATCTTGATCTATTGATGGAGTTGCTATGGAGGAGTGATGAAGACTAGAAGTGTGGATGGAATATGAGGAAGAAATTGAAATGGCATGGGCTACAGATGAAGGGGGAGCATAGGTTGAATTCTCAAGAAGAAGAAGAAGAGTCACCAAGAGATAACTTGGGACTAGGGACAAGTACTACACTTGTTTCAGAGATAAAAGAGGTTTTTTGCAGCTCACAAGGTGGATCAGGATGATTCCATAGAGGGAAGAAGAAGATATGACCACTGATGGTTATCTGAAAGGTTGAAGGAGGAGTCACAATAAAAATAAAGAAGTTAGCATAGATGCTAGTAAAAGACTAAGCATGGAAAAGCTTGGTGTGGTATGTATAGAAAAGTTGGTGGAGTCAGCTTGTATAGATGGATTGTTTGTAGTCCATGATTAACAAAGAAGAGTTCATAAAGGAAAGAAGACTATGGCTATTGATGGTCATAGTAAAGGTTCCAAGGGAGATTATGAAAGATCAAGTAATAATAAACTTGATAGAGAATTAGCTGACATAAAAGTGCAGCTCGAAGTGTTGAGAGAATTCATGGAAGGGAGTATGGAACACCAAGGGTATGATTGGTTTTCGTGGAAGAAAAGAGTCAATTTGAGTCAGTTACAAAGCAGGTTGAGATATGACGCAAGAATTCAGCTAGAAGAAGAACTCAAAGGAGTTGAGTTACACCATAGGAAGTGTGCTAAGGAAGAGGTTTACTTATTTGAACCTGAGCAAGGGTATATTCTTGTTGATAGTAGTAATGAAGATGAATAAATGAGACCAACTGATGGTTTCAGGGATCCTTGGAAGGATGGGAACCAGCGGAAAGAGTTAACATTTGAGACAACAAGAGAGGCTATGGATCCTTATGGTTTTCAAAGAAATGATTATTATATGTTTGTAGGTGAAATCGGTAAAGAAAGACAATTTTCCAATGTTTTCATAAAGGATGAAGGGGGAGGATAGAATCTGAATTCTGTTCAAAAAGAAAATGAGACAGTTGAGTCTCATATACTTGCACATGCACAGCTAAGTGAAGGCAATGATTTCCGGCGTACTGTGAAAGCTAAAAACAAGAAGGAATTGGCTTATGATGATGGACAACAATAGAAAGAGGCAAAAGATGATATCAAGAATTCATATGTTATGCTTGAGAAATATGAAAAGGAGACTAGTGAAGACTTTCTGAGTCCTGAAAGAGACTTAGAACAACAAGAGAAGTATTTGGTGATTGAGTCATCAAATAAGACCACTGAGCCTTGTGAGTTTAATGTTGAAAATTTGAATGTGTTTGCAGGTTGTGTAGAAGACAATCCATCTCTTGGAATTATCTCAAGTAAAGCTGAAGTATATCTAGCAAAGTATAATGAGGAAGAATATTGTGAAGCAAGGTATGATGAAGAGTGTCTTTCTGATGAATACCAAGTTGAGTTGTTGCAGCCGAAGGAATTGATAAGTTCCTTATTTAATGAAGGGAGTAACTTTAATGGAGATGAAGTAGTAATGCCTCATGAGATGAAACTTGTTCTTGATGAGGAGAAAGAGGAATTGACTTGCTTAAATAACCAAAGGAAGATTTTTGGATGGACATTTAGGACTGTCATAGAAATAGAGAATCCGAATTTTATTTTGGTTAAAGATGAAGAAGAAGTGTCACAAAGAGGTTTGATTAGTAACAAGAAAGAATAAAGCTATACAGATAAAAGTGAGGCAGTTATGTCTCAAGCTAAAGGAAAGTCAACCCTAGAAATAGAAACGACTGAATTGACTATTAGTACTAGTCAAGAAGCAGAAGGACAACAATGGAATGTTGTTAAGGAAGAGGAAGCGAGTTATGTTGAAACTATAATACAGCATACTAAAGAGGTACTTGAAGGGAATCAAGTAAATTTTATTTTGGTTAAAGATGAAGAAGAAGTGTCACAAAGAGGTTTGCTTAGTAACAAGGAAGAATAAAGCTATACGGATGAAAGTGAGGTAGTTATGTCTCAAGCTAAAGGAAAGTCAACCCTAGAACTGGAAAAGACTGAATTGGCTATTAGTACTAGTCAAGAAGAAGAAGGACAACAATGGAGTGTTGTTAATGAAGAGGAAGCGAGTTATGTTGAAAGTATAATACAACATACTGAAGAGGTACTTGAAGGGAATCAAGTAAGTAGTGAATGGATGAGTTTCTTGATGAAAGCATTTGAACAAGAGAAAGAGAATGCAGACAATAAGATGGAACCGGTTCAAACTGTAGTTGAAACTGAGATAGATACTAGTTTCCAAAACTTAATTGTGTTAACGAGTATACATGAAAGAGTGAATAAATATATTACTGCAGTAAGAGAATTAGAAGGAAATTTACCTTTTGACTGTAAATTTGCAAATAATTAAAAGAAGAGGGATGTTGCAAAGGGATATATCTTCAAATATATTCAACAAGTTTGGGTGGCAGCATTTCTGGAGTAATATTTGTAGCAATATCTGGGACAATGTGTAGTAGAATGTGTTGGAAAAGGAATGGAAATAAGATTAGATTACAACGGAAGATTTAATTGCAAGAAACCATAGATGAACTATGGGAGTAAATGAAAATACCTAAGAAACGTTATAGAAAAATGAAGAAAACAACCCATTGTGGAATTGTTTGGAAATTGAAGAACAGTGAAGGTAGAAGCAGTGAAGCACTACATTACAAAGTATGTAAGCCTGGAAGATTGCAGCTAAACAATGCTAAAGACAATGTAGCTTATGGATAATAGCAAAATAGAGTTTGGAATCCTAGAAGATTCAAGCATTAAAGACACATGACCAGGAGGTCACGAATTCTTTTACCTCGGGAGTCTGATGCAGGAGAATTAAGGTAGAGTCAGAAATGTGACAAGATGGTCACATGTTGTGGCTTAGTAAGAGGACTAGCAGTCCTAATAATTTGAAAACTTTAGTTTTAAAGTATTTTGTTTAAATTTAATTTGGGCTAACATAGCCATTGTAATCTGTAAGTTAAAATAATAGTCAGATTAGGATTAGTAGTTTTTTATTTAGTTGAATAAACTATACTGAAACTGAATAACAATTTCTCAACCATATGGGGATTTTTGGAAAGGCATAAAACAAAACCAAATCCACCATTGTGGGGTTCTCCCATCCATAGAGAAAAAGAGAGAACGAGAGATAAATAGGTGTGAAAGAGGGTTGAAGAGAGAGTAGGAATAAATGGAAAAACTAGCCATCCCAGGGCTTGGTTATATGTATTTTCATTTATAAATTAATTCCAAGTGTTTTGGATTTTTATCGGGCTCTCTGTTTTAACCTGTTTATTTTATTTCCCTGTTGAAATCAAGTATTTCATTTATGTGTTATTATATAGGCATATTGTTTCTGTTAATGAATATAAATACTGAGTGAGAAGATGAAGTTTCTGTGAACTTCGTGTAGACAAAGTTATGGTAGTAGCTGACGGATGAAAGAAGAAGAACAAGATTAGGAGGGAATCCATGCATTTGAAGACCACACAAAGCTTAGGAGAGATAACGTTGAATAATTATGAAAAAAATCGGAAGGATAGCAGAGGAATGGCATGGAGAAAGCTGTATCGCAGAGCAGTGGCATCAGAATGAAGAGAAACTGAATAAAGAACAAAATAGTTAGAAGAATTCCTAAGGAGGAAATGACGTTGAGGATTGAATCGCTGAGACAAAGGTTTAAGGATTGATAGCGGAGATTAGAGTGGGAAAAATAGGTGAAGAAGAGCCGAGAAGTTTGAGCGGATGGTTGTTATTAAATCACAGATCCAAAGACAAGAGATGAATAGTTAAGGCGTGTTGAGGAAATGTTAAATGGACACGTGTCGATAGGGCGCAATTTCGCATCAACGATTGAAGTATTTAAGAGTTAAGGATTTTGCAAGGTAAACAAGATAACTTTCGATGTGAGAAGGGTGAATGATGTGATGCAACAAGGAGCATGCCATGTTTTGGTTTGGCGCAAATGCGCACTTCACAAGTTTTATGGGTTAACGCATCTGTAAAGAGTTGAATGTTGTAGGAAAGCCATTGCCATGTGCTGTGATTGGTCAGGAGTGTGTGGGACCCTACGGTAAGAAGGTTCCACGTGTATGAATGTGTTTTGGGTTATGTGCATTATATTATAAATAATTTTGTTGATTGTTTCACGTATGTATGTATTTAACTCTGATATTTTCCTTCGCTGCATATAATGGAAGTTTTGTGGGTCCTAGCCCACAGGTCCACGAGTATTTTTGTAATTTGCAGTTACGGCTGCATCAACTGGAGTGCATTTAGCATGAGCCTTGCTGTTCTTGTACCCTAAATATTTGAAACTTTGGATGTATTAGTAGAAATGTATTTGATCTTGCGGATGTAGTCCTCAAGCGGCATTAACATATCATATATCACTAACATTGAGGGAAAACCCTTGCTGGTCAAGGGTTCCATCCTGCTAAAAAAACATTGAACTATGATATTGACGCTGTTGCATTTTTCTTTCAACTGAAGAATCAGGTTCTTCTTTGTAAGAATCTTCTTTACTTATAAAATGGTTGATGTCCTATCATCTATACCCAAATCTTCAAGTTCACTGTTGTACTTAGAATTTAGAAATTTAATTATCTCAGTAGTTGTAGCAAGATTTTCCTCAAGTTGTTCTGTAATAATTATAATAGTTTCTTGAGCCTTTTCCAATAAATATTTTTGATAAAAAACAATCTTGATGCTAGGCTAGATCTCTTTCACGTATTTAATAATATCTACCCATATAATCTATTTGACTAACCCGAGTGTGTTCCCAAGGTAAGAATCTCTTACTTACTTTTGCAATATTTCAATTTGTTCTCTTGCTCTCTGTAGCTCTACTACATGTGCACTCTCTCCAATTTCAATCTGATGTTGTAGTGGATTTAACTGATCTTGTAACTTCTTAATATCTTTTGTCTGAAAGGATAAGTTATGAACAACTTCAATAAGATACTCAACTCCTTCTGCTGTACTTGTGGTGGAAGCAGTAGTGATGGGGACGATAGAAATAGGGATTACATCCATGAGAGTTTCAAAATTTTTGACATCTTCCTTTTTTTCTTTGATGAGTGTCTCCATTTCTGCTTCCATCTGCTTTATCTATAGATTTTGTTTCATCATGAGTTTCATCTTATCAGATTTTTGGGACTCTGTTTCCTCAATTTATTTTCGCATTGGATACTCAGTGGCTGGAATTTTGAGTTGCTTTCTTAATTCTGCTATATCAGGATTCTTCTTCTTGATTATTTCCTCTGCACCATTAATGTTATAGGGATCATATCCAATATTTATTACCAGATCATTTAGAGCTTTGATCCTGGTGTCTTTAGCCATTAAAGAGACCCTTTCGAGCTTGAGCTGTGACCGAGTGTTGGCCAAGGTGACCTGAAATTTGGATACGCTTATAGCAGTGTTAGTTAAAGTATAGGAAATCATTTGGCCAATATATTTGTGAAGTTCAATTTGATCAATTGGATTAACATCTTTTGCATCAAAATCAAAGCCATTTTTCTGGTAATCCGAGGCAGTCCTAGGCCATGGAATTTGAGCTTGCAAAAATTCCAACTGCATCTTTCATTTCTCAGAGTCAAATACAGAGATAAATCGGGCCTAAAAACTAGAAGAATGTTTCCAGAATTTATTATAAGTGTCTAGGTTCAGCACCTAGTTTTTCTTCTTAATTTCTCTGAAAATATGAAATATGTCCTCTTCTTTATCCTTCTGATTATATTTACTAGCCTTAATCATTTGTTGTCCATGAGAAGTGGTAGAATTAGTGGGAGACGGAGTAATCTGTCCACCTGGCTGTGTAAAAAAGAATGTATCTCCAACGTTGCCAAATGTTTCTTTCTCTGACTCACTCGTTGTACTAGATTTTGAAAAGAGTCTAGGTCTCTTTTTGTATACCATTCTGAAAAATTCACTTGATACTTCAGTGATTGGGGATGTATGTTCTTCTCTACACATTCTCCCTATATTTACTTGTGTAACTATAGTGTGTATGTTTGAAGTAGATATCGCCTTTTATTCTTCTTCTTGGACAATGTTTTCTTTCCATTTTAACATATTTTTATATTGTTCAATATCGAGTATTGCTGTGTGATGATATGGAGTGAACTTATTTTCCACTCTTATCCTTGAAATTACTCCCAATGGGTCATATAACCAAGTAATGCTGAGACTAAACTTCATTTCTTTTAATAACTTGTCTGCTTCTTCGCCTACTACTCTAGTTTTAAAAATGAATGAACCAATCTGAGTTTTGAGCTTGAGATGTGATTTATTCTTTGCAGCAACAAAATGCAATTCATATTCCTTGAGAATTTGTTTGATATATTCCAATGAAAAAATCCTCACGGGGAGGATTTTAGGCAATTTTTAAGGTGGTAGGTCACAACCAAAAAATATGATTTCGGTATAGTTCTTGTAAAGGTACCAGTGCCTTATTGTGGCTTGATTTGATATATGAAAAACCTTCACAATCTCCTCACTAATCCTTGGTTCTGCACTGCTGCTCAAAAGATTCATTGCTGGATATACAATCATTTCAATTAAATACTTATATGAATACTCTTCTTTGTCTTTCATTCCCATGGAAGTCCAAACAATAACTGACTACTGGTTCCCTTCTTCATCTAGCTTCTGCACTGTGAATGGAAATATGTATCCCTGAAAATAGATAAAAATGTAGACTAGTACTGATGAATACTTGAAAAATTCTTCAGTAGGGAACTTGGTAAATTGGTCATGGATAGCATCAGTTAGAAATTGATTGAAATTGAGAAGGACTAAAGGTTTACAATCAATAGAAAAAATAGAGGGGAAACAAATAATAGATTCATCTGCATTTTGGTCATAATAGTAACGAAGAAGATAGGAAAGGATTGTGATAATATGCTCGGTCCTATCGTGGAACATAGAGGAAGGATAGGGAGGATTTATTTTGGGCAAAGGAGTATCTGCAGCTAGAAATAATTCCAGTGTTTTATCTCTTTTGGCAAAGTCCAATTTCTGATATGCTTCTGTGAGGGTTTCATGGGAGAAAGGAGTGGTGTTTTCAATAACAAGAGCCTGCAACATTTGATTAATTGTCTGGGCAGTGATAGCAAAAAGGATTTCTCCTATATGGGGAAATGATATCCTTTTGACTAGGATCATAGCATGAATGACACTTTCTAATAAATTTGGGTGCTCTATGTGTTTAAGGGAAAATGTAGTAAGGTAGATTGGAGTACCACAGTCTGATTTCATCCATTTGATTGATGAATTGTTCCTTCAACCAATAATAAATCTCAAATAAGTCGAAGTCATACAGGGATTCATGGATTTTGAAGTCCATGTCTACCAATGGTATATGTTAAAGATCAATTGGTGGGTGGAAAAGAGGGTTTGGGTTTTCTTCAACCTCCTTGCCTTTGGGAGGCATCCTAGTGATTTGTTGTCAGAAAAAAAATGGAAGAAAAGGAAGAAAATTCTATGGCTGAAAAAATAGTTGGATGAAAAATAGTGAATTGTTGGATCGCTAAAATTAGGACATGAAATGAAATAATGTTGAAATATTTCTCTCAACAGTAGTTGTGAGCTGCACAGTAAAAAAAATATTGCAGCCAATTGAGTCTGTGATGGGTTATTGAGGAACCATGGGTTCTATTAAGAAAATTATGGAGTGGAGCCATTAATCAACGGGTCTAAGTCAACATTAACTCCTCAACGGCACTAAGCAACGAGAGGGAAAAAATTAAATTCCAAATGTTTATAAAGGAGGGGTAAACAACTCCATGTAGGCATGATGAGACAAGGGAAGCGTGATGTGGACGTGACGTTTTTTGACAGAAGTGAAACCATGTTTGGGGGTGAGCTGAGCTGGTAGGTGGTTTCGGGTGGAGGGGTTCTGAATAACTGAAGGGAAGAGGTAGCAGTCTAATTATGTGGTTTTTAAAACCTCCTACCTCAGACCCCGCCCCTGCTGGTAACCTTCAGATGGAAAAGGGGGGCCGAGGAGGAATACGAGCCGTCGGATGTAATGTGAATGGGCGGGGTTATTTGAAAATGGAGGGATTTTTAATGGATTCGGGCGAAAGGTGTATGATGGGGTAAACAAAGATTAGTATAGTATGATGGATGTGACAGGTGGATGGTCCACATTGGATTGGCATGACTATTAACCATTAAAATTTGGTTAATTTCATTTTATCACATATTCATATATCCAAATTTATACTCTTAGGATAAAATCCTATTTTCATCTCCAATTTCATTTTATTCTCTACCTACCCTTGAATTTCCATTTCTTTTTCAACCCTAATATTTTAACAATTTTCTCTTTCATCTGAGTGCATTTAGACTAGAAACTCAACATTTTTCTTTTTAACAACTAATCTACTTCTATGACTTATTCCTTCCTTGGTTCGGATTAAATTATTGAACCAATTTTTATTTTCTACCTAACTATTGATCTATTAATTTAAATAGTTTGAAAAATCATTTTTAATTACCTATTAACAAGCAATTTAAACCTAATTCAATGATGCTTAAAATGTATGATTGAATTCATTTGAACTATTGTGACATTTTAAACAAGTTGCACACAATTTATTTTTAGAAATAAACTAAAATAAGAGTAGTGGCATTTGTAGGTGCAGCACTTTCAGAATTTATTTTTTTCTTATTTTTGATGGGGTTCATATTCTATATTTTTTATTTTTAACATATACCCTCTTTTGATTTTTATGTTATCTCCTTTTTTTTACTTGAATTTTTTTTGCAGATTGGAAATCATTTTACAAAATAAATTTGACAGATAGAACAAACTCTGTCACCTTGAAATCCTATGAAATATAGGACCCTAACATGTTGAAAGAAGAAAATAGCAATTAACTTTTTTATACCTTATTATTCTAGTCTCATTTTCTCTTCTTTTTAGCAATAATAAAACATTTTAAAGATTACTATTTTATGTAATAATTGAAATCTATTAGTTTTATATTTTGAAAGGTTTTCTGGTATATTTTCTGGTCTCCCACAAGAATTTCTTGGAATCACAAGTTTGAGCTCTAAACTCTCCACAATCAGTGTGTCTCAAGGATTTTCTAGAGTGTTAAATCCGTAATTGCAGTAAAAGCCCATTTTAAATAACAAAAATAATATTTATCCCAAATAAAAGTTCTCTAGATTCCAACTCAAAACTCCAAAATTAACATGTTAACAAAATACAGTAAAAAATATATGACTATATACATTTCATGCACATTATTGTTAGGATAACTCATCCAATAATTTAATTATTATTTTTCTTTGACCATATGTGTACACCTTTTCGTGACCATACTTGCATGTTTATTTATATCTCGTTTGGTATCTTTAATTTTTTAATTTCTAGAAATATGAAAAGAAAAATAGAAAATTATTATTTTGTATGAAATAAATATGATAGAAATATCAATTTGGTAATTTTTTAGGACTATTATATACATATTATAGAAAAATATGCTTAGCATCCATACTTTCTAAATGATTCTCTTTAGTTATTATACAATAATGTAATTTTCATATGCCTCCTTAATTATTGCAACAAAAACACTTGATCTAATTTAACCATACTGTGATTTTTGGATTTCTATATTATAAGTGAAAATCATGTATATATGTTATTTCCACTATATCCAATGTAGTTACATCTTTTTGTTAACTTCCAACATAATTCCAAATGAACTAAGGACCAATTTATTATCTTTTAGTTCCATCACAACTTTTATATTCTTAGGTGAACTTTTTGTTTCTTCACACTCAATACCTACACAACTTTTAACATTTGTAAAATAGAATGTTTGAAACATGTAGCAAATATTATTATTAACCACTACATTAATAGTAAAAAGTCAAAAAATATATTACTATTCTTGTCATCTTTTGATGTACTCAATTCCATTATTTACAATAGTTTCATAAAGTTTTTATCCCCTTCTCCACCTATATTATGAACAATGATTTTGGCATTTAAGGTTGTTCTTTGCATAATACATTAAGCAATAGTTATCATTAAACTTATAAATAATTTAATATATCATTTTTATATTAAAAATTCTTATCATATTATATTTTTCATACAAATTTTCATTACACTAATTACTATAAATTTTATAAAAAAATATTAAAAACAAAACGGAAAAAATTATAAAATATTTTTTTGTAAATCAAATAAATTATTTTAACATAAAATTATTTTCAAATTAATTTTTAAACATTATAAAATAATAAATATCAATGCACATTATACAAACATAAACATTGGTACATATATATTATACTATCGAGCGTATTTCCACTACTAGATGCTTTCTCTTGGCTCTCTACCTTACTTGCCTAGAAGGTGGGTATGGGAAATCAAGTAATGCTTAAAAATGATACCTTCATAGGAGGTGCCTCTATATCATATACCCTTTAGCTTGTATTACTATAGTATAATTTTTTTCCAGATTTTATTTTCATTCATTGTGAAAAGGTTGTAATCTCAGATAATGTTTCAATACTCCATTAACTAGCACATTTCACTCTAGGATGCTATGAATAGTATAACACCAACTCATGGAACTCTTATGCAATGCATAGTATTACACCAGTCCATGGTAATATTTTTGTCTCACTCAACAATATATTCCTATGTTATTTCTTTTTAAGCTCTCTTGGCCTATATCTATGTAGGTATGATTTTCTAAAGGTATTATGGGTACATGTTCCTTTTTTTCCTCTTATGGTTATAACATAATTCATATACAATGTTAATACCATGTTAATGGGTCCCTTTCTAGAATAATTATGGGCTTGTGTTTTGACTTTTGCTACAAATTAAATTAACTCAGAAACATTACAGAAAAAACACACATAAAATCATACGCAAAAATATAGGCGGAAAAGGCAGAAGCCTCATGGCTTCCTCATGTATTTTCTCTCTTGTTAACAAAATTTAATTTACAATTTAAATAAATGAGAGAAGATAGTCCGTGCTATCTTAGACTCTTTTGGTTGAGATAATTTCTCACCAAAAACCCACCAAGATAGGAGTTCCTAAATAAACTCCAATATTTGAGGAACAACCCAACAACCCAAAAATTAGGCACATATTCCTAACTAGGAATATTTAATTAATTTATTATTTTGGATTTATTACTGTTATTTTATAGAGGCTAACATTCCCCCCTTCAATGGCAAATACAAAATAAGAACGAGGAACCATCTTCCAAGTTCTCATGTTGATCCTCAAAAAACATTGCCTGAAAAACCGCCAAAGCTGGATGTTGAAAAAACTGCAATCTGAAGAGACCATGAGTCAGCTGTATGTCTGATTCATGTCTTGAATTTCGCTTGAAAACTCCATCAAGTGCCAAGTTGCAAAAGGATCCATCTATCCTTTGCATGAAAGCAGCATCCTTTGTCCACTGACAAAATTTGTTCAATGCCCACTGGTTGATGATGTCAAAAACAACTCACTGTTGCTTTTGCTGTGCTGAAAATTGTTCACTGCTTCTTTTCTTTCGACTACCCACTGGAAAAATTTTTGATGCTCACTGGCCAATTTGTTGATGCCCACTGGCTGTTGAATATGCCCACTAGCTGCTTTTGTTGGTTGTGTCGAGACTTTCATTATGACAACCACTGTCAATCTCATTGACATTTTCCCCCCTTTTTCAACTGAAAGGAGAGACACTTTTCTTGGAAAGTATTCCT
The DNA here is from genome assembly GCA_034641835.2 of Pinus albicaulis. Lineage (NCBI taxonomy): Eukaryota > Viridiplantae > Streptophyta > Pinopsida > Pinales > Pinaceae > Pinus > Pinus albicaulis. Next base: position 1,276,642,843 of record CM076574.1, on the reverse strand, counting down.
GAACTCCCCCCCTTCAAGTGTAGGAGTTTGAGACAGTTGTACTCCCCCATTCAACTACATGAGAGTACCATCATCTGTTCACTGTTGGCTGCACTATGTATGATTGTATGCGGTTGTAGAACTGAAGAAATATTTTAACTGGGGATGACCATTCCCAAGGGTCGATCCATTCATAATGTATCGTCAATCTGGCTGATTTTTCTTGATTGCGACATTTTTCTGAGGAATGATTGGACTTGCCACAATGGCTATAGGGATGGAGATTAAAACACTGATCTTCCATATGACCAATTCTCTAACAATGAGAACATTTCGGTTTGAATTCAACTTCAGGTTGTGTGGAATTCTATTTTTCTGCAACTTTGGTTGCGTGCATTGTTGGTTGTCTACAACTGTCTCTGAATGTGCTGAGGGGATCTGTTCAAGAAATCCCGCAATGACAAACTTAATTGGCTTGGAATAATCTGGAATATGCAGGTTGGTGTCATCATTGACATATCCTAAGCCTCGTCGATTCTTATTATTGTGAATTTCTTCCCAGAGCTTGATGATGGGTTTGTAATAAATTGGAACTGGAACAACTTCGACACTTGAAGCTAGCTGAATGAATGACTTATCATCTGAATTGTGCAAAGACTTATCATCTGGATGGTTCAAAGATTTGAAAGTATCATTCTTTTCTTGCAATTCAATCCTTTGAAGTTGTGAATCGAGCTGAAGAAACTCAATAGTTTCATGTGTTTGTTGTAGATGCCGTGAAAGATCAGCAAGAGTATATTTGCTGACGTGCACCATGTCTTCATCACTGGAGATTATCAAACTGTGAAGAATGTTTAACAACTGAATATGTTGCGCCATCTGAACTTGTGTGCTTGAAATCAGGATCTCTTGTTGTAGATGTCGTACTTTGAATTGTTTCACTTGAATGACAGGCTCACTTGAATGTGGCGTGAATGGCACACTCACTTGATTTGTTGCTGATTGAACTCGCTAGAGTTGCAGAAATTTCTTGCTTAAACTCTGGAATTCACGCTCGCTTGATGACGATCGCGTTTGCTTGAATGTTTCACTTGACTTACTTGATGATTTTATGCTCACTTGAATGAATAACTACGCTCACTTGATGTCGATGTCAACTTGGTTGATTAATGTCAGAGTTGAACTTGGACCTTGATATATATAAATATACATCTATTTACCCTATCCAACACATTAGGTGAATCGTGTAATATTTTTTGGCTATGAACCGTTACATGTTAAATTAATTGTTAAAGGTTATGTTATGCCTATTGTTGGTGTTATAGGGTTATTTGATTGTTCCAACTAGATTTTGGAGATAAAGTCACATAATACAAAGTATTTCCAGTTCTAGGATAGAGTACTACCAATATCCTCCCTCTAGCGCATTCGAAATCACATGAACATCACATGGGGGTAGGGATCGGGATGTGTGGATAGTGAGGATTTATCAAAATGATCCAACAATGTCAGTTATCTCATATAAAACGCTAAACCTAACAAAAATTTTACTCCTCTTTTCATTTGTGAGTTGTGCCTCTATGAGAAAAACCAGGTGAAGGGTTTTGTTTTCACCCAACTGCCTAACTTCTTCGACCCAGTTGTCATGAGGGTTCTTTCTATGTGGCTGATTAGCTATTAAAATCCAAGTGGTAGCTCCATCACAACCTGATATCCCCTTTCCCATAAATAATACCGGCATTCGGCACTGAAATTTCCAGTTCCTCATGTTGAAGCCTTTGGTGTTGAGAAAGCGTTCTAGTTTTGTTTTCAAGGGAAAAACCTTCACTGCAAATTATATTCTTATGAAATGAAGTTTTCTTTTTCTATCTCTGCTACGATTTCTAATTTGTATTTTGGTTTTCTTTGGTATTCAGAGGTAGAAAGAAGGATGTCTACATAGCTTTGGTTTATTCTTCTCTCGAGTTCCCCATCTAGATTTGTGCTCAACCATGGATTATTCTCGCTAGGTACATTATGCTTATTATTTTCCTGCTATATATTCTTTCTATAACTGTATATTTGCATTCCTCTAGCAGTTATTTGCTTATGCATTTCCTATTTATTTATTGTGATTATTTTATAGCCAAGAGGGTAACCCAGTGGCATTGCTTCTAGGACACAGAGGGAGTCCCAATATCCTTGAGGAGGGCTACTCCCCAATCCTGGAAAAAAAGTATTTGAAAAAATAAAAATAAAAATTATAAACTGTGGTGGGATATGCCTCAACACATCAGGTAGAACCATCTTTGTCAAGTTTTTCTTGCCGTCCATATTGGTCCCTCAAGATTCCCCCTTTGTGAAAAAGCAGAAGAATCCATCTCTCATCTCTTCCTAAAATTTCTGGTGACAAAGAAAGTTTGGGTGGTTTGTTTGGGGCCTCTTTTCAGCAGGGTCACTTGGTTGTTCGACATACTCATGCTTTTCAATTCATGGCCCAAATATTAATCGAGCTCCCTTTAGGCGAAAATAATTTCAAAAATATCTGGAAGACCCTCCATAAGTATTTCTGCTGGAAAATATGACTAATTAGGAAAAATTTGATCTTCAGAATGAACTACCCCTCAACTCAATTGGCGGAAATGAAGGCCCTTGCACTGTGTATGGAGATGCATAAGCCAGAGCATGATCCTTATTTGGAAGAAAGTGAATCAGCATGGATGGCACCATGGGTTAACCCCCTCACCCCTCAGTTAAGGCAAAGAGTCACTTCTTCGCATGCTCCATGGATTCTCAGACTATCTTAAGAGGGAATGGTGGATTGGCTAAATTTTTTCAAAACAATGGACTCTTCAATTTGATGGTGCCTTGAAAGGAAATCCCAGGGTGGCGGGATGGGGAGGGATTATCACTAATCCCAATGCAAAAATCGAAGATAGATATGCATGGAGCTTGGCAAGGAAACCAAGCAATCATGCAGATTCCTACGACTTACTCCTAGGATTGTATCTTGAAAATAATAAGGGCATCAAGGAGCTTCAAATTGTAGGGGACACTATGTTGATAATAAAACAACATAACACTCTTGCCCATAATTTTGTTAAATCAAGTCATTAAGCAAGCCCAAGGAATGATTCCTCTCTTTGATAGGGTAACATTCTACCATATTCTAAGAGGAAACAACAAGGAGGCAGGAAAGAAAGCCAACGTGGCTTGCAGGATGGAAGAAGAAAATAATGTTGTGAATGGCATAGAAGGAACCCTATATATCGTATAATAATACCTGGAAACCCCAAATATGAGACAAATTTCAACCAATCCGCTTGAATATGAAAAACATTTTATTTAATAAGTGGGTATTGGGTATTTTAGAATATTTTTATTAGTTGTCTCAGATCAAAGGTTGAGGTTTATCTCAAAAATAGTTATGACATTTTTCCCCTTATAATTAAATTGGTTAATTATTATTAAACCTCCATACCCATAAAAACACTTATTTTATGACACAATTCACATTGCCAAGTTTTAAAAAAATCATAAAAATTAACTAAATTATAACATTATTTTAAATAATAATAATAATTAATTAAAAAAATAATAATATATGAGTTAAATTTATGTACATTTTAAAAAACATGTAACAACATTTCAACAATGAAAATTCATCCCCATTACCACTATTCTTAATTTGTAAATATGCTTTGATACAATCATGAGTTAATATCATGCCCAAAAAAACATAGCTCATGTTCATATGATATAAGTTGAAATGAAATTGTTGATAAGTACTAACATGTGCCATATAAACATGAGTTATGGTTTCTTAAGAATGTGGTATTCCTCCATGGTATTGTAACAAAGTCTATCTACAAGTTTAAAATCCCCATAGTAAAGTAGGAGCGAATTTCTATGATTAAAAATATTCTATGGTTTTTCATATATATATATATATATATATATATATATATATATATATATATGTATGTATGTATGTATGTATGTATGTATGTATGTATTTATTACTCATTTATTACTCATATATTAATTTTTTTAAAGTTATAGTTTAGTTAAATTTTAGAGTAGATGGTGATAGGGTGTTATGTTAAGGCACTTCATGGTGTAAAATTCACATGTTCGAAACTATGTGGGAAAAATCTGAGGCACACTAATGGGAATCCACATCTCAAAAAAATCTTACACACTTCTTTGTATTATTACCATAGATATTTTTTTGTGCCCTATTTATAAATAAATAAAGGAAATTTTAAAATATATATAAAACAAAAAAATAAAAAAAATAAATAGTACTACACCACTTATCAATAAAGCTTTCATCTTTAAATGTTAGTATTGAAGTGGTAAAGGCTCAAAACTTTATCTATTTTTGCAGATTTTATTACAAGGAATATATAGCGTACTTTAAAACTTTAGTTTTCCTTTTCATAAATTCAAAATTGAAATAAATCCAAATCCATATATCTGCTCTCTTCATATACATAATACATCTATTATTATAGCTAAGAAAATTTTCATGGTAATGATATGGTTGTCCATGCATGCAGCATTGAGTAAGATATAAATATAAAAGTAACTTAACTTGCAAACTTGATAATTTGTAAATGAAACAAATAAATCCATTCTAACTACATTCATCAAAAGTAATGTAGCATTGATAGAATATAACATTAAATACACATCATGAATTTAAAAGCCAATGAAGACATTGTCATGGTTTTAAAGCTTCTATGTTATCATTTATTGTGGAAATTTCCGGATTATCTACAATGTTAAGAAACAATGGTCGACATTTCGAATCCCAACGGGATCCATCTTTAGGACAGGATTTTGAATGAAGAATTAAAGAAGACCAGAAGGTCAGGGTTAATATATTGAAAAGGAGAGAAAAATAACTGACAAGACCAACTAATTAATTAATAATTTATTTATTTTTAATTAATAAATTTTAGGAATTTGGCTTCTGTGATCCATAAATTGTGATTGAAATATTTCAGGGAAAATCACATCAAAGTAAATTTGGTTGACGCATTTCAAACCAGCCAGTGTGGTTCATCATCATGACAAGATGGAAAATCTCATCAGGTAACCCATTTAAATAGATAGTAAAGCTCCAACTATCCGTTTGTAAAATAACAACTAGTCTGACTAAAATAGAAAATAAAATCAAAATAATAAAAGTTTATTTATTTTTTTAAGGAATAAATCAAATGTTTAATGTTTATAATTTAAATTTTATATATTTATATTTATTTTTAATAAAAATAATAATTATTTAATATATTTTTGATGAACAAATTAAATGTTTACTATTTATATATATTTATTTTCTATTTTTATTTTTAAAATAATAATTATTTTATTTATTTTTATTATTTTTTTATCAAATAAATTACATTAAAAAAAAATCTATTCTAATTTTAATAAATATAACTAATCTATTCAAATTTTAATAAATTTATTTTTTTTATAATAAATTTAAAATTTTATGTATTTTTATATAATTTTAATAAATTTTTATATATATTCATTATACTACATTTATAATAAAATTTTATTATAGTGAATTAAAGAGATTAATAAATGTTACTAAAATTATAAAAGCTAAAGTTTCTAAACAAATTGAATAATTGTTTTAATTAATCTAATAATATAATTTATTCTTATTTTTTATTTTTATTTTTAAAAAATTAATTAATAATAATAAATAATAGTTCATCTAATTAATATTAACATATATTTATTCAAAGAGTAAATAAATGTTAATAAAATAAGTTATATTATTTATAATTATTATTAATTTTATAGTCAAACTTTATTTTAGTCTTAGATATTGAATTTAATTACTTTTAATAATAATAATAATTATTTTTAATTATAAAAATAATTAATTTTAAAAACTATAGATACTAATAATAATTCTTAATTAATTAATTAATTTTTATTAATAAAAATAAAAACCAATAAATAATGATAATTATTAAAAGTAACTAATTTGATTAGCTATTAAGCACCAATCAAACCCTAATTATTGAAAAACTTAATAAGCACCAATCAAACCAATCAAACCTGATCTGAGGGTTTGGTCATATCCAAGAAGCGCCAAGAACCTCAAGAAAATCATGGTAGGGTTTTTCTACCATACATTAAGGGTGTTACAGATAAGGTTGCCAAGGTTCTGGGCAGGAATTCCATCTTCACGCAATTTTTAGCAGCGAGGACAATAAGACAAAAAAAGAAGTTAGTAAAAGATAGTACTAATCCTTAGCAGCTTAAAGGTGTTTACAAGATTGACTCCTCATGGGGGAAAATTTATGTTGGTGAAACCGGGCACTCTCTTCAAAAGTGTCTTAAAGAACATGGTGATGATATTAAACATGAACGATCTCGCACCTTTGCGCTTGCTGATCCCTCCTCGAAAACTAAGCATTACTTGCGTCTTGAGGATGCCAAAATCATAGCCAGGGAGGAACACTATAGTAGAAGAAAAATTAGGGAAGCCCTCGAGATTATAAAACACCCTCATAACATTAACAAAGATGGAGGATTCGAGATCAGTGATAGTTGGTGGCCTCTAATTCAACAAATGTGCTCCCAGGGTTCATCTTCTTCCAAGATATAATATCTAAGGAATAGTATCTCAGGTTTGCTTCTCTTCCTATAAATTTGTAGCGTTAAGTTACTTTTAATAATTTCCTTATTAATTACTTTTTACTTTTAATAATAAGAATTAATTAATTGAGAATTATTAATAGTATCTATATTTTAAAAAAAAATTAATAATAATTATAATTATAAAACTTATTTTATTTACAATAAAATTATAATTTTTTAAAAATATTTCTAATAATTAGGGTTTCATTGGTGCTTGATAGCTAATCAAATTAATTGCTTTTAATAATTATCATTATTAATTGATTTTTATTTTTATTAATAAAAATTAATTAATTAATTAAAAATTATTATTGGTATCTATAATTTTTAAAAAATAAGTATTGTTACAATTAAAAAATAATTATTATTATAATTAAAAATAATTAAATTCAATATCTAAGACTAAGATAAAGTTTGATTATAAAATTAATAATAATTATAAATAATATAACTTATTTTATTAACATTTATTTACTCTTTGAATAAATATATGTTAATATTAATTAGATGATCTATTATTTATTATTATTAATTAATTTTTAAAAAATAAAAATAAAAAATAAGAATAAATTATATTATTAGATTAAATAAAACAATTATTCAATTTGTTTAGAAACTTTAGGTTTTATAATTTTAGTAACATTTATTAATCTCTTTAATTCACTATAATAATACTTTATTATAAATGTAGTATAATAAAATACATAAAAATTTATTAAAATTATATAAAAATACATAAAATTTAAAATTTATTATAAAAAATTAAATTTATTAAAATTAGAATAGATTAGTTATATTTTAGAAATAGAATAGATTAGTTAGGTTTTATAAGTTATTAATATATTAAAATAGAATAAAATTATTAATTAAAAATAAATAAATTATTAATTAATTAGTTGGTCTTGTCAGCTATTTTTCTCTCCTTTTCAATACATTAACTCTGACTTTCTGCTCTTGTTTCATTCTTCATTCAAAATCTTGTCTTGAAGATGGATCCTCGTTGGGATTCGAAACGTCAACCATTGTTTCTTAACACTGTGGATAATTCAGAAATTTATACAATAGAAGACATTTTCATGTACACAAGTTCAAATTCTTGTATTTGTATTCCAAATTGGTCTAATTATACATTTATCTCTTTTACAACATGGAACTTCATTCCCGACATAGATAATGGAAGCTCATGCCCATAAATAACATAATGAAAAAATGGCATCATGATTGATGTAGAAATTGGGTCTATAAGTTACCCTGGCCACACTTAGCACTCCCAAATGCATTTCGAAATTGACATTGCTGTAAAAATTCAATAACCAATTAGTTGTAAAAGACAAAATTCATAGAATCAATTTCGTTAGTTCATGATAAGATTTTTATCAACTACTCATTCTCACTGTGAAGATATAAAGTAATGGACAAGACTTTCCTTCCTAGGCAGATGGTGGAGCACTTGGTGATGGATTTAGGCATGGTTCATGGGTGATGGATAAAGGCATGGTGGAAGTGAAATAGGAAAAGGGTAGTGGGTTTGGGAGAAATAGGAAAAATAGTTAAATTCCCGAGGGATGAAGTTTTATACGAATAGGAATCACAAATGATAAGTGTTAGGAAAAATTATAGAGATTAATAGTGATAATGATGATAAATAATATGCATTATCAATGTTCTAGATTATAACTCATATGATTAGGGAACAACATATTTTATAAATTATACTATACTATAAATAATTTAATTAAACTTCACAATCATTATAGTTATTGGTGTTTCCTGCCCCTACATTTTTCAAAGGACAACTTCATCTTCACATTGTTTCCTCTAACTGTCGCTTCATTTCTCTTAAGAGGCTAGGTACAAACTTTCATACACCGATATCTAGTCTTCAATTAAATAAACAAAATTAAATCCAATATTTCATATTTAGGCAAATGCCTATAATATATTGAGTGTATCTAGATAACTATGAGTAGATATGCAACTTTGCAATCAACATCATAAGAAATTCACATGCAAATTGGAGATATTTAGATTTGTTTTTTATATTCTACATTTATTTTAATTATTTGATATTTCATTTAAAAAATAAAAATAAACATAGTTTCTATTAAGGAAATAAACATAAAAAAAAAATTATACTAGAAATCTCACTTATACAAAAAATTAAATTTAAAATTATATATATATATATATATATATATATATATATATATATATATATATATATATATATTTAAAATTAAAATAAATATAACTTAAGAATAACAAAACAATATATTCAAATTAAAAATATGAGGAAAAATATGGTTGCTCCCGCTTACTCCCTTGTTTCCAGTTCCATCGATAGTCTGCAGTGGGGTTTTCTTGAATGCTTCAATGTGGCTGGTTCAGGCTGCGATGGCTGGGGTTCAAAAAAGGCTGTTTGGGATAATGTTATTTGCAGAAAACTGATGGAGGGCCTCTACCTCCCTTACCCTCGATCCTGCGCCTGTTCGCCAGAGTTTTCTACGAGCTCTGCGAATAGCTTTGGGGTTTTTTATGTGGGAGTTGGGCATAAGAAATTATTGTTATATGCATTACCAGCTTTTGAGGAGGCACTTTGGTTGCTGGGAATTAATGATTTTGGGCTCATCCCCATTCCTGGAGGGAACTTTTCAGAGCACTTTTGCTCTTTTTATTCTGGTCTACTAGCCCGATGCTTTCCCTAGATGATGATCTTGTGCTACTCGAGTTGGGAAGTGGGAAATTTACCAATATGGGGGGGAATGGGAGGTTTGGCCAGACCATTATCCCGTAGGTAATACTCTTCCATCCTTGTTTTCTCCTTTCCTTACCCTGTTATAACTGCTTGTCTTTGGATGCATTTTGTTGAGCATTTTTTTGTGGATGAGCTACCAATTTGGGTTGTGGGGGTTCCTCTGTTGTCTCTATAGCTCAAAAAAAATCTGTGGTACTTTCCTATCTCTCTCTTTGTTCCTCCACTCAGTGGTCACAGTTTAAGGTGCTATTATGTTTCCTTCAATCTAGGACGATGGAATCAAGCTTCAAATACTGGCGGGAGTCTTTCCATTATGGAGCCACAGTTCTAGATCTTCTTCAAAACCATTTCTGGGAAGACTAAGATTTTATGGGCCCAAGATTTAGATCTGGTTTCAAACCTTAAATTAAAGGCCCAATATGCAACAGGCATTTCAGCCCCAAAAGCAAAGTCTAATCTATTCCAGGAAAGTGTTGTAGGGAGAAAACCCATTAAAATCCTACAACATACATAGGAACTCTACCATTACAATGAACTTAAGGCTTCTGCACGATGCCCTAGGAGTTATCACACTAGCTAGATCCTCATCAACTATCAAGGGATAGACCTTTTTCAAAGATGCACTAAGAGGAAAATTTTCCGCATAGGTCAAAGAAGCACAAAACCAATCCATTCCAGGCCCATACATTATAGAAAAGAGGGAAAAAATCGAGAACTGGTCGTAGAAATACAAAAAGTAAATGGTCTCTTCAACACATTGCAAGAAAATGCCATTATTTTCCGATTCAATGGATACTGGCCTAAATATGAAGAATTAAATGCACAGATTTACCAAAATTGGCCGAAAGACTATGAAATATGTGCATGAAGGTTTTTTTTTTTTTTCCTGGTTCAGTTTGACCATCAGAAAGACTACAATCATGTTATAAATGAGGGAACATGGTTCTGGGGGAGGGCTGACCTCTTTCTATCCCCATGGTTCCCTGGGTTTGATGCAAACATAATGGTGGTCACACAAATGCCGGTGTGGGTAAGGTGACATAACCTTCCACTCCCTTTCTAGCACCACTAGGGGTTAGAAGATATTGGGAACTCTTTAGGAGTTTTTCTGAAGTTGGACCGAGAGAGAATGGACAAAGGGATATTCACTTTTGCCCGTATCTGTGTGGAGATGGAATTAAGCAAGGGGCTACTGGATGGTATCCTTCTATCACACAAAGATCTAAAGTGGACAGAAGCTTTAGAATTTGAAAACATAGCTTTCAGATGCAGGGTGTACCACCAAATAGGACACTTACAAAACTCATCCATAAAATCCAAGAAAAGAAAAAACAGGAAACCACAAAATAAAAAGGATGAAGTTTGCATAACCCATTGCCTCAGAGGATGAGGGTGAAGAAATGGAAGAAAAATTCATCATCCAAAATAAGGAAATCAATAGAGTAATCAAGAAAAGAGAGAAGAAGGGGTGGAAGAACAAAATTTCTCTATTGAGGATCCAAACACTATTTCTATTTTTTTCTACCCTTGATACTCTCATGGAGGGGAAGAACAATAGTCAAACATTTGTGGGTACAAAGCACTCACATATTTTTGAAAGCTCTGACTCAGATAAAGAATCCCCAATTGCAAATTGTAATAATGTGCTGGCAGTTATTCCTTCTGCTTCTGAACCTGTGGCCTAGGGAAAAGTCCAAAAGAAAAAGGGCAAAAAAGAGAAGTTGAATGCTTCTGACAAAGTGTAATTGTAGTTTTTTTTATTTTTCTTGGTAGCTTTGATACTTGGTGTGGGTCACTCTACTGGGTCCCTTGGGGACTTTCCTGAATGTTGCGAGAATCTACTCTTGTAACTTTTCACTGTTTATAATAGAAAGTTACTTCTTTTTTCTTTGGAAAAAAAAAGAAAAAAATATATTCAATATCGTGGTTCAATTAAATCACAATTTTCCAAATTTAAATCTCACAAAAATAAAAATATGAAGAAATACATTATTAAAACTTCATTATACATAATTGATAGTATCATCAAAGAAACCAATGTAAAAGAACTAATTCAAATCCCATTGTGCTCTATTTTAATATTTTATATTAAAACACGTAAAAACCAAAAATGCTTCATAGAGATGAAATTATGCGCGAAAGGGGAAAATTTATGAAAATATAGGTCCCATTTCAAAAATATGAATGGACTGTTAATCAAGGTTGTCATTGATATCAATATCGCATTGTTTGTGATGGAAAATTCTTATGATGTGTGATGTTGCCTAAATATCCATTGATCATAATACCCTATTGATGATGTCCTTGAACTAACCATGAAAATTCCCTAGATCCCAATGATGATGTCATAACTCTTGGTTGATAACAATGCCATCAATGAAGATGTCAAGCCACTAATGAAGAAATCTTGCCCAAGTAAGTCCTTGAACTAACTATAATGTTTTCGAGTGTCAATCATGTGCCTTGATTGGTGATCTAGACCATAGGTGCCAATATACAAGCCTTTGAAGTGGAGAACTATAATTGATGAAGTGATACACGTGATGATGTCATACTCTTGAAGAATGACCACACTTTCACATAATTGGAAGACTGCTTTGGAGCTTTTGACAAATTAATGAAGGTTGCACTATGACATATCACTACACTAGTATATGATGACATTGTTGATACATGATGCTACATGAATGCTGCACTCCTACATAATGACTCTATGATCCTATGATGACATTGATAACAATGAAGAAACCAAAGAATGAAGAAGCCATGCTGTCCCAAAATTTTTATGCATAAAATTTAAGGACAGTCACAAAGAAAAATATGTTTCACCATCTTAGAGGAAAAATTTATTTGTGATACCTTCACCATCCTTTAGAGCATACTTTTATCTTTCTAATGAACCCTTACTTGCCCTGAAAATCCCAGCGGTTTGTGAGAAAATGAATTTTTAAGTTTAAAAATAATATATTTAATTGCTGAGCTAACCTATCCCTGTCCTTCATGTCGACCTACCTTCAAAAAGACATGCCCCTTCATTCCAATCGAAAATATATATAAATATGAGTATGATACATCATTTTTCCAGCAAGGAATTTGGTAAAAATCTCAGAGAATAAGAACAAAAGGAAAAGGAGGCCAAAGAGGATAGGAAAACATTGTTTGGGCAATTATTTAAGATCGGATCAGTCTTTTGGGGCTTACACTCATTATTTGAAAACTACAAGAAACAAACACCACAGGACTTAGACATCACATAATTGATTACAGTCTTATACTTACCCACAGAGCCTCCTTTCTTTTCTCCCTGAGAATAAAAAGAGTATGAAAAATACCTGTTGGAGTTAAAAATTAAATTGATAAACACTGCTAGGGTAAATTCTTTGAGGAAAGAATTGGCTTATAGTGGCTCAGACTTCTTAACCATAATTACATTGCAAGTGCTTTAAATTTTCCTCAGATCTATGTTTCGGACCTACTATAGGTACAGTGTTTCAGATTATTTCAGTTCATCATCAAACTTATGCTTCAGAACTTTTTTCTTTAGACTTGGTCAACCTTCGGACCTACTGTAAGTTTGAATTAGTGCAGTAAAATAGGGACTGTGGAACAGTACTGTCCCTCAGTTAGATTTTGATTTATGGAGTCCTCAGATTTTGTGATATGTTCAGGCATAAAGAACAGTCATAAGTTTGGGTTAAGTGGTGAGCTAGACTGTGATTACAACATTATAATATTTATATCATCAGGGAAGAGGTAAGTCAAAACACCAAGGATAGACCATCATTTTGAAGGTCCAGTGTTTCATTGTGTGGAGCAACATCAAGATCAGTGGTGGAAACATATATTGACAGTCAAGAACAAATTGTTGCTAGAACATAAGAAGAAGTTTAACAATGCTTTGGGTTTGAAGACATTCCTTGAATATTGTGAAGATTAGTTTCTGAAGCAGACTTGGTGCAACATAGTGAATAATCTTGAAGACATATTGGAGTACCTTGAATACATCTTGAAGAGATTGTGGAGAAATACCTTGTTGAGCCCTTGTGAGAAGATCTTGAAAAAACCGTTGAAGAGACTTAGAGTAGGTATAGAACTAGGGCTGCTCATTGAAGACACATTGAATATTTTTGGAGATAATTGAAGACCATGATCTCATCATGAGGTAACTTGGAGAAATTGTTTGGGTACGATGAAGAGCCGTGTTGACACATTTTGAAGCGATCAAGGTTGTTATTGATGAAGTGATGTGGAGACTAAGTGAGGGGACAGATGAATATTGTCAAGGCTCGTTGAAGAAGACATTGGGAGCCGTGAAGTATAACCAAATATATCTTGACAAAATGAAGCAAGAGGTTGGAGCCTCATAGAGACAAGGTCGGTGCCTTGGAAGATAGGGTTGGAGCCCTAGAGGATTGGAGTCCTCAAGAAACCAGGTCAGAGCCTGTACCAAAGATAGAGTTGGAGCCCTAGAGGTTGGTGCCTCCAATTGACAAGGTTGGAGCCTTGGAAAGACCAAGTCGGTGCTTGGCACAATACAGGTTGGAGCCTGGAAGATTGGAGTCTTCATCTAGGGCTGGAGCCCTATATCATTATTGTACTTTACTTATTGTAAAGAAGAAATTAATAAAAGTATATTTTCCATCATTGTTCATTTTCTGAGCTTAATATAATTGATCTAACTAGTAAAATTAACAATTGAAAAGAAATATTGATTCACCCCCCCTCTCAGTATTTCGAACAATTTGTATTAGAGCCAGTACCTTCACTCAAAGCCTAATATCTTGAAGGTTGATTATTAGAACACAAATGGCAAAGCCAAGGAAGAAAGTCTCCAATCTTCCTAAAGACGTGTCTTCCTCAACCATTGAAATTGAAGTAAATCAATTTACGAAGGCTCCATTGTTCAATGGAAATTTTGATATATGGGTGGAAAGAATGAGGAATTTCTTGAAGACTCAAGGAATTGAAGTTTGGAAATCAGTGATTACTAATGAAACGATGGATGAAGAATCCAAGGAGTATAATACAAGAGAAATAAAGGAAATTTTAAATGGGTTACCAAATTCTGTGAAGACCAATTTTAAAAATGTTTGTCAGCAAAAGTGATATGGGAAAAACTTATTATACTTTACTTATTGTAAAGAAGAAATTAATAAAAGTTATCTTTTCCATCATTGTTCATTTTGTGTTCTTAATATAATTGATCTAACTGGTAAAATTAACAATTGAAAATAAATATGGATTCACCCCCCCCCCTGAGTATTTCGAACAATTAGTATAAGATCCAGTACCTTCACTCAAAGCCTAACAGCTTGAAGGTTGATCATTAGAACACAAATGGCAAAGCCAAGGAAGAATGTCTCCAATCCTCCTAAAGATGTTTCTTACTCAACCATTGAAATTGAAGTAAACCAATTTGCGAAGGCTCCATTGTTTAATGGAAATTTTGATATATGGGTGGAAAGAATGAGGAATTTCTTGAAGACTCAAGGAACTGAATTTTGGAAATCAGTGATTACTAATGAAACGATGGACGAAGAATCGAAGGAGTACAATACAAGAGCAATAAAGGAAATTTTGAATGGGTTACCAAATTCTGTGAAGACCAATTTTGAAAAATGTTCATCAACAAAAGTGATATTGGAAAAACTTCATGATCTTCACTTAAAAGAAGTGTTGACAATGATCTCTAGTCAAGAAGATGATGGAAAACAAGAAATAAGTCCAGAATCCGTAAAGGAAGATGAAGATAAGAGAGATGACAACAAGGCTAAAGAAGACCTAGAAAATGAAGAGAACAAAGAATACTTTGAAGAAGATCTCTTGAATGAACTTATGGCTTCCATGGAAGAGATTAACAGTTTGAAAAATGAAACTGAGGAACTTAAGAAGAAAGCACATGATGGTAACCAAGACAAGAAAAGGAAGGAAGTTGACTTTGTCAAGATTCAAGTACAAGAAAGAGATGAGGAGCTCGCCAAAATTAAAGAGGAATTTCATCAAAATAAAAGAAAGCATCATGAAGAAGTCATATCTATGAAAAATAAATTGGATAAGGCAAAGAAAAGGGAAGAAACTTTTTCCAGCCACCTTGAACAAAGACTTCAGAGCTTGAACAATCTTGAAGAAGAGATTTCTCAATACAAGGAAGAGGTCTCCTCTCTTAGATCTCATCTAGAAGAAGCAAGGAAACAAGCACAAGGAGCTGAGAAGGTGATGGAAAATTTGGCATTCATAGAAGGACAAGTTAATGAAGCAAAAAAGGAGAGAAACACCATGATATGCCAACTAAATGAAAAGGATGAAGAAATATTAAAACTAAAATCAGACATTAATCTTCTCAAGGCCAAGACATGTGAAGCTACAAGAATAAAAGAAGAAATAGAGAGAAGTCTAGCAAAGGAGAATGAAGAAGTCTTCATAATGAAATCAAATATCATCTCCCTTAAAATCAAAGCACATGAAGCAACAAGTATGATGGAAGAAATGAAGAAGCAACTAGTTATGAAAGATTAATATTGTGAAAATTTGAAAGGAGAAATTGTCTTTCTTAAAAATGAAGTTGACTTGTTGAATAAGAAATTGAAAAGCTCTCAAACCCTAGATGACATCCTAAGTCATCAAAGGTCTCCTCTTGATAAATCAGGTCTGGGCTATACAGGTGAATCCTCAAGAAAGAATGGTAATGCTTCAAACAACAAAGATGTGAGGAACCTAGAAAGAAATGTTGATCCTCCCAGTTCCAGCAAAGGCAAGGAGAAGAATCAAGACAACAACAGAATAAATTATACTCCAAGGAGACTTGCAGATGATGTCAAGAATACAAAAGGCAATGAATATCAACAAAGAATCCCAAGGAAAAAAGACTTTAGAAGTAATTCAAGGAACTCTTCATCTCCTAGGTACCAAAGTATATTTCTTGGATATTTCTATTCTTGTACAAAATTTGGGCACGTGGAAAAATATTGTAGGGCATATTACAAAGAAGAAGTCCTCGTCAATCTCCTCGAAGCAATTTTGCAAGAAGAAGTCATGATTTCTTATTCATGATCAAGATAGAGTGCTTCAATTGCCATAACATTGGACATATGGCATGTGATTGTAACTTGACTTGGGCCCCTACACAAGCTAGAACCATGCCAGAGAAAAAAGTTACACAAGTATGAAGAAGGAAACAAGTTGAATCCAGAAGTCTCTTGAACACTCCAGCGAACAACACATGTTGTTGAATAGATGAAGTCATACTTGATATTTCAAGTATTTGATGGTGAAACCATCCCAAAAATAGATGATGCATACAATTAGGGGGTGTTTTTTATTCTTGAGTATTCTTGCAGAAAGTGATCCGTGAGTGGGCCCTATGAAATCCTTGATGAGTTACACATGGCCAATCTTGATAAATCATCTCTCGGAAGTAACTCAATTGAAGAAAAACTTGATATTATGATGATGCCTTCTACTTGATCACACAAGGTGAGAAATCCTTCATGAGATAAAGGAATATGTGTAGATAGGGGAGATGGTACATCACATGAATAAATACAAACACATCTATCATGGAACATATTGCCAGAAGAAAGAGCACCATGGAAGGGCGAGTAACATATCTATGAAGGACTAAAATTCATGAAGAAAAGAAGCAGCTTGACAGGGTGAGTATTTGGGCACTCCATTTTCCATTGATGTCAAAGGGGGAGAAAAATTTGGAAGGGCAAGAATATTGTCATGAATGACAAAGGGGGACATTGTTAATCAAGGTTTTCATTGATGTCAATATCGCATTAATTGTGATGGCAAATTCTTATGATGTGTGATGTTGCCTAAATGTCCATTGATCATAATACCCTAATGATGATGTCCTTGAACTAACCATGAAAATTCCCTATATCTCGATGATGATGTCATAACTCTTGGTTGATAGCAATGCCATCAATGAAGATGTCAAGCCACTAATGAAGAAGTCTTGCCCAAAAATTTCCTTGAACTAGCTATAATGTTGTCAAGTGTCAATCATGTGCCTTGATTGGTGATCTAGACCATAGGTGCCAATATACAAGCCTTTGAAGCGGAGAAATATAATTGATGAAGTCATACATGTGATGATGTCATACTCTTGAATAATGACCACACTTTCACATAATTGGAAGACTGCTTTCGAGCATTTGAAAAATTAATGAAGGCTGCACTATGGCATATCATTGCACTAGTATATGATGACATTGTTGATACATGATGCTACATGAATCCTGCACTCCTACATAATGAATCTATGATCCTATGATGACATTGATAACAATGAAGAAACCAAAGAATGAAGAAGCCACGCTGTCCAAAAGAATCGTCGTGTTGTCCCAAAATTTTTATGCATAAAATTTAAGGAAAATCACAAAGAAAAATATGTTTCACCATCTTAGAGGAAAAATTTCTTTGTTATACCTTAACCATCCTTTAGAGAATAATTTTAGCTTTCCAATGAGCCCTTACTTGCCCCGAAAATCCCAACAGTTTGTGAGAAAATGAATTTTTAAGTTTAAAAATAATATATTTAACTACTGAGCCAACCTATCCTTGTCCTTCATGTCGACCTACCTTCAAAAATACATGCCCATTCATTCCAATCGAAAATTTGTATAAATATGAGTATGATACTTCATTTTTCCAGCAATGAATTCGATAAAAATCTCAGAGAATAAGAACAGAAGGATAAAGGAGGCCAAAGAGGATAGGAAAACATTGTTTGGGCAATTATTTAAGATCGGATCAGTGTTTTGGGGCTTACACATTATTTGACAACTACAGGAAACAAACACCACAGGACTTGGACATCACATAATTGATTACAGTCTTATACTTACCCACGGAGCCTCCTTTATTTTCTTCCTCAGAATAAAAAGAGTACGAAAAATACTTGCTGGAGTTAAAAATTAAATTGATAAACACTATTAGGGTAAATTCTTTGAGGACAGAATTGGCTTATAGTGGCTTGAACTTCTTAACCAGAATTACATTGCAAGTGCTTTAACTTATTCTCAAATCTATGTTTCGGACCTACTATAGGTACAATGTTTCAGATTATTTCAGTTCATCATCAAACTTATGCTTCGGAAATTTTTGCTTCAGACTTGGTCAACCTTCGGACCTGTTGTAAGTTTGAGTTAGTGCAGTAAACTAGGGACTATGGAACAGTATTGTCCCTCAGTTAGATTTCGATTTGTGGAGTCCTAAAATTTTGTGCTATGTTTAGGCATAAAGAATAGACATAATTTTGGGTTAAGTGGTGAGCTAGACTATGATTGCAGCATTATAATCTTCAGATCTTCAGTGAATAGGTAAGTCACAACACCAAGGATAGACAATCATTTTGAAGGTCCAGTGTTTCATTGTGTGGAGCAACATCGAGATCAGTGGTGGAAACATATATTAACAGTCAAGAAAAAATTGTTGCTAGAACATAAGAAGAAGTTCAACAGTGCTTTGGGTTTGAAGACATTCCTTGAATATTGTGAAGATTAGTTTCTGAAGCAAACTTGGTGCAACATAGTGAAGAATCTTGAAGACATATTGGAGTACCTTGAAGACATCTTGAAGATATTGTGGAGAAATACCTTGTTGGGCCCTTGTGAGAACTTAGAAGATCTTGAAAAACCATTGAAGAGACTTAGAGTAGGTGTAGAACTAGGGCTACTCATTGTGGAGATAATTGAAGACCATGATCTCATCTTGAGGTAACTTGGAGAAATTGTTTGGGTACGATGAAGAGCATTGCTGACACCTTTTGAAGCGATCAAGTTTGTCATTTATGAAGTGACGTGGAGACTAAGTGAGGGGATAGATGAAGATTTTCAAAGCTCGTTGAAGAAAACATTGGGAGCCGTGAAGTATAACCAAATATATATTAATGAAATTAAGCAAGAGGATGGAGCCTCATAGAGACAAGGTTGGTTCCTTGGAAGATAGGGTTGGAGCCCTAGAGGATTGGAGTCCTCAAGAAACCAGGTCAGAGCCTGTACCAAAGATAGGGTTGGAGCCCTAGAGGTTGGTGCCTCAAATTGACAAGGTTGGAGCCTTGGAAAGACCAAGTCGGTGCTTGGCACAGTACAGGTTGGAGCCTGGAAGATTGGAGTCTTCATCTAGGGTTGGAGCCCTATATCATTATTGTACTTTACTTATTGTAAAGAAGAAATTATTAAAAGTATCTTTTCCGTCATTGTTAATTTTGTGTTCTTAATATAATTGATCTAACCGGTAAAATTAACAATTGAAAAGAAACACTGATTCACCCCCCCTCTCAGTATTTCCAACATGGACTTATACCTAGATCAAAAATATATCTACCAAAGTAAATTAAATGCAATTAGAGTGAGCTTTACCTTAAAGTTATCCTTATTGAAATGACCAATGAGTTTTCTACCAGATGTAAACTATCCAGAAATATACCATGTAAAAACCATCTGAGTTGTATGCATACCACTCCATTTGGCAACCATCATCCAACAAAAAATTAATGAAAATATATCAAAAATACTATAATGGTTTGTTCCAGTTATTAAATTTTAGTAAAAATAAATTTCAAATAATGGAACATTATTTCCATCTATCCATCTTCTAGAAATATTGTAAAAAATAAAATCTGCTAACAAAATAATCGCGAAAACACAAAAATATAAAGGAAAAAAATATATATCTCAAACTCACGGAAGTAAAATAATAATTTTCAAAGCATGAAGAACAATAGAAAAGGTTGTCATCTATGGGACTGTCATGTGTGTAGTTGGCTTTTGTTGAAGGGGAAAATGAGACATGTGGTGAGAGGCTATTATCTTAAGGCTAAATAAAGGTTCTGAGGTTCTAGGTTGGCATCTGATGGAATTGTCTTCTCGTTTCTATTTCTCTGCCAAAATCTTTATTATCTTATATTTCGTCATCCAGCTCCCTCCAACTCCTCCCTTTAGTTGGATCCAATCAATAAAATAAAATAAATCGTGGTTTTTCGGCATAAGAACCTTATACAACTTATATTATGTGTAAGAGTGAACCCACTGAGGAAGCATAGCGGGTGCTATGAAGAGAAATTACATTTAAAATCAGATTAAAAAATATGAAACCTGGAATTTCTTCTTTCTGTCTTGTGCCACCCTCGCTCCCATTGTCACCCATGATTGTTTCTTGAAAATGAAGGGTTATGTTCTAAAAGCATGATCTGACCTTCAAAGTTTAATTAAACCATGATATGAGAATTTTTCTGCACTTATGACCCTAGCTTCCCAGTTTAATTGTACCACGATATGACCTCAAGGTAAAGAGCAAGAGATGTTGGTGCTTTTCAGCTCTGCAGATGTTTTGTGAATTTAATCGTTGAGGTTCCCAATACAAGTACTAGATGATAGGATAGGGGTTTTAGCAACATGAAGTGCATGGCATGGGCTATAGAGGCTTCCATTGGGAGACATGGTCATTGGTAATTAAGGGGCATTAATGGGAAAATAGCCCTGGAAATACTGGTTGTCATGTATCTTTACCTTCTACTTCGTCCTCCTACTATTCAACCTACTCCCTTCTTAACGTAATTAAAGCTTTCTATTCTCATTTGGAATTTGAATCGTGAATCCCTGTGAAATTTGAATTTTGAATCCCTGCGCCCCATCAATACATGGCAAGCTATATTTTTAGCAATATGTTTCTTGTTTTTTGAGCGAGCCCATATCATTTTATAGGTTGAAGATGTTTTTGGTTTTATTGCAAAAACTTGGGCAGTCTATTTTTGAGCGAACCCGTAGCTTTTTACAGGCTGAAGATGTTTTGGTTTTTATTGTAGAAACTTGGGCAAGCTCTTTTGTTATATCTTCTTCAAACTCCAAGAATGTATATGGTAGAAAAATATTTGAGAATTTGACATTTACATTGTCCAAGATAGAGATATAGCTACATAGTAGACATCATGGAGACAATTTGTATGTTCGATAAAACTATTATTCCCACCATATGAACCTACAAATATGCGTGCAAAGGTCTGGGATGATCGCAAAAGTACTCAATATAGAGTCTCTCAACAACTTTTCATATACATAAAGTAGTCCTCTCATGGTGCGATCACTAATGGATTTCATAGTTGCCACATAAGAAGTGCGATGATGTAGCAGAGGCTCGGGTTTTCTATGATAATGTTAGCACAATGTTGAATTCTCATTAAGGATGTCATGTTAGGTCTGTGGTTAACAAGAACCATATGGAGTTGAAATGTTAGTTGAAAATAATTAATGTTATATTGTATTAATGGAGAAATGGTTACATGGTTGTAACATAACTCCTTAAGTTACGATTAGTTCCTAAGTTGTAGGAGTTTATTCCAAACTCCATATTATTTTGAGATGTATTTATTGATGTATCTTTGATGAATTGAATCAGTGTGTACGCTCCAATTTGTGCAACCTCCATGTGTAGCTTGCTCACCTGTGAGTTGCTGGTTATTCAATTCATTTGTTTTCTTTTGAGTTTTTATCATGGTATGAGATATTAGATCTGGTGAGTCTGATTTACGTATAGAGCCTTAGTGGCTATAGAGCCTTCATGGCTATAGTACCCCAGTGGAAACATATGAGATTTAGTGCTCACTGTTTCAGAGTTTAGGTGGTCAGGAGAAATACCTTACTCACAAGAGAAACTTGGTTTCTCACAGGCCTCAACAAGTTGAGCACAAAGCGGTTACGCTGATTGTGGAGCCACAATAGATTTGATAGGCAAAAATTTTGGGGTATTTCTAGTGCTTATTTAAATTTAATTAGCTCGATTTTGATTAGCATGGTTTTTAAGCTAAAAAAAGCGTGTTGACCTCATTTTTATGGTTCTACGCATGAGATTTTTCGAGATTGGTGGTGGATCTGAGTAGAAAACATAGTGAATATTGGTACAGATCTTAGTAGTAGACACAATGAGGATTGGTGGCGGATATGAGTAGCAGGCGAAACAATTTTCCTAGATTGGTGGTAGATCTGAGTTAGAGACGCATAGATCGTGCCAGATCAGTGACAGATATGTGATCAGGTTCTGGTATGTGTTGAGTTTTTTTAGTGTAGCTTGTAATTGTTCACTTGGTTAGAATCGACTGAATATCAGATATTTTGGAATCCGATCAGGCGAAAATGAAAAATTTTACAGAAACTTATCTCAACGAGACTAGCAAACATGATGTGACCAATTATACCAATTAGAAATTCAAGCTACAGATGTTGCTTGAGGGAGCGAGCGCATGGTCTATTGTCAGTGGTGATGAGTAGAAGACGAACATTGCGAAAAGTGCATCTACACTCATACAATATTGGGATAAAATGGATAATAGGGAAAAATTCTTACCAAATATGTATGTTAAGCACAACATTATCCCACATATCAGAGACGGTAAATCGTCCAATGAGATATAGATGACACTCAAGAATATATACCAGACAAATAACACCAATCACATCTTGTCGCTCAAAGGAAAGTTTTTTTCCAGTGAGGATGGAGGAGAATGAATTTGATGTTGGATTCATTGCAAGGGTCAAGGACTTGAAGGACAGATTGGGTGACATCGGGGAGAAGGTGTTTGATTCCGATATTGTCACAATTACTTTGAACGATATGGCGGATGAATACCAGATTTTCATCAGAGACTCATATGCATGGGATTAAGCCCCAACATTTGAAGAGCTAACATGAATCATGTCACAAGAAGAAGAGAAACGGAAGTATTTGAGACCAAAAAGTGTCGATCTTGCTCTAATGGTGAAAAATAAGCCATAAAAAGGGAAACAACTATAGGGATATAAAGGCGGTGGATTTTTTTCCAGAAAATACCATTTAGAGTTATGTCTGCAAGTAACAATGGTAACATTTCTGGCATTAAATGTTTTTACTGTGGGAAAACCAGTCATATAGCTATATTTCTTTATGAGACAGAGAAATGAGGCTAGAAATAAATAGATAAAGCACACATGACACTTTGACGAAGAAATACACAGTCATGATCTTCGATTATTTGTAGTTAATTGTGTTATTTCAGCTTCTAAGGAGCATGAGGCCGAAACATGGTTCGTTGATTCAGGTGCGTCATCACATATGACAGGTAATAGAATTTGGTTCAAGAATTTTGAAGAAACTACTTGTGGAGCTAACATTTAACTAGGTTATGACAAATGTTATAATATTAAGGGCTATGGTGATATTCCAGTGATGATGCCTGGCAGTAATATGAAATATATTAAAAATATAATGTATGTACCCGAGATCAAGAAGAATTTAATCTCCATGTCAATGATAAAAGATCAGGACCTACAAGTTGAATTCTTTAGAACATATTGTGTCATAAAGGACAGAACTAAGGAACCAAATGCATCAGGAGTGCATGTAGGAAGCTTGTATAGGTTGAATGTCAAGAGTGTGCCACACCAAGCTCTGGTTTCAACACAATTGATAGTCAATAATATTTGGCATCAGATATTTGGTCATATTAACCTACAAGATCACATGTTGCTTCAAAGAAAAGGTATGGTTTATGGACTTGCTACTTTTCATAATGTATATTTATATTGTGATGTATTTGCATTAGGGAAAATGCATAGGGAAGATTTTCCTTTGAATGTTGATAGGAATTAAAGAGATATTCCAGAGCTTGTGCATACGAATATATGAAGACTTATGCAAATAAGGTTGCTAGGTGGTGCGTATTATTTTTTTACTCCTTACTGATGATTGCACTAGATTCTCTTGGATATACTTTATCAGAAAAAATACTCAGACATTTCAATGCTTTAAATACTTTAAGAATATGGTGGAGAAGTAGATAGGGAAATTCATCAAGATTCTCCACTCAGATCAAGGGGGAGAATACAAGTTGGGATATTTCATGAAATTTTGTAGAAATCATGGGATTATTCAAAAATTCACACTACCTCACACTCCATAGCAGAATGGAGTTGTAGAATGAAAGAATAGAACCCTTGCGAAGTGCACACGAATTATGCTTCAAGGTAAGGGTCTATCCAATGGTTTTTGGGTTGAAGAAATCAACACTACAGTTTACGTCAAAAATAAGAGTCCAACTAAATGTCTTAATTTTAAAACTCCTTTTGAAGCACTTTATGGATATAAGCCAGCAGTGAATAACTTAAAAAAAAAAATTCAAATGCCTTTTCCCATATATCAAAGGAAGATAAGATGAAGTTATAACCTAAGTCCATGAAATGCTTCTTTGTAGGATATTGCATTGAGTTTAAAGCTTATAACTTGTTTTATCCCTTCACTCATAAAGTCTTTATGAGATGAGATGTGATATTTCATGAGTAGGTTGAGGAAGGAAATAAGTAAAATAGTCTTAAAAAATGGAACATTCCATTGTTGATAGAAGAAATTAGTGAGGACAATAAACAACAACAACAAAAACAGAAAGAGGAAGAGGCAGGTGATGTAGTGAGTAAGTCAATACCGCTAAGGTCTAAAGAAGACAACTTTTATGTGAGTCCTTTACCGAGAACATCAAGTAGGGAGACTCAACTTCCAACCAGATTGACAGACTATGCTTTAATGTCAAACATTTTAAATGTTATAGAGCCCACAAATTATAAAGAAGCTAGTCAATCTCATGAGTGGAGTACTGCAATGAATGAAGAATTTGAATCTATTATTACAAACAATACTTGGGAACTAGTTTAATTTCCTGAAGGAAAAATACCCATAGGTTGCAAGTGGATTTAAAAACATTAATTTAATACAAATGAGAGTATACAAAAGTTAAAAGCTCAACTGGTAGAAAAGGGTTATTCATGGAAAGATGGAATTGACTATGAAGAAACTTGTGGTCCTGTAGAAAAACTAAATACTATTAGAATGTTAATTGTTTTAGCTAAAAAACATCAGTGGAAGCTACACTAGTTAGATGTTAAGTCTGCATTCCTAAATGGTGATTTAAAGGAAGAGGTTTATCTAGTGCAACCTGAAGGGTTTGTTAAGCAAGGGCAAGAACAATTAGTGTGTAGATTGAAAAAGGCACTTTATGGATTAAAATAAGCACCCAGGTCTTGGTACGAGAATATTGATTAAGTTTTCTTACATCGTGGATTTCATAGGAGTAAGAATGATCCAAATATATATCCACAACATGTGAAGCTATTTGGTTGAGGAAGCTTCTCCATGGTGCAGGAGAAGAGTAGAAAGAGGCAACTGTCATCAAATGTGACAACTAGAGTTCCATTAAGCTAGCAAACAACCCAATGTTTCATAAGAACATGAAACACATTGATACTCAGTTTCACTTAGTTAGAGAAAAAATCCAGTCAAAAGAATGTTTATTGAATATTGTAAAACATGTGACAATGTGGCTGATATTTTTACCAAGCCTCTTGGGAAAGTTAAGTTTGATTTTTTTAGAGTTATGTTAGGACTACGAGATTATCCTTTCTCCATTAATGGGGAGAGTTGAAAATAATTAATGTTATATTGTATTAATGGAGAAATGGTTACATGCTTGTAACATAATTCCTTAAGTTAGGATTAGTTCCTAGGTTGTAGGAGTTTGTTCCCAACTCCATACTCTTTTGAGATGTATTTACTGATGTATCTTTGACTAATTGAATCAGTGTTTAAGCTCCAATTTCTGCAGTCTCCACATGTAGCTTTCTCACCTATAAGATGCAAATTATTTAATTCATTTCTTTTGTTGCCGGTTTTTATTAAATTTTTAAGATTTTGGATGGCTCAATATTTAAAAGCTGCCCTGGAACCAACACACAGGTCACCAACATGATGTTTTCATTTATAATTTTCTTACTATAATTATTAAATTTTATTTATAACAAGGCTAACCATAACACTTTATTTTTATTGTTATAAATTTTTATATGTGTGCAGACATATGGGAATGAAGATTCTTCAAGGAAGATTATGAAGGAAGAGACAATATCACTACTTCATGTAATATTAATTTGGTTGCCTTATTTAAGCTTCTGGAAAGTTTTGTGACGTGTAGTCCTTGTTGAGTTGGTTTGGTAGTAGGTGGATATAAAGTTGAAAACTTAGTCACTATAAATAGCATTATCGGGTTATTACTGATTCGGGCAATACAAGAGGTTATCTTTCATTTTTTAACCAAAATGTCCATACATATTGGATTATGAAATGTGTTTTGGCCAAAGCTATGCAAATTCTTCATCCAGAAAAAGAAAATGAAGCATCAACAGTGATGGAATTGCTTCAGGATATCAACATACAACTACAACATATCAAGGTGACACAGTATCAAGTGACAGATCGAATTGGACGAATTGAAAGGTAGATTCAACAACTGTAGCAAGTGGACATGCCTGGTTCCACGGTGAAGGATCCAGCATCAATCGACTCTTTAGATGGATAGTAATCCAGCTCAAGCTTTATGATTTTTGTGGATAGTGATTTTCATAGTTGGTGCTTAGTTAATGTTTTAAACAATGAATTGGCCAGGGCGGCAAGTAGAAGAATGAAACATTATCAATTTTGGACGGCTTTCAATGCATTAAGGTGGCCAACAGACCTAGTTTCCTTCGGGTAGGTTGAGGTCACCAACTTATTATTCAATGTAACCTACTTTTTATGATAAATAGAAAATAGCAAGGTCCTACCAAATTAACAAAAACAAAAATAGCATTATCGAGTATTGTAGCTACAAGCCTATGCCAAAGTGTTTATTTTTGAAATTGTTGTCAAGCAATAGTGAGATTGCATAACTTTATTCTCTTATGGGATGTTATTGTTTAGCATTATTGGGTATTGTAGCTGCAAGCCTATGCCAAAGTGTGTATTTTTCAAAATGTTATCAAGCAAGATGTTATTGTTTAGCATTATCGGGTATTGTAGCTACAAGCCTATGCCAAAGTGTGTATTTTTGAAAATGTTATCAAGCAATAGTGAGATTGCATAGCTTTATTCTCTTATGGAATGTTATTGTTTTCTTTTTAATCTTGTAGTTATAGAAATTTTATTGTGTTTTATTGTTTTTTCAAAATTTTCATAAATCAATGTTGAGGTTATCTAAATTTTACTGTGTTGTTGGCTTGTATGAAGATATTGTTGCTTTTAGTTTTCTGTATATTTAGGAATGTTGTTGAAATTACATAACTATTATAAATTATTATATTATATTATTATGAAACTATTTTTTTTTCATTTTATAATTAATATATATATATATATATATATATTGATTTATTTATTTATTTATTTATGAGGTATTAATTTTTTAAGAAAATAAAATATAATGTAGAATTTTTGTATTATTGTAATGGTTAAAAAGTAATATAAGTTTTTAACTCAAAATTAATAAAAAGGAGAAATCATTTTTTTCAATTCATTCTTTAGAATGAGGTTAAATTTTATTTTAAAAGTACATGACTTCAACATGTTATGGTAAGATAAAATCGTCTTTTCACAATAAGATGCACCTAGTATTTAAGGCTTCTTTGTGAGATAAAATTGAATGTCACTCATGGGATAAAATTAGTTTTTGATTTTATGAGTAAAATTTAAAATTACTTTGCTTTTCAAAAATGTAAATAAATAAATTATATATATATATATATATATATATATATATATATATATATATATATATAAAATTTCGAAGTAAATAACACTAAGAATTATTTTTATTGATTAAATATTTTGATTTTTAGAATCTAAATAAATAAATTATTACCAGAAACATAATAAAGTTTAAATAACTATTTTTATTCTTAAATAATAGATTATATAACAAAAATATTATTATAAAAATAAATATGTAAATGAAAAAAGTGAAAATTTTATAAATAAATAATTTTATAAAACTTCAAATAATATATTTTTATATATAAATTGAAAATTAGGTATAATTGTTTTTTCAAGGGCTACTTTACTTCACCTTTTCCAAGTGGTCATGAAATATGTGTTAAGATGTGTGGATAGGTACAAAATGAATTTTTTATTTTAAAAATGTATATTTTTAGTTAGATTATTATTGTTGTGTTTCGAAGATATTTTTAAATAAATAGATATATTTAATATTTTTAAAAATCAGTTTATTTAGGTATATTTGGTGTAGAATAGACATTGATGGGATGTACTATTAAGACACTCCTTGACGTGATGTGAAGTTTCATCCGTTCAAAATTTAATGGGAAAAAATCCACCCATATATATATATATATTATCTTTTGAACTCAATGTTGTAAATAAATAAATAATTAATTAATTATTTTTTAGTAAAATAAAATATAAAATATGTGCACTAGATTACTTATCAAGAATGTAGAAGATTTTGTGTTTTTGAAAATGTGACATACAAATTTTGGTAAAATTATGAGCTTATTTATTTGTTTAAATACATTTTTAGATATATAAAAATCTTTAGCACCCTAAAATACCTCTATAAAAGATTGGAATTATATAGATCATGTTAATTAAAAAATAAAACTTAGGATTCCAAAAAACTTTGAGAAAGTTCACAAAATTGAAAAAAAAAACGACTAGAAAATTATTAAATTTATCTATTTGTTTAAAATGTGTTTTTAAACATATATAAATAGATTAACCCCTGCAAAATAGATGTAAAACACTCAAATTATAAAAATTCACAAATAAAACTTAGAATTTCAAAAAAGTGAAACAAAATTTTAAAAATTAATAATAATAAAATAAATTAATAGGCTTGTTGGAATTTGGATAACAAAATGAAATGACTATAACACATGAATGAATTATAGAATCTTGAATCAATATAACAATCACAATAAAATTTCCATAACTATTAAATCAAATGTCCTTAATAAAATTTCCATAACTATTGAATCAAATGTCCTTAACAGTGACATACCATAGTTTTTGTATATATGAAATATGACTAAAATAATATTATGAGACATATAAAATTACTTAAAAAATCAAAATAAAAGAGATGATCCATGTAATGGTATTGGTTTATACCTCTAATTTGGTTTTCAATATTATTTTCCATATATTCCTACTAAAATCATAGCTTTTGATATGCTTTGGAACAAGGCTTTTTGGGATCAACGCAAAGACAATTATCTTCCATGAATAAGTTAGTTTTTCTAACATTTATATATTAGCCTATAGTAAACTAAAGGTATTAGAGATACAATCACTAATATGTCTTTAATAAAAATAAACCATGAATTTTTTTAATTTTTATTTATAAATATCATTTGGCAATTGACACAATTGTATTTTGGATTTTCAAAATGTATTTTTCATAAATTTAGAATTAGTTTTAAAGTTTGTTTTTTAAGAAACCAAGTAATATATATTTATCATGTTTGATTGAGATTATAATATAATTAGGTTTGTGAAATTATTTAATATAATTATTTAATTTTAAGTTATTTATAATCTATATAATTATTATAGAAAAATATATTAAAAAAATAAGGTTTGAAACCTATATTTTATAAAACATAAATAAAACTAAATTAATATATATTTAAAATTATTGAAGTTGTCTTAGTAATATGTATTTGATATAATAGTATAAGTTTAAATTAATTCTAATTAATGATACAAAATTTAAAAATATTTCTTTTTTCAAATTCCTTTTTATATTGTATTAAAAATTCTTAGTTATGGTAAATTAGAGATGAAAATTAAATTCAAGGATTTGTGGAATTTTTAGATAATGTTTAGATAATTTCGTAAATGCAAGTGTGTGTGTCTAGTATCTTGACATACAAGGATGTGCATATAAATCAAAATATACAAATGTCAAATTTTGAACAATATTTCATCTAAATAAAATATATATAGATGTCTATTTTTTTTGTAAAATGATAGATTAAAATACATACACACATACCACACTTGTTGATAACCCCATTCAATACCTTGGCATTTGAACGCTACAAGAAACTTGAACTCTAGAAAATTCCTTGTTATGGCTTCTTCTAGTTTGCTTCTAGCATTTTTACGCTTGCTTCTCACTTCTGCACCTTCAAAAAATCTTATGAAGGGATCAATATTTTTAATTATCTTGTCAATTTCTGATTTTTAACTGTTTGGTTGATAATATAGGACAATTTGAGTCTATATGAATGATTGTCATAGTGAACAGCTTTCCCTCTTTGAAAATGATGGTGTCATTTTCAAGCAAAATGGACATTCTGGGGAAAATATCAAGGTCAAACACTCGAAATTACAGGCAAGAACATAGAAAATTATTTTATGAAGAAACCAACTTTCATATATTCCAACACTAAACCATACTTGTGAGTACCCTATTGTTACCTGCTGCAAATTTTCCTTCTCTATTCATTTATCTGCAAAAAAAATCCAATGTGTGAAATCAAACACTAGGTAGACCCTAATATCACTCTTCCGAACCTAGGAATTCCCTAATTGGAAATCAATCCAAACCACCCCCAAGAACCATGAATCTTGGATAATCTAAATCTATTTCCACTAGAGGTGCCAACGGTACTGGAGGTTCCACCAATCCTTGATGCTTCCTCGCCTACAATGGTCCTCGGTGTAAATAACACTCCCCAAATGGAAAATTTTCCTCCGGCTTGGATTCCACCAACCTTGTTCCCCCACAAGTGCTAGAGCCTTTGATATCTATAGTTTTTAGTATATATCATATTGTGAAGTTTAACGTCCTTAATGCTAGTAAGGTTGTGGAAGGAATGAGAGAGGTGTTATTAGTGATGGAGCTAAGGTCAATTACTAAAGCATGCGTCTCAAAGACAAAGTCAACCTTATATGAATTAACACTTAGAAAAGGAAAAAAATGTATTAGATATAGAAAGGACAAGGTAAAACTAGTGCTCAAACTTGATGTAGTATGTATAGGTTCAAAGTCTTAATGAACCAACCCTTGATCAACAATATTATTATAAAAATGGTAAAGGAATACTCTTTGATACTTTGGTTAGAAGAAAAATGGTGAAGATTCGTGGATATTCCGCCCAACGTAAGTTTATGGTCATGGGATGGATATCCTTAAAATTCAATAGAGAAAAGGATAATACTATAATATTTAAAAATGACTAGTTGTAGGGACCTTCCACTCTAGTACTATATATTTGGAAGCTAGGGTTTGACCCCTATCATGAACTAATGAATATCTAACATGTTTGGATACTTCTCCTTCAGGTAAGGCTATAATTATGTAATGAAGCTATTTTACAACTAATTGGAGGTAAAATTGGGTGTTTCATTATGGTTGAGGAAAAATATAGGACTACTTTGAGAAATGAGTGGAGAAATTTCTCATCAAAGTTGATATTATAGATCAGTTTTGAACATAAATTGAATTTTTTTTTTTGGGCAGGGTGGGGAACGATTACTAATTTAATCCTTCGACTACTAGAATTGTTTCATTTCTTAATATATCATTGGTGAGACCATTTGTGGAGAGAGTGTAGCATTTAAATACCTTAATGGTAGCCTAAGAATAAGTGATGGATTAGAAAATAAGATGTATTTAATGATTAGACTCCATTGGATCAAGAATAACTAAAAGGAAGAATGTCATCCATTTAGGGGGTTGACATCAACCAAGCTCTCCCTAACTAGAGACAAGACTTCTCAATTGAAAAGGGGGAGTCTCAAAAGGAGTCAAATTATCTTGGTGCATATAAAGGTAAGGAGTCTCTTTCTTTGGATTCACAATTTTTTTTTTTTAATTAGTAGCCCCTATCACCTAAAGGAGAGATTTGGGAGCGTAAGATTCAAATATTTTTTATGCCTAGTGTTATTTCATTAATGGAAGTTGGATATTTGTCTACTTTTGAATGTGGTTTTCAATTACCTTCTCTAGTTGCATTAAGGGCAGCCACTCAATAATGTTGAGCAAGTTGTGGATACTTGCACAATCAACTTGTTTATCTCCTATGTAATTTATCCTATAGGAAATATATCTTGGAAAATGAAGGAGGGAGGATTAGGGTTTCTTTAGATCTGATGCCCTATAAACTAGATCCAATTGGGATAAAACCTATATCTAAAAAAAAAATTGAAATCCTCAAGGGAGTTTAAAGAAGGAAAATAATTGACCGTACAAGGAATACTTAGAGTACATAGGACCTAGTAAGGTTAATACATCATGATTTATTTTTCATTTAACATTAGACGGTTAGGTGTTTTTCCTACTAAATTTATCCCTCTTAGTGTGGCTTTCTATGTATAAGTTGGATGTGATTTATGTTCCAAGAGACAATGTATGAGGGGTCTAAAGAAATTGACTTTCTTTCCTCTATATTTAAGGATAAAACATTTTGTGGTATGGATGCACAATAATTCTCTAATGGTCTAGTAACTAGTTAGAATGATAGATTTGAGGCTACTAATTTTATCTGTCTCATTTCCATAATTATGGTTGAAGTAAGGGCCAAGGGAATATATGAGCTATTCAAACTTATGAAGCTGTAGGTTCCATATAAAAACTTGTTATAGTTATAGAAAAGAGTAAAATATCAATGAATCTTGAGTTGGGTTAATGTGATTGTAGGATTTGACTCAAAGCTTACTTTGAATTGAAGAGAATACTAGGGTGAGGTTACTAGATCAGATCCACTAGACAAAACAAATCCACCCATGTATTTTAAGACCTAATATTGATGTATTCTTAATCAATTAAGGCGGTTTCAACTTGGTGAAATTATGAAAGTATCAAGGTTGGTGTTTTGGAAAAATTGGATCGTTTTCTTGTTTTTAAGAATACCCTTGAGGATATTTGTAGATAAAAATCATTTGGTAGGTTTTGATAGGAACCATAACCATCTACCTACCCTATTTTAATTTTAGGTGGGGAATAAAAATGCCTCATTTCCATTTAAGTCTAGATAGTTGATTCTAAGCAATTGGATAAAGTATACAATTTTCACCAGTGAATCTACCATGCTTCAATTCTCTAACAACTTGATTAGAGTCAAGAAGGTGGTTGTAATTTGGGAAAATTTAGAAGAAAAAGAATACCATAAATACTTGAAGGTTGTGGATGCATTGATATAGGAGATTTTGACCAAAATAAAAATGGTGATTTCAATGACGATGAGGATGAATGTTTAAAATACCTTTAAGGTAAAAATAAATTCTTTTTGAAGCTGGAAGAAAGTAAGTGGAAATTTAAAATACATCTAATTTGGTTTTTTGAGGAGATAATAATAGGAAGTTTATTCAAAAATATTTGTCCTATAGAAGGAAATTCAACCATATTTTGGATTTGATAGCTATATATTGTTCACAGGTCTCATCCTTTAAGGATATTTCGCATGTAATTAAACAACACTTACAAACCTTGTTTAGGGGAAGTGATGTAGCTAATATACGAGAGATTATGAAAGTAGTTAGTTTGTTTCTTATAATATATAATGATGCAATGAATGAATTTACGAAGTTATAGGTAGCTTTTAGAAGAATTAAGGATGTTCTCAAAAACTTCTATTTGGCCAAAATTTCACACCTTGATGCTTGGATTGTGGAAATCTTGTTAGGATTCTACGAACTCTTAGAGGATAATTTTTTTGGGTGATTTTGGAAGGAATGATAAAGGGAAATATATTAGGGGATTTTATAACACTTATATAAAAAAATAATGACCTTTCACCTTCGATGATTTCATAACAATATCCCTTTGCAATCTTATCTACAATATTTTCTCAAATCCCATTGGAAACAAAATGAAACAAAATGTTATCTAGTTCCATTATAGAGGAACAATTTGGACTTATTTTTAATAATTAAATCCATGATGCTGTTGGGAAACATAGGAGGGGGTTGACTCAATAAAAACTATAAAACAAACCATAATAGTTATGAAAATTGATCGTTGAAACGAACATAATGAAATGAAAAGGATATTTCTCATATTAGTTTTTCTTAAAATATGTTTATCACTTCAATTTATTAATTACATTATGAGGTGTGTGTAATATGAAAATTTTGAAGTGTCAATAAATGTTCCTCCTTTACGATTCTTCATGAAATTTAGGATCTCAAGCAAGGATGCCCCTTGTCACCATTTATTTTCCTCTTTGTAGTAGAAATTTTTAGTATATTTACTATTGAAGCAAATAAAAGTGGATTATTCAAAGATATATAAGTTAAGGAATCCATTGAGGTAACCTGCTTGCCATTAATATGTGGCATTTTACTTTTTGGGACAGATAATTTGAGGGAACAAAAAGTTACTTAAAAATTATTGTAGACTTACTATGCAAAGAAATAAAGATGGAAATCTATATGAACATATCTTGTATTTTGGAAAATGGTCTAAGTGATGATTTTATAAGGAGACAAGAGAAACACACACATGTGCACACACACACGCACACACACTAGTGGTATATACATTGAATACATATTATGTTAGTGTACTAATGGTGATCCTCATTGGGAAAACTTACAAAATCAGGACCAGCACACAATAAATGGAACATTTATCCTAGAAGTGTAATTCAGACACCATTATAAGTTTGACATGTTAGTGATTCAGTTTAGGGCCCTAACCAGGGTGTAAGGGAAACAACTAGCATCTTAGGGACAACCACATAATATTTTCTTAATAGATGAATTAATATAATGATTAAAGGGTTAAAATGTACCAAGTTAAAATTATTTTACAACCCCAAACTAAAGTATTAATCTCTTAATCTATCTAGGTATTTTTCTTATCCAATGAGGACCACCACTAGTATACCAACACATTATGTATTGAATATATATACTAGTATAAATATCAACATAACATACGTAAGTATATATATTGGTATATATATTCCGACATATATATCAACATATTATATATATTGGTATATATATTCCGACATATATATCAACATATTATATATATATATATATATATATATATATATAATTTTTTATTTTTTTTTCTTGAAAAATAATTATATTGAAAAAAAATAAAATATTCCATGTATTAAATAATTTATTTATTTCTCTTTTGAAGTAAGTATTAATTTGTATCAAATATTTTTCCTTTGATCAACAGAGAATATACTCTCGAAGATATTATTTTGAAATTGTAGTTTGAAATTGCAGTGTTCTTTTGGATGGTCATATTATATTCAAAGCGATTGGTTTAGCCTTACATTATGCTTCCTGATAACTAATTGGTCAACGCTTACATTATCCTTCCTTATAAGGATATAGTAGACATGATTTTCCATTAAATAAGATAAATGGGAAAACAACTCTGATTAAAGCAAGGTAAAATAGTAAAATATTTATGTATTTTTAAGTTTAATATGCCAAGACACTCTATAAAATACTCTTTATTTTTGTCAAGTAAGAAAGCATATATTCAAAGAAATATTAAAGGAATATATAAGTTATTGAATTTTAATTATGAGGCCCTTTGTTAATGCATTGTTGTATGGGAAGGTTCTCTATGGTAATGAAATGCAAAGCCCTTTTTTAATAATTAATTTTCATTTTAATTGGCATTTATTTAATAAAAAGTGAAGTATTTAAACCATATTTGTCATATTGTGGAACAAAATAAGAGATTGTGCACTATGATTTCTTTAATTGATGGGTTTAAAATTTTTAAAGAACTTTGTATACTAATTTAAATTAATATAAAATATGGATATCAATACACAGTTGTGTATAAAAATATATAAAATTAGAATTAAAAGAATGAATAAAGAAAGAAAAATATATAAAATTAAAATAATTTAATCAAATTTAATAGAATAAAGATACATTATCAAAGAAGTTATAAAGATATAAGATTTCTTTCTCATTTATACCTAATTTCTATATTTCTCTTTATGTGAGGCCCTAGGCAAGGAGATTGATTCTGTAGATTATGTTATTCTGATGACATATGATAGGATGTAGATTTGTTCTACTCTTTTTTGCCATGTTGTTTCTTCGTTCAGGGTTTCTTTAGTACACACATCCATTTCCTTATAATAAAATGGTGTCTCAAATTTTTTTATGAAGCACTGGTCTCTATCATGATGGGCGTCAAACCCTAGCTTCCAACTATATAATACTACAGTGGAAGTCCCCTAAAACTAGTAATTTTTAAATATTATAGTATTATCCTTTGTGTTAGCACTGTAAATGTTAATGTTCTGACCGCCATTGTATCACTGTTTTCAAAATTTTCTTATTTCCTAGCCTATGTCAAATTTCGAGTCATTTTTAATAAAAAACCAAAATGATTCTCAAAACCAATATATTTTTTTTAAGTTTATAGGTGATATTGTGTCTCATGTTCATAAAAGAAGTTAAAACCACTGTTTTAACTTAGGTTAGTGTCTAATTATATTGCTCATTTTTTGTAATAAAATTATAGCTTCTCTTTCCGGATAATAGCTACCTCTGTTTAAGTTTCATTGGTAACACAATGATATAATGAAGGGAAACTATTTATCCGAATTGAAGGTCACATTACTAACACAGTGAAAATAGAATCTATTTTGTTGCAGTTTATTTATATTGCAATACAAAGATAAAGGAAGCTATTTCTCAGGCATAAAGAGATGCAAATAATATTTTCAGAGGAAAGACCATTCCTGTTTGAATATGATTGAAGATCTCCTATGTTATAACATGATTATTGTTTTTAACAAAGACTAATTATTTTTTACTTAGAAGAATTATTATGGGTGAATGATTATAGTATTAATGCAGCTAACCTATAACTACCCTACTAAGTTGATGTGAAGATCATGGTACAAGGTATCAATTATTAAATAATGCAGTGGAGTGTTATGCATTATGGGGTGACTTGGCGCTTGTATTCAAATTATTTCAAATCATGCCATTACACCATACCATTATTAGAGGCGTGGAATCAGAGGGTTAAGTTTAGTTTTCTCTTGACAGAGGTTCTATATGGAAGTTACAACTAACAGGAGTCACGTCTTCCAGCAACTAGTTTATCATTCCAAGGCAAGAAATCAGGGCTTTGTGTAGGGTTTTGCCTCCAGGTTAAACAATTGTGCGTTTAGAGGGAGATTATATATTGAGAAGTATGGAAACATGTGGAAATTTTAATAGGTCCAAGCCAAAAAACACCAGGTTTGATGATGCTAGAGCCAAATCTCAATTTAAATCAGCAGGCAGGTATAAGTTTTTACAGAAATTTTCCGGAGAAAATGTGGCTTTAGCATAGGATTTTTCTGAGAGATTTGATGGGGAAGAAATTCAAGCTTGGGAGAAAGAATTTCCAGATCTCTGAAGCCGTCATAGCCCAAGCTACTCAAACATCAGCCACTCGAGAAACCTGGCTGAAGAATAAAACAAAGCCCATAGAAGTAAGTCTCTTCCTCAAACCTGAACATGTGAATGTCAAATGGAATCCGACTATACATATTTCTTGTTTTAAGGTTGAATGACAACATGTGATCACCACTGTGAAGTGCTACATTACATATGAGGGTAGGTTCTCCTCTATCCACCATTACCAAATGAGATTTATTGCTCATATTTTAGGTGATAAACCAATGATTTTCCTCTACTTTCTATACAAATACTTGCTCAAGATGTCCTTAAAGTTGCAGAAAATACCTATCTATTCATTGAAAAACTTATATCATAGGGGTTTAATTAAAATTTTAATTGTCTACCATGTTAAAAAGAAAAATACCATCTGGGATAAATTCCTAACAGAGGAGGGGTTTGGTAGTATCAACTCTAGGAGGAGGGTAGGGAGACCCAAGAAGAAAAATGCCCATGAATAATTTGGCACAACGTTTGTGCCAAATAGTTCATAGCCAAACCATATCTATTCATCAACTCTCTTCCAATCTAACCCTTCGTCCATGTCAATCAGAAGGAAAACTAGAAGCTCGACTAAGAAAGTTGGAGACCTTACACCTATGCCAACGTTACAACCAGTCAATGAAACCCATATTAGCAGTTCACCAATGGAGAAGTTCAGCCAAGGAACCTCAAACATTAAGGTAATTCATGGAGAAATATAAAAATAAATTGAAGCGAAGAGATACTATGTCTCCTAAAAAATATGTGTCAAAAGGTAGGGAGGAGACAACTTCCTCTTCAAGAGGCAAGCCTAGGGAAAAGCTCATCATGATACAATAAATTTCAGAGGAATTCAGCCCTAGATTTATAACTTCTAAGCATGTTTTTCCTCGAGAGGAAGTCAACCCTAGAGCGAAGATATCAAGCCATGTTTCTAAAAGAACTCAAAAAACTCAACAAAGTAGTGATACTTCATTCACAAAACCTACTCTCTGAGAGGGTTCTCTATCTCTTAAGAAAGGAAAAAATAAAATGTCAGAGGTTGTCATAGAGGAAGAGCCTACTTTAGCAACTATTCTCCTCCATTGGCTCTTTAGTCAAGAAGATGAAGAATACAGTGATACATTCATACTCTTGTTATGAAGATAGCAGTGATAATGAATATACATTATCAGATTTTGAGGAAGGAGAATCTAGCAGATTCATGCATGGAGGTAAAAGGACTAAGTTCGTTACAAATCCATATATCCAGAGACCTCATACCAATCCAGGCCTAAAAATAAACTCATATTAACCAGCAAGTTGATTGCTAATCCTGCATTGAGAAATGAGATTATTAATGTTCATGATAGTCCATAATATAAAACCAAGAAGAAAAACACTCAGCTAAAGTGTCAAACACAGAGGAAGAGGTCAGAAAAGAGAGTGACTAAAGCTGAGACCATCATAATTTTTTCCTCTATTTTGGACCACTGAAGAATGAAGAAACAGGGCCTTTGAAGAAGCTTTTCATTTTTGGGTTAATTTTCTATGTTTTCAAATATAGCTACAATTTTTCAGCAGAGGTAGCTATTATTTTCGAATATTAGTATATGATGAAAAGAAGATGGTTTTTGGTTTATTATCATAAAGGTGATATCAAAGAAGGTGAAGTGGAAGATATTTCTGTTAGCTGTGAGGCATCATTGATCAAGTTCCCTCCTAAATTTCATAATTTTGTTTTGCACTTTTTGGGGAAAACAACCACATGTCATCTTCAACTGTTGTTTGCTCTTTTTGTGGAAGTGGTTGCACCAGAACAGAGGGGCAGTCTTCCAACAGATTGCCACATCATTCAACCACTTCGAATTATAAGTCATCATGTTGTTTACTTTATTTATGTTGTATCACTTTGTATTAAAGTTTAAGATAAGCCTCATATTTGGTATGAGATTGTAATAACTTTCTTAGAAAAGATTCACACCTTTTGTGGAGATGTCAGTATTATTTCTTTTTTATATATATGATGAAAATCCATGAAGAAAAGGTTCATGGTTTGTGAATCTTTTGCTCATATGATCAAGGTACTTTTCATTGAATGATATTGAAAAAGACTTGACTTATTACCTACCTGATATGTGTATTGTTAATCTTTCTATGTATTTTCATATGTCATTCTCTACAATTATAGTTTGTAATTTCATATGTTGTTGTATGTTTTTATGAGTCTCTTGATGTGTTTATGAATCCTATCAACTTTTATCAGTCTTACTCAGTGATTTCTCTTTATGGGATATATATATAATGATAGTTTAAAGAACATTCCTTATGGTAGTACCTTTAATGATATTCAATGAGATGATTGTAAGTCTTGATATAGCTTTACCTTATTAACATATAATCAAACTATCTCTTTTTTTTATTTTTTATCAAAGCAGTGGATTTCTACCTTGCAAACCCACTGTCCCTTTAACTATTTCACTTTTATTCTCCCCATAGGCTACAAACATACCTTTTTCTACCATATCAGGACATAATACCCTCATTAGTATGACAGTGAACTTGACTAACCCCTTTTCAATGATTGAAAACCTAAACCACCTACCAATCATATAATCTAAATCATTAAATTTCGATAGAGCTTAGGATGTGACTACTCAGGCACTTGAGTCCAAGTGTTGATTCCAGAGCTAAAACTTTTCTCTATTGAATTTTAAGGATATCCATCCCATGACCAGCAACGTATATTGGGAGGAATATCCACGAATATTCACCATATTGCTTCTATCCAATGTATTAGAGAGTACTCCTTTACTAGTTTTATAATAATATTGTTCATCAAGGGTTGGTTCATTAAGACTTTGAACCTATCCATACTACATCAAGTCTAAGTGTTAGTTCTACCTTGTCCTTTCCATATCTAATACATTTTTTTCCTGTTCTAAGTGTTACCGCATATTGTATTGACTTTGTCTTTGAGATGCATGCTTTAAGAATTGACCTTAGCTCCATTTATAATAACACCTCTCTCACTCCTTCCACAAACTTACTATAGTTAAGAAATTTAAACTTCATAATATGATATATACTAAAAATTACAGATATCAAAGGCTCTAGCACTTTTTGGGGTACAAGGATGGTGGAATCCAAGGCCAAAGAAACGTTTCTGGTTGGGGAGAGTGATTTACACTGGGGACCTTTATAGTCCAGAAGAAATCAAGGATTGGTGGAAAGAGATTCAGATTCTATGAGATTCAAGGTTCTTGAGGGTGATTTGGAATAGTTTCCGATGAGGGTAGTCCTCGGTTTGGAATAGTGAGATTAGGGTCTACCTAGTGTTTGATTTCAGACATTGGATATTTTGCGGATAGATGAATAGAGAAGGACAATTTGCAGTATGGAACAATAGCGTACTCACAAGTATGGTTTAGTGTTGGAATATATGAAATTTGGCTGCTTCAGAAATAATGTGATATGTTCATGCCTGTAATTTCAAGTGTGTGACCTTGATATTTTCTCGAGAATGTGCATCTTGCTCGGCAATGACACCATAATTTTCAAAGAGGGAAAGTTTTTGACTGTGACAATCATTCATATGGACTTAAATTGTCGTAGATTATTAACCAAACACTTATAAATCTAAATTTAACAGGAGAATTAAAAATATTGATCCCTTCATAAGATTTTTTGAAGGTGCGAAAGGGGGAGCCAGAGGTAAAAATGATAGAAGAAAACTAGAAGAAGCCATAACAAGGAATTTTCGAAGATTCAAGTTTCTTGTAGAATTCAAATGCCAAGGTACCGAATGGTGCTCTCGACAAGTGTGGTATATGTGTATGGATTTTAAACTATTCTTTTTCAAAAATTAGACATCTATATATTTTTATTTATATGCAACATTTTTTATAATTTTGACATTTGTATTTTTTTGTGTATAAGCACATCCTTATATATCGATATACTAGACACACACCACACTGCATTTATGAATTATCTAAGCATTAACTAAAAATTCCACAAATCCTTGACTTTCATTTTCATCCTGAATTTACCAAAACTAAGAATTTTTAATACAATCTAAAAACAAATTTGGAAAAATATAAATATTTTTAAATTTTGTATCATTAATTAGAAATCATTTAAACTTATATTATTATTTAAAATACATATTACTAAGAAAATTTCAATAATTTTAAATATATATTACTTTAGTTTTATTTATTTTTTTATAAAATATAGATTTCAAACTTTATTTTTTTAATATATTTTTATATAATAATTATATAAATTATAAATAACTTAAAATTAAATCATTATATTAAGTAATTTCACTAATATAATTATATTTTAATTTCAATCAAACAATACATATTACTTTGTTTCTTAAAAAAAAAATTGTAAAACTAATCCTAAGGTTATGAAAAATACATATTGAAAATCCAAAATACAATTGTGTTAATATATTATTGAGTGTATCTCTAGTACCTTTAGTTTACTACAATGGTTGTAAAATACACAGAATCACCTTTTATTCAGTAGGCTAAAATACAAAGGTCAGAAAAAGCTAACTTATTCATGGTTGGTAATTCTGTTTGTGTTGATCCAAAAAGCCTTTCTCCAAAGCATGTCAAAAGCTAATGATGTTGTAGGAATATATGGAAATAATATTAAAAGTCAAATTTTAGGTACAAATTAATACTATTACATGGATCATCTATTTCATTTTGATTTTGTTGGTTATCTCATATGTCCCATAAGAT
The DNA here is from genome assembly GCA_034641835.2 of Pinus albicaulis. Classification (NCBI taxonomy): domain Eukaryota; kingdom Viridiplantae; phylum Streptophyta; class Pinopsida; order Pinales; family Pinaceae; genus Pinus; species Pinus albicaulis. Next base: position 1,276,600,492 of record CM076574.1, on the reverse strand, counting down.
CTATTTAGTCACATTTTATATATACAAATACTATGGTATGTTGTCGTCAAGGACATTTGATTTTAAAGTTATGGAAATTTTATTGTGAGTGTTCCACTGAATTTCAAATGAAGATTTAGGATTCCATAATTTATTTTTGTGTTAAATTCATTTCATTTTTTTATCCAAATTCCAACGAGCCTATCAATTTATTTTATTATTATTATTTTTTAAAATTTTAGTTCAATTTTTTGAAATTCTAAGTTTCATTTGTGTAGCTTTATAATTTGAGTGTTTTACATGTATTTCACAATGCTTAATATATTTATATATTTAAAAACTATCATAACTGTTGACATAAAAAGAAACTTACCATACAACAATTTTTTTTTACCTAAGTTAACTTGGCATACCAATTATTACAACTATTTCCATAGTAAATAATTTATACACACAGAATAATCTGGGTCACCTTACTCCTAAAGTTTTGTCCACATCACACGATTATTTATACCCAATATATATATTCCACATTGCATACTTTTTGTATGAAAAAAATGGACTTTGATATATATATATATATATATATATATATATATATATATATATATATATATATATATATATATATATATATATATATATATATATATATATATCATTAGTCAACGACATATATTCTATTTCATCATCAGTATTCATGTAACCATGTATGAGTTATTATCATTATACAACTCTATAATTATGAAATTATCTATCCATTTATACTACGACATACCATTGTATAATTATCCTTGGGATTGATTAGGTACTATGGATTAGATTTAGATCGCTCTTATAGCTTTGGAATGAATGTAATATTAATTGAGCATATGGCTCATATTGTGATGTGATCAAATCTTATTTACTGTATTTAAATTTTTGGTTACGGTTCTATCAAACATGGCGGACATCTGGTTGATACTTAAGATGACCACCTTATAATTGTCCTGTAATGTTTCTTGGTTTGATCTAGACCGTCGACTATCCTAACCTTAGATCCAATGGATCCAAGAGAGTTTTGGGTGGCTAGGGTAAACACCATTCGTGTGCTCCGTAATTCGTGTTCATTCTTCCGTCACGACTTTCCTTTGCTAGCTCTGTAATTTTCTTTGACCCCTGTTGGTAAAATGTCAATAGATCTTGTTGAGTGCTGGAGCATCCTTCTCCCGTCATGCTGGAACCATGATTCTTTGTATAGGTAAAAATTCTCCACCCTATGCCTCTATATGGTTATATAATCTGCATATCACATTTGACTAGAGGCTCAGGCATATATCTTTTATGTTTCTCTTTTCTCCTTCACAGTTTTTGTTATCAGTTGTTATGCTTGTTTTAATTTAAGTTGTCACGGTTTATTGGAAGGGTTCTACTAAACCTTTGTCCGCAACTCGTATTTCAACTCCTTAGAAATGTTGCGTGCACATTTTACAGATATAAAATTCGGGCTTATCTCCTTGGTTGTGTGGGAACATAATAGAACTCTACATGCCCAATTTTACAGTTAATCTTGTGCAAAAGTCAATTTTCTATGATTTTCCTTGTTTAAGTTTCTCGTTTAGTATTTTCCCCTTTCAGATTAAATCTTTTAATTTTTTTCTTTGTGCTTCTTCTATTATTTTCCAGGTATGGTTTTTCACTGAAGTCTCGAGAGGAAAGCTCAGTTAGGCTTGAAGCTTCTTCGAAATCATCGGTAAGCCCCAACAATTTTCTTGTCTTCCCCTTGTTGTGTCGAAATTTCTTCTTTGTCAACTGAGCTAAAACCCCTATGTGTACAAGGTGCCTTTAAGCCACGACAGCACTTGCATGCAGAAATGTCTAGGGTTTCGGTTTATAGAGTTGGATGAACCACTTGAAATTTTACTATATGTCCATCCCAACTTGCGATGACTTGTTCATAGATTTCTATATTGAAAGGGTTGTTTTACATACAAATTTAAGCCTAGATGTATGCTACACTGTGTGAAAAAATTATACACCATTTGGGACTCTAATTATTTTCTTTGTGTTCAGAGATTAACTAAATTTTGTTTAAAAACCCCACTTTGGGTATTTCACGATTATTTATTAGTCATGTTCTTAAGATTGTTTTGGCATAATACATAGATTTCTTTATGTATAACTATCATATCCATCTGAGAATAACATATGGCTACTTTAATATTGTTTTCTTCTAAATTACAATTTTTCCTAATTTTTCATATAGCGTAATGTATTTTGTCTCTTGGCTAGATATTAAGAATTTATAAAAATGATTTAGTAGTATTCTCTCTACCTTGTCATTTATATCTGTAGTTATTGTTTTAGCATGTGTAATATGTATCGGCCAGGGGACGATGAACCTTGCCCTGTCTCCAAGGGGCTTAGCACTAAACCTCTGTGCCCTTAAAATTACTATAAACCTATTCTACTTAGTTATTCTAGTTATATGAATTCCTTTAGAATTTTAAAGCTTTCAGACAAATTATAGTTGATTCTTCCATTTGAAATAACCAAGATGGAATTTTTAGGAAAAACTATGTATTCGTTTTTATTTTCCTGTATTCTACTAAATAAGTTTCATGTGCAGTATTTGAACTTACTTCTTCCATACTATTTCATTCTCATACGACAATTCTACACTTTATGTTTGCTTCTCTTTCCATTTACAACCCCTCGCCTACTAACCTTCTAAAGGGAGTAACTCATAATATTAATTTTCAGTTTTAATCATAATCATTATTAGGACAATAAAACTAATTTTCAAATACACATCATTCATAGACTATCATGCACAATAAAACAAGAACAAATGAAAATTTTGTACTTGTCTCAGTTCTCTTCCTGATAACTGATGGTCCGCCCTACCTTGAGATAGAAAATCACGTCCTCTTCTCCCCATGTGATCCTCTCGAAAGCCTTATGCAGTAGACAATATTATTTAGAAGATAAGCCTCGGGATTACAATCCACCCTATACTTCTCTGGGTCTAGAGCTCCACTGGTTTCCTACCAGCCGTGGAAAACTCTGATCAACTTACAGTTGTTAACCCTTAGCATCTTTCTGAGCATAACCCCTTCCATTCTTCAGGATTTTCATTATATCTTTTTCTTTGGGAAGTAACTGTCAGAACTATCTCTAATGTTACTCTGGAATCTTGGAAACATTTTCCATTCAGTTACTTTATTTTTACTCAAGATAATTGTCCATCTTTTTTTTATTTATAAATAAATTCAAATAACGAATAACCATATTCGTTAGTTAGCTCTATTAAAAAAAAGTATTAATGTACCATAAAGTTTTTCCATCATAATTAATCATGAAATAGGGTTTTATATCTTCCCCCTCTAAGGTAAAAATACTCCCCAATGTTACTTAACTCATTGGAAACAATTCAGGATATGCCTCTCTTATGAAAGTTTCAACCTCCCAAGTAGCCTTCTCTGGGCTAAAGTGCTTCCACTGTACCTTAACTTGGGGAAGAGTCACTGCCAGAGCAATATTTCATTATGATCGAGAATACACTGAGGCTCTACCAGAAACTCACCGTCTGGTTCCACCTACATTGTCACAAAATAATCTTAATTAGTTCCAACAAGAACCCTTCATACTAGCAAATCGTAATGTAATCATGACTTACATGTATATTCTGCCAATGTATCACATGCTTAGGGTCATGTATGTATAGTTTCAACAGTGATACATGGAACACATCATGTACCATTATATGACTAGGTAGAGCCATTCGATAAGCTACCAACCCAATCTATTCCAAAATTTGGAATGGTCTGTAATACCTGGGAGAAAATTTGGCACAAGTATTCCACCTCAACGTGCTATTTTTTTGCTTTAATTCTTATGTACACGTGGTCACCCTCCAAAAAATCCCTGAAGGTTATTTTTCGGTCTGTATATACCTTTTTCTGGTCTTGAGATGCCTTTAAGTTCTGTCTAATATTTCTCAACTCATGCTCCATTTCTTCAAGCATGTCTGGTCCAAGCATCATCTTGGTTTCTAGACTGCTCCAATTGATGGGGGTCCAACATTATCTTATGTACAATGCTTCGAAAGGACTCATATTGAGGGATTCTTGATACCCATTATTATAAGCAAATTCTACAAAATCTAGGTACTCTTCTCACTTTGCAGGCTGTTGCATTACTTACATGCACAAAATATCCTCTAAAACTTGATTCACCCTCTCCATTTGCCCATCTGTTTGAGGATGGTACGTAGTACTAAACAATATTTATGTTCCCATTCTGGTGAATAATATTTTCCAGAAAGCGGATGCAAATTTTACATTTCGATATGAGATAACAACTCTTGGAACATTAGGAATTTGGCTTCTGTGATACATAGAATGTGTGTAATAATTTTGGGTGAAAATCACATAAAAGAAATTTTTGTCGACGCGTTTCGAACCAGCCAGTGTGGTTCATCATTAGGACAAGATGAGAAATCTGATCAGGAACCCAGTTTAAGTAGATCAGGACATCTCCAACTAGCCGTTGGAAAAACGGCTAGTTTGACTCGAATAGGAAGAATTTTATTTTTAATATTAATTCTATTATATTTTAAAATTTTTAATTATATTTTTATTATAAATTCTATATAAAATAAAAATAAAATATAACATCAAATTGAATCAAATAAATACATAAGTAATAGTAATAATACTTAATTAATCAATTAAGTTAAGATTACTAAAGAGATAAGTTTCCCGATTTAAAAATAAATAAATAAATAAATAATATATATATATATATATATATATATATAGATAATAAAATAAAAACAAAAATAAAAATAAAGAATAAATAAAATAAATAAAAATAAAAATAAAAATAAATAAACAAAAAATAATCAAATAAATAAAGAAAAATATAAATAAATAAATAAATAATACTAATAAAAATAAAAAATAAAAAATAAATAAAAATTCAAAAATAAAACTTAAAAATAAATAAAAATAAAAATAAAAATAAAATAAAATAAAAAATAAATAAAAATAAAAATAAAATAATAATAATAATAATAATAATAAAATAAATAACTAAATAAATAAAATATATATATATATATAATAAAATAAAATAAAAGCAAAAAAAAAATACTAATCAAAACCAAATTAATAAAATAAAAGGAGCACACACTTGGAGAGAGGAATCAAGATCGAGATAAGAAAGAAAAACACTAAGAGTGAAGGGCAGGAATCCAGCATCTGCTAACATTCCACCCATCATCCCTATTAAGAACGGCTATAGCAGGACTCAATGTCTTAGAGCTTTTCAAAAAGTTGAGAAAGGTCCTAAGGTTAAGAAAGATCTTTGCGATCGGTCATGAGGAGTTCACCTTCCTTTTATCCAAGGTACTACTGATAAAATCGCAACGATCTTGAAGAAACATAATGTCTCTTCAACTTTCAAGCCTCTCCGCACTATCCGTAGTTCTCTTAGATCTGTTAAAGACCCAATTTGCCCGATGGATGGTAAGGGCGTTTATTTGATTCTGTGTTCCTGTGGGACACCTTACATTGGTGAAACTGGTCGATCAATTAACCAAAGAATTCATGAACATGTCGCTGACCTTAGACATGGTAGATCTCGGTCCTCTACCTTGGCAGAGCATGTTGAAAAAATAAATCACCATATTTGTATTGAAGATACTAAGGTTATTGCAACAATTGACCACTTCCACCACCGAAAGTTGAGGGAAGCCTTGGAAATAGAAAAGAGGCCGGTTAACCTTAATAGGGATGATGGGTGGAATGTTAGCAGATGCTGGATTCCTGCCCTTCACTCTTAGTTTTTTTCTTTCTTATCTCAATCTTGATTCCTCTCTCCAAGTGTATGCTCCTTTTATTTTATTAATTTGGTTTTGATTAGTATTTTTGTTTTGTTTTTATTATATATATATATATATATATATATATATATATATATATATATATATATATATATATATATATATATATATATATATATTATTTTATTTATTTTTATTTTTATTTTTATTTATTTTTTTATTTTTATTATTATTATTATTTTATTTTTATTTATTTTTATTTTTTATATTTTTGAATTTTTATTATATTTTATATATATATATATATATATATATATATATATATATATATATATATATATATATATATATATATATTACATTATTTATTTATTATTTTTTGTTTATTTATTTATTTTTTTAAATCGGGAAACTTACCTCTTTAATAATCTTAAATTAATTGATTAAGTAAGTATTATTATTATTACTTATGTATTTATTTGATTCGATTCGATTTTATATTTTATTTTTATTTTATATAGAATTTATAATAAAAATATAATTAAAATTTTTAAAATATAATAGAATTAATATTAAAAATAAAATTCTTCCTATTCGAGTCAAACTAGCCGTTTTTCCAATGGCTAGTTGGAGATGTCCTGATCTACTTAAACTTAGATTTCTCATCTTGTCCTGATGATGAACCACACTGGCTGGTTCGAAACGCGTCGACAAAAATTTCTTTTATGTGATTTTCACCGAAAATTATTACACAAACTCTTGGAATACCATGTAGTCTAAAAATTTCTTTCGTGAAGATGTCTGCAATCTGTACTGTTTTGTATGTGGAGTGAATAGGTATGAAATGAGCTACCTTGCTGAGTCTATCTACTACCACCATGATTGAGTCATTGCTCCTTTTATTTCTTGGTAGCCTAGTGATAAAATCAAGGGATATGACTTCCCATTTCCATTCAAGCATAGGAATAGGCTGAAGCAATCCTGCTGGATGTTGATGTTCTACCTTGACTTGCTGGAAATCCAAGCATCTGGTCAACTATTCAACAATGTATTTACACATTCCTGGCCAGAAATAGTCTTTCCTAATTGTTTTTAACATTTTTTTATATCCACGGTGTCTTGCATAGGAACTCCGATAATATTCATCCAGAATCAACCCTTTCAAAGCTCATTTGATTTGGAATACAATTTTTTTTGGTATATTAAGATTTTTGTATCATTAAGCTCATATTTTGATTGCTTTCCTTACTTTCTGCCTTCTGTTTCTTGCTGCCATAGAAATTGATACTTAGGTTCCATTCTTGTTACTTCCATAATCTTCTCCTAGAACTTAGATTCCACCTGGTTAAAATAGAGTTTACAGATGCCATGCAATTTTCTGCTCAAAGCATCAGCAACACAATTTTCCTTACGTTTTACATATTTAATATCAAAATCAAACTCACTTAGGAATGCATTCCATCTTTCCTGGTGAGCATTTAAATCAGATTGCATAAAATAGCTAGTTAAACTGCTATGATATGTTCTTAACATAAACCTTTTTCCCAGTAAGTAATTCCTCCATACCCATAAAGCATGCACTACTAAAATTAGCTCCAAATCATAAGAATAATACCTCTGTTCATGATCATTTAGCTTTTTGGATTTGTATGCAATGACTTTACCTTCTTGGGTCAAAACTGCTCCAACCCCTTCTTTGTAGACGCCAATGCATACTTCAAATTCCTTACTTGGGCCTACCACTTTCAGTATAGGGGAAGTATTTAATAGTTATTTCAATTGTTCAAAACTTCTTTGGCATTCTTGAGTCCATTTAAATACTCATCCTTTCGACTGCATGGAGGTAATAGGAAAGGCTATTTTAGAGAAATTATTGATGAAACGTCGGTAACAACCAGCCAACCCCATAAATGAATGTATGTCTGCCAAATTATTAGGGACTTTCCATTCCATGACCATCTTTACCTTTTTAGGTTCTACAAAAATCTTTTCAGCTGATATCACATGTCCTAGATATTGAATCTTCTCTTTGTAAAAGTCACATTTACTAAATTTGGCATAGAGCTGGTGTTCCTGCAACATGTTCAACACTATACATAAATGTTCCTTGTGTTCCTCCATATTTTTAGAGTAGATCAATATATTATATATAAAAATTAAAACAAATTTATCCAAAAATGGGTGGAAGATTCCATGCATCAAGCTCATGAAATTTGTTGGTCCATTGGTTAACCCAAATGGTAACACCACGAATTCATAATGCTCGTATCACGCACGGAATGATTTTTTTATATATCTCTTATTCTTAATCTGTATTTTGTGATACCCCAATCTTAGATAAATCTTTGAAAATGTTGTTGCCCCCTTCACTCGGTCAAAAAATTCATCTATGTGTGGCAATGGGTACTTGTTTTTTATAGTCAACTTATTAAGCTGTCGATAGTCCATGCACATTTGCATAGTTCCTTCCTTCTTCCTAACAAACAGCACTGATTCCCCCCAAGGGGATACAATTGGCTTAATATATCCTTTATCCATTAATTGTTTCAGCTACATTTTTTATTCTGTCAACTCAGGCACACTCATTCTGTATGGTGATCTTGACACAAGTTCTACCCCCGGTACTAATTCTATTGTGAAATTAACATCTCTTCTTTGTGGTAATCCTGGAATATTCTCAGGAAACACATCCATGAATTCTTGTACAATAGAGATATTTTCCAGCATAAGGGTTTTATCCTTGGAGTTTGAGAAGCCCACTTGAATTGCATAGAGTTGGCACCCCTTTCTAATGCATTTACTCAGTTGGGATGCTATAATGGGGCATATTGGAAGTGGTTTCTTGATTCCTTGCAATTCTTGGCATGTACCATCTTTCGATTTAAAGTAGATGAATTTATCTTTACAATCCACTAATGACCAATGTTTTTCTAACCATTCCATTCCCAATAAAATATCATAAGAACCCAAGAGTAGTATGTTCAATTCTACATTTATGTGCTCATCTCCTATATCAAGTTCGTAATTTGGAACTTTGGCATTGACCCTCCTTTTGAACCTTGTAGCGAATTGAACCAATCATGGGCTTTTAAATTTTTTATTTTGCAATTTATAGTTTTCAACTATGCAGGGGTTTATATAGCCTAGACTGGCACCAGGGTCAACCAAAATAGAAATAGAATGGGTTTGTATCTTACCTTCTAGTTCAATCATAGTTGGTTGAAAATCCACTTGCTAATCTTCCAAAGAAGCATTTATCCTAGGTATTTTTCTCGCCACATCTCCCACTTTAGATGCCTCTTTCAAGTTGGTTGTCACTTCATTTCTCCCTTGATGAGGGCAATTATTAAAATAATGTTCTTCGCCACATCCCTAGCATTGCAATGGGGGTTTTTGTGATTGTTCAAGGTCAAGCTTACTAGAAGCCTCTGCATGTCGCTCCTCAACTACCCATCTTGTTTTTTTTCTAATTTTTCACAATTTGCTTATTTGTTGGATTTGTCGCAGTGTTTTTATAATTTCCTGATCTGCTGTTTTTAAAATTTGAAGGGCCTTTCTGCCCTTTCTTAGGTGGCCATCTTCCACCAACTTATCCCTTAGCCCTTTACTATTGAACAGGGATAATTTTAAGAACCTCCCTAAATTTATATATATAATAAATAGGCGAATCCCCATGATACATAGGAAAAATGGAAGGCGATTTTATTAATAATATAATATGTATATATAATTTTTTGGCGAATCTCTCACGAGATTATATTATCTTGTAAAATCATGGCGAATCACTAGTACAAATAGCGAATCACTACTACAAAATGGTGAGTCATTGTCTAGTGGAGTTCGGGGTGTTGGTTCCAATGAAGATATGGTAGTTGAACCAGGAGTAGAAGGAAGAGAAACACCGAGACCAAGCATGGCACATGGTGACTTGTGAGGGAAGTAGTTCTCGTGTAGTTTGGAAAACGCGTTCTTCTAGTTCTGCTAAGTGTAGTGTTGTTGCTCATGCTACTACTAGCACTAATATTGAGGTTGGAGAGGAGTTTGAGGAAGCATGGAAAGTAGCAGTGGTGGAGAATTACAAAGAGTACCCCATGATGGGCTCCATTTTTCCCTTTGGTATCTGTGCCTGCAAGATCTTCTGTCCATTGAACCAACAATTAACCGTTCAACCAACAATCAACTTGACTGATTTGATTAGGTACGAGTCAACTTAGACTAATCTTCAAAACTATGCTTTGCACTATCCCATATTTATCACACTAATTCTACACAACATTGTGCATTTGCACCCAACTCCCAATAATTCTTTTCCAAGAAAAATCTATAATAAGAAAATTATTTTACTATATTGTTAAGAGGATATTTTCTAAGTTTTTGATATGTTATTTCTATTGTTTTGTGAGCTGGTTGCATAACATATTCCCATGAGCCTATGCCCAGGGTTTCATGGTCAAAAATATGTAAGTTTATACTCATGTGAACCGAATTTTTGCCAAGAATTTGATAGCGTAGACAGTTATTTGATTTGAGCAATGAATATTCCATAGGCAAAACGTTGAGCAATGGAACCTTGAGGCAAAAATCCACAAAGAATCCTCTAGATTCCCTAGAGGCCCATATTTAACAATTTCAAAACATAGTCAACTTTATATTCAAATTTCATGATTTTTGGCAAGGAACGCGTAGCCAGTTTTGTTATTTGACCAACCAATTTTCAAGCTATCGCCATATTTGGAGGCATATTGATGCTTTTGGCCACTTTGATTATTTTTGTTTTGACAAAAGGATGGATGTATGTTCCAAGTGTTCATGATATTTGTATGTTGCAATAGGACAATGAGATTTGAACCTTTGTAGGAAATTCTTGTATGTTGCAATAGGACATTGAGATTTGAACCTGTGCAGGAAATTCATCATTTTAGTCGTTGCACAAAAGTCGAGATGATGCAGTGATGAAAGTGGGCCATGTTGACACTTTGACAAAAAGTGATTGTGTTTACAGCCATTAGTATCAAAATTTCGAGACGATCGTGATGATGATGATGAATATGACTTGAATCTGAATTTCGAGATGATCGTGATGATGATGTGTATGACTTGAATCTCATCAGCAGATTCAAGAACACCATTTATGCCACTTATGTGTGAAAATTCATTTATGCCACTTTTGTGAGAGATCATTCATTTTTCAAGTTGAAAGAGAACATTTTGTGAATGAGAGTTTTTTTATTGGAGAACGTCTCTTGAGAAAAAGAGAGCAAGAGACATGTCACTCTAGATAAGGGAAACTTTAGGAACAAGTAATGGAGGATAATCTCCAATACCAACAAAAGGTTCTCTTACTATTGAAGCACAATTTGATTAGAGCACAAATCAAAATGAAACAATTCACAAATCAACATCATAGTGAATGACACTTTGAAGTGTGGGACTGGTTATTTTGAGGGTGCAACCATACAAGAACCCTAGTCCTTATAACGCGTTGGAAATAATTCTCAATATGGTTTACAGAGTGGAGTTGCTTCCTACTCTTCCACATTCACTGTTTAAAAAACATGATTGGTAACAAGGTCATGGTTTAGATTATTATGTTAGAGCTTGATGCAAAGGGAGAAGTCGTATTAGAACTTGAAACAATCATCGAAATATATAAACACTGGACAAGAAAAGAGGCGAGATGAGTTCTTCATATAAAGGCATCTAAAACTAATCAACATTGAAAGAAACACTTATTTCAAAGGAAAGGGCATGCAAAGCCCTTAAACAAATAACCCACATTCATTCCCATTACCTTAATTATTGATATATTTATTATTATATATCAGTTTATTATTATTGTTATCCAGGAATCTTTGTCTCTGTATACACATAAAGGAGACTCATTTGAATGGTCATCCTATCTTGTGCTCTTAATCTATTGTAAATTGTCTCCTTACAAAAGCAGTTAATTCATTCTCTCCCACTTGATTTGGACATGGCATTACTAAATTGGGCCTTTTTCATGCTTTTTGCACTACTTGGTACACAACATTGTCATACTTTGAGAAAAATATCAATGTTCATCTTTTAGCTATACTTCATATCACAATAAGAAAGCTTGCTAATTTGCTTAAAAACAAGGCATCCTAACATATAAATATTCGTTATCAAGACATCGAAGATAAAAGCAAAAAAAACAAAAAAAATGTGGAATTATAATCAATTTGTTTAGAAACCCTATTGTAAATGGTAAATATATCTCTAAAATGAAACCTTATGCACAAAACTATGATCATGCCCTAACTCATGGTTCTACAAAAATACATTATTAAATCTCCTTTGGAGGTGGTTCCAAAGGAATTCAAATGAACGTCCCCTACTCTCCTTGGTGTGAAGATGTATAATGTTGCTTGATGATTACCTTAGTTGATTTAACTTTCATGTAAGCCTCAATTGAGTCATTATTGCCCCATAATGATCTTTTTGCATGACCTCATAGGTGTATTTTAAAAACTTAGGTATATTAACCCTCATTTTCTTATACTTTAGTGAAAGCCTCAAAAAATAATAAATTAATTTGGTAAATTATAAAGTGAAAACATGGTTATAAAGATTCATAAAAAGTAATTTAAAACTTACAAGATTATGGAGATAATTTAAGCATCATTATCATGCAATGACAAAAAGAGTACAATGTTCATGACACACTAAATGACATCATAGACTTCATGTTTGCCACTTTAGTTTGAAAATCAAGCATAACAAATTGACAAATAAGAACTATTTTCATCATAAAGCTAATGCATTTTATATAGCATGCAAGGTGCTACATTATTAATGCACATTTCATTAAGAACTTAGAACATGATCCAAAACAAGTATAATTGTAAGACAAAATACTAGTGAATTGTTAAATGGAGGTGATTGGTGAAACCCTTCTAAGTAAGATGTTGAACGCTGACAAAAACCTAATAGATAACTATACTTATTCAACCGACAAGTACCTAATAGATAACTATACTTTCCACTGAACGCTGACAAAAACCTAATAGATAACTATACTTATTCAACCGACAAGTACCTAATAGATAACTATACTTTCCACACTTTATTTCGACCTTCCAATATGATGCGTTCACAAGGATAAAGAATGGGAATTAAAAAAAGACAAGCAACAAGTTTTTAAAAAATTGAACAATTGGGATTCACTTCTTAAATAACGGTGGACAATACAAAGAACCATTTCTAAAAATATGAGAAAATTCCAAGTAAAATCACTGAGTCTTTGTTGGTTTCATTATTCACTTCTAACATCAAAATTGCTTTTGCTTTTAAGCTTTTCAAAATTAATTATTAATTATTCAAGGTAGGGCAATTTTTACTTTCTTTTTACATCTAAATTTTTGAACTGTTTTCTAAAAGCACAATAATAATTGAGAAACAAGTTAAATGATTTTCAACTTTTCAAAAACACCTCAGAAACAGTTTTTACCCAACATGATTTTGGAAACCATAAATGCAAACCAAAGATTCACTACATATTAGTATACAAAAAAAACTTGGGTACTCATGATAACACTTCTTTGTTATATATATATATATATATATATATATATATATATATATGAGAGAAGGAAAGAAATAACACAACAAAAAAGTGTGATATAACTATTAATTTAATTTTTTTTTAAAGAAACATTAACTGCATCTATTAATTTCTAAAGGGAGTTTCCAAAAATTTCATATCCATCAATTATGGATTAATAATTTTGATAGCTTCATATATATAAACAAGTTTCTTGATTGACTCGAAGTTTATTATATCAACAAGAGCCAAGAAAATTTATCAACCAAAAATAATGCAAAATCATGGCAAAAAATAGAGCCAATGTAGAAAATTCGTAGATCAAGATCAAAGTACACAGATATGAGTAGAATATTATGGAAATCCACAATGCTGAGAGCTAACCATCTATTATTGATTACTTGTTTTTTGAAAAGAAGAAAAAGGAGATCACGGTCCTATAAGGCACCTGGAGTTACATGTCGGGGCCATGGAATTCCTATGATATGATCATTCAAAATTATTTACCACCAAGATTATGACAATGAAGTCTTCCAACCTTTGTAATGTCTTTAACAACAGCTTTGCTCTTAAGTTTTAAGAGACCCTGAAGATTTTCATTACCAAGAAGAGATTTCTTCATTTTTGTTAGTATATCATCATTTTAAAAGCTCGAAAACATCCATACAACCAAATAAGCTCTTCAATTATCATTCAACTGGTGCTTACTCTTAGTCTCCAACTGGTAAAAGAGAACAAATGCACATTTATAGGCCTTTAAAGTACCTCTAACTGAAGGAACTATAAATTCCAATAAATTATTACTGCCCACAGAAGCCAATATTTTTGTTATACCCATATATGATTTTTTGCATCTTATGTTTGTGTTAGATATTACCTGAGTTTACAAATCTATAAAACCTGAAGGGGGGCCCTGCAGTATAGTGAACTTTCACAAATACTATATTCACAGCCATTTAGGATAAATGAACTCCAACATCAGCCTTCATAGTACAAGCAGCATTAAGGAGTATTTTCTCAATAACATTGAAATTTATGGATCAATCATATACTATGACAGCACAATGACCTAATAAATTCAAGAAGGATAAAAAACTGCTTGGAATATAGGTAAAACACAATCAGTATTTACCCAAAAAGGCAAAATGAAAACATGAGCAGTATGTTAATTATACAAATTGTCATATATCCAAATGACAAATAGGTCACCAAAATGTAACCTTCAAATGTATTTCGCCACTGGTATTGCAATTTAATCTTGCAGTTGTATACAATAATGCAATTCAAGTACCTTTTGAAACCATTATACTAGTGTACACGCCCATATATCTAGTACCAAAAATGCACTCTCCCATTTATCTCCACCATCGAGTAGCAGTAAAAGATGCAAATATATTATACAAAGCTTTTGGCCACTGTACAGAACATACAGAGTAGAAATGTTAGAATCCAGAATGGCATTCATATTTAATCAAGAAAGGTCCCACACTGACAAAAAATTATAAACTATGTTGTCACCCAACAAAATTCTTCCAAACTAATATACAGAATACATTCTTCAAAAAATATGGCGAAAAACTACAAAATTAGCAATACAAGTCTGCACACAGCAACAGAATTCAAAAGTTTGCCTTCAATTTCCCTGATTTAAGGTTTACAGTATTTTGTAATCACTGAAACGATATAACAGTGATGGATAACAACAATAATAGGAGCCATAATAAGCAAATCTCCAAAGGAAAATTAATCTAAAGGGATTGCAGTCTCTATTGTGAGTGCACACAATGATTCCATTGATAGTTGATCTTGTGACAACCTTTTGCATGCCAGCATTTAGTTTATTTGCCATACAATAGCATCCGGATAGTACTTAGCAGAGCTGTCTAGCAAGTAATAGACTAAATAGGTTAAAGTACATTTGATGAGGGGCTAATTAGGGAGAAAACCTAAACAACTGGATCAGGTGGCTGAATTCTAATGAAAACATGAATTTTATCTATAGATATCTTTCACTTGTATATGAATGCTTGAAGTACTCAAGCATGCCAAAAAGGAGGTTAGAGCACCAATTTGACCTAAAAGGGTACAACATATGTCATAGACTGAGGCAGGTCACCATGACCCAAGACTATTTCTCAATCATCATTCCTTCACACTATTTTCCAACACTGTCCCCTCCATTACTGTCCTTAAGTTCTTTGTTCATCGATCATAACCCAACCATCAAGTATATTACCTTATCATCGTTATGCTCATGTAACCATTGTAAAATATAACTCTTCGCTCTGCTTCAGAAAGGGATAACCTTAATTTCACTCTAAGCAGAAGTTATCCTTTACCATAGCAAAGCAAAGCGTTATATCTTACCCGAGCAGGGAAAAGCATTATGCCATATAGCAAAGGTAAGACCATTCAAGCAGGACCCTAGATGAGGAGCTCCGAGTTTAATCTTCATTATTTCAAAAAATACCCTCATCTGCATAATCTACAGAGACTTCCTTGCTTTTATTTGTATACCAAAGGATGAATCAAATGACTTCAATAAAGATTGTTGCAAGCAGTAAAGCTCTTTATTGGAACCATAACTGCAGAAGTCCAGTTAAATGTACTTAATAAGCTCTATAGGCCACCTAAGAAACAAATCCAAGTATATATTTTAATTCCATTGGTTTTCTAACCAAAACTTAAACAAAAAGGATAATAACTAAATTTAACATACAAAACTGAAATATCGCATCAGTTCACTAATATTAATGCACATATTAACAAAGAGAATGGATTTGGAACTTCTTTGATAGATTAGTAAGGTGGTTGATGGAATTCTTTAAACATTGCTAATCTAAGCTCTACACTAAACCTGAATTATAGTATTTGTCTGTTTTGATTTAAATGGAGTATGTGTATATATGTTAAATTTCAATGGTCTACATGGATATTAGCACAAATTGTTTCTAAGATGTGAGTGAATCACACAAGAATGAATACAACCTCACACAAATGAAAAAAAATGAATGCAAACATGAAAATCACAAAAAATAAATAAATGATAGTCCCGTCTCATGGAACAAAAAAACCAGCTATAATTAATGCTGCTACTCAATGTATTTCCTATTTACTCAAAAGCTATATAATCATCATATAAATAAAAAGAAAGGACACTGATAGAGATTCATGCACATACCTTTGGACGTTCCTTGGACCAGAACTATATGCATGGATGAATGGTTAGGAGGAAGCTGCAAACACAATGGGTACAATTTTCCAGTCAAAGGATGATTTGCACAGACAATGATGTCAAGAAGACCAGTTTCTTCCTCCAATTTTTTCGTTAGCTCTTGCAAGTTATTTCCCTTAAACAGGAACGAAGGCCACTCATAACCATCCTTAACATCACCTTTATCATCACCGATTGCATAGTAGATAGTTAGACCATCAGGCTTGGGCGGTGATTCTGGCAGAGGTGGAGAAGGCTGCAACTGCGCAAACCATTAAGCAACTTCAGATTGTGGCTTTGAAACCTGTAATAAAGTCGTAATCTATTTCTTTGTCCACGCTATTAAAACGAAAAGAGGAAACGATATGCCTTCACGGAAGTAGAAAACTATAAGTGAAATTCAACTTAGAAATTACCTCCAAGTCAACAGGAGCAAGTCGAGTAGGAGAGGGTGGAACAAAAATTTCCATCACATCAACTTCCCAAAGTACCCAATCTTGAGTAGCTGTTCTGTGTGGGATGTCATGGATTACTCTGTTCCTCCATGGGGGAGGGCCACCATTGGCACGCAAAAAATTCCCATAGTGGGTTTTAATTTTAACATGAAAACCATCCCTGATGGGTTCCCACTCAGTAGATGAATCCAACCTTGGTGGTACAGTCTGCAGGACCTTCTTCCCTGTCATCCCCAGAAGAAACGGTAACTCTGTTGTTGTCAAGTATTTGTTATAGCATCTTTTCAATCTTATCACAGAATCACCTTCAACAAATTCAACTTTCCATCTTGCATTTGGTCTTGCACCATCTCTATCCTGGGTAACTGTCTCCTCATCCTCATCCGCCCAAAGATATTTGTCATGATGGCTTCTAAGTCGTACTGACATTGCCTTCTCAAAAAATTCCATGACTACTCACTAACCAACAGTTCAGATTCTGTAACAGGAAACAATGAATTAAATGGTATTCTGAAGGCAACTACTGCCACCAGTCTAGTGTAAACATCAGTAGACAACAGGATTCAGAATAGAACATGGTTTACGAAACTATGGATAGATAGAAACAAAAAAACCTGACTCCTGAAGAATTCAGATTCCAGAAAGAAGTAAAACAATTTCACAAAACTTTGAGGAAAAGTATACAAGATTAAAAATGCAAACACATGCAGTTAAAGTTTCAGACCCTCCAATCCTATCAAAACATTCATTGTGAAACAGGATGCTTTGCCTCCAGACTCAACCCACAGTTTCACCCTCTGTTCATATGACACTGATTATCTTAATAATGCATTGGGACCAGTTCCCACCAGTGAACAAATCAAAGCTGTAATACCAACATATATTAGTGGAAAATCTCCAGGGCCTAATAGTTTCCAATTAACTTTTATAGGATTAATTTAGATAAGGTAATTCATCTCCTCAAAATATGATTCTTAAAGTGGAAAGGACAACTTTTTTGAACCCAGCAATTGAACTTTCGTAGTTATAGTTCCTAAAGGAGACGTGACTGGTAGACTGGACAACTGGAGTGCTATTTTTCTCTGCAATGTCAGCTTGAGACCATATTAACACAGTCGTAATAAAAATATGAAATTGCTCGAGTCAGGGAGGAATATCCTGGACAAGTAAACAGTGGTTGTAAAAGTCCTCCACTCAGCCAAGCACAATCATAGCCCGTTAATCTCTAAACTTCCATGGATATTTCACTGGAGCAGTTCATTACAACAAGCACAATCATAGCCTGTTAATCTCTAAACTTCCATGGATATTTCACTGGAGCAGTTCATTACATCAGATCTTGCAATATTCTGAAATCTCTTATTGTATTGTGTTTTACTTAGATTCCAGATTTAATGTTACTAGCTTAATGATTTAAACACTAAATAGATTGAAACTGAAATGATAAAGACGAGAAAATAACATACCATCCACACAATGTAACTTGGGGAACCTTATAAGAGAAAAACCCAGCTAGAAGGAGAGGCTTATGCTCTGATTTTTTCTTTTCAATTATGAAATGCAAATACAAGAGAAGGGCACTAACAATGGAATTGCCATGGACATTGTGGCTCACATGGTTGCTACGAAATCTTCTACTTCCTCTGTTCTGCTTCATTATCCTATTCTGAATGCTTTGCTTTCTTATGGAACAATACTTAATACAATAAGAATGAAACCCTTCCTATCCTAATGGCCCAATATTTAACATGGCCTAAAAATAATCTAGGGACAGGTTTAGGGTTTTTGCATGCTTCGACCCCCAATCAAAGTTAGGGTTTTGGATCCTCTGGAATCTTCTTGAAACTCCACATGTGACTAGCTGCACATGTGTGAGTAATGTGAGAATCGAGATGATGTGGCACCCCTTAGTATCATGATGGTCAATGGGACAGGGTACCTTGCGGGAGGTGTAACTTCCACTTACAAACTCCAATTGAGGTGATCTCCACACCATTATAGAGCTTTTGAAATGTAGAAGCTGTGAATTTATTTTTCAAAGCTTTGACTTCATAAAAGACCATTTGAGACCTTATACAAGATCTGGAAGGTTCAAGACCCAAAATCACCAAAGGAGAACTTACCCCTAAAATGGGCCTACAAGCCAATGACTTCAATTTCTGCCCAAAAAGTACCAAAAAAGACAAAAGATTATATAATCCATTCAAGATCAACCCTCTTTTGTAATGGTCCTATGGAAGAGACATGATAGGCTAGGAGAGGAATTGAGTGGCAAAACCTCCTTTTGGTGGTGGCTTTGTTGAAAATGATGAATGCGACTCTGATTAATGTAGTAATCTTAGGATTTTTTGTTGCAACAATAGGGATAGGCTAAGATTGTTCTTTATCCTCGCTTCTACATTCTTGCCGGATATCCAATCTTCTCCTCTGGCTCAAAAAATTCAAAATTTTAATTGTATAAGCTCCACTAGTTTTCTGATTACTTACAAGTTACAGCATGGTACTCAATTTTCTCCAATAAATCTTCCAAGGCATGTTTGAGTGCGTTTAATGAACTGACAAATTTCCTAAAGATAAAGGCAGGACAACTATAAAAAGGGAAAATGGCCATTTACATGTATATAAAAGATGCTCTGAAAAATATTACAAATGGAATAATAGGAGGATTTACAATGAACCTTGAAAACCATTTTTATGGCGCAAAGATTTTCCAAAATCTTCATCAAAAGTCATCCATTGAATCCCCTGCTAGCCATCTAAAGCACGTGTGATACAAACCCCAAGGCAACGACAACCATATTAACTAAGAACAGGAACTCATATCAAATAGGAAGTTGTTCTCAATATCATTCTCCTTAGATTCATTTCCAAGCTTCTCTTTACAAAGAAATTTCAATTTCATAGCTTTTTATATAGATGTGTGGGTTTAAAAACCTGCCTTCATGAGTAAGGGAATGAATAGCCATCTTATGATTTCCCAACATACATTACATTGTACAATGCTTGATGAAACGAGAATAGATTCAACCTACAAATAATCGGTAAAACCTCATGCGTACGAACCTCGAATGGCATCATCCATAATGTCTGAAGGGGAATCCAGAGTATATCATCCTTCGCATGAATACTATTGCTATTAAAACCAAGCAAATAACCACATGACAAGTTTATCTAATCCACTTGATAACCATTTTCTATGCACATGCTAGTACGGTGCAATGTTGAACCATTTTTCTATACACAAGCTGATGCAGGTACAATGTTGAAGACTACAATCCATGTCAGAATTACTACAAATAATCGGCTAATACCTCAGCGTACGGAAACTCGAATGGCATCATCCATAATGTCTGAAGGGGAATAGAGCATACCTCATCCTTCGCTTGAATACTATTGCTATTAAAAATCAGCAAATAACCACATAACAAATCTAATCCTTGATAAGCATTTTTCCATACACAAGATAGTAATGTTGCGATATTTGAAGACAAGTCCATATCGGGTATTAATCCACATCTGAATATCGGCAAAAGGACAACTAAAGCGACTCTTGCACAACAATGCAAAATATGCAAATCTCTTGTTAAAAGAAAGAACAAAATAACCATGCACAACAAACTCAATCACAGTCCTAAATATCATAATTTATACCAGATTTATATATATTATAGACACATTAACTTAAACATCCAATGCCAATGTCGAGTGGAAAAAACGAAGAAAATCTAACTGTCCAGGTAATGCTGACAACTTATAGTTATCTGGAGAAAAACATTAAGAGGAGCTACCCATGTTGAGAAAAGAAGCTCAAGATGACAAGTCAATGGAAGCAAAAATCCTGCTTGATAGTCTCAAGACGAGAAAAGCCTAGATGAATTTTAGGCAGGTAAATGCCTTGGAGATGAACATGACGATGACCGGGAAAAATAAAATTGATGATTCCATTTAGGAAGGCTTTATAATATTTAACAGTTATTAAGTATTAAAATCTGAAACCCTATTATATAGGTTTTCCTGAAAGGTACAATAATGTAAAACAAATTTTATTTGTCATATGTTTGAGAAAGAACCATAAATAAATCGGTAAACTTTCTGTGCCATCATCAATGCCACATAAACACCCGGCGGTAAATGGATAAGAGGACCCCGAGTGCCGGCGGGCCATGCGCACGAACACGTTCATAACTTTCCACATTCTCGTTTCATCAATCTTACCCATGGGAAATCTTTGGGAGCCCATCCTTTTCCTGTGGGATGAATTTGAGCAATTAGAAACTCTGGTTCAATAGATAATTTGCTCAAGTAAATTAAAAGACCAAAAAATCGAGTGAAGTTGCGGCCAAGCAAAAAGCTTACAAGAAACAAATGCCTGCCATGACAACACTTCGGATCTCATTGCCGGAAGCTACATCCTCGTAGCACTCATACAAAATTTCCATGCGGGGATAATATGAAGCGCGTATGCCATCTCAAAATCCCTCCTTCCTCCTTCATTGAGAGAATTGTATATAGCTAACAATCCACACTGCAAATTGTATAATAAGTTCAAATTTAGAATAACCATAAAGAAATTCAAACCATTTCAAGAGCAATAAAAATGAAAATCGATTGTATGAGAAAAATTGTATGTATTATTGCCATAGTGAAAACAACATCCTATGATCATTCTATAACCAATGAACGAGATCCTAAAATGTGCTTTTAGTTTCACCAAAATCGGAAAACACCTTTGAGATAGTTTTTGATATGATCCCAGTTATTCCTTCCACGGGATTTTGTAACCAAGTTTCCATCCATTCCACCCTCTCAGTCCATATCTTCGAACAATGCTTCAACTATACCATGTACGGCTCAACAAGATCTTTGTAAATCATAAAGACCAACTCAATCCTAGCATGCCAATTATAAATAAAAAAACAAACAAAGGTCCTTAAAATAATAGTTACCACGCTTCCCAAAAATATCACTCTTGTACTCATCCTCCGGAGGTCGTTGCAAATGTAAATGGTGAACCCAAAGCAACTAACCATCCCAAAGCAACCTCATTGCTCTCCCATCAACATCTGGTTAAACACACATAAAGAGAAAACTCCATAACTTATTGAAATAAACGATGATTTTGTGATTTCATTGAAAGCATAAACGACAAAGAACTTTTAAACAAAATTGAAAATGTAGATATATATTTTCAGAGTACAAACACACAGTGCACAACAAAACTAGAGTTTATTCCTGCACCATTAATCTCACGGCCCTGGACATACAACCGTCACTCACATATGGTCCCATGCCCTTTGAATGGGCTGACTATCACACTAATGTTCTTGGGAAGTCATCCCCACGGAATTTATAAGTACGATAAAAATCCATGAGAGAGACCAAGTATGATGTTTGGTTTCATTACGAGAAAATATTTGCTTGTAATTATGCACTGCAAGATCGAAATCAAATTAGAGGGTTTGCTTTAATTGTACAAATGCCCACCAATAAATAGCATTCACAACAATAGAAGCTGAGTATTATCTCTCCAATGGAAAGATTCTATATAAAATGTGCCACCGTAATATAGAGAATGTTGTGCCCACATGCGACATCAAATATCAAAAAGTAACACAAGGTCTTGCCACACAAAGTCTCTGTCATTTCACCAAGTGTTCCATTTTCCTGCGAAAATCCTGTTTGCCGTGCTTCGACAAAATATTTGAATTTTTCCTCAAGCCAACTTTTGTAAACAAGTCAAACCCTACATTTGTGATCTCAGGCCATACCGGAATTACAGAACTGATTACAAACAAAAGATGTATTCCAATCAAAATAATATTGTAAACCAAAAGCCAATAGACCTATTATTCATGGGAATCCTACCACAATCCTAGCTATCGAGTTCATTGCATGAAATCAGACCAGGACTTATAACAAATCGGGCATAGTTCAAATAATTAATGTACCTTAAATGAGAGAGGCTTTAAACCTGAATTTCACCTATGTTGCACTAGGATTCCGGCAAACGGGGAACATGGGAGGCGGGGAAACACATTGGGGGGCATATGGAAGCAAACATTATCCCCGATCTTGTTGCGGTTAGATGAAATCACATCCAAGGTGGTCGAGCCTTGACTTGACCAAGTGACCTAGATGGAGAAACCACGGTTGCTTCCATGGAGTGATGACTTTCTGTGGACTCCGAGTCCAAGTTTGGGTCTTCTTTACGCATTCGTTCCTCCATTTCACCCTCGAGACCACCCTTTCATGCATGACCCACGTTTCCTTGGCATATGCCTACCCTTCTCAAGCCCTACTTCTACCGAGTGGAGATCCAACCCCTCCCACTCCTTAATGTCATTCATAGTATTTGAATTCAATTGCACAAAACCAGTTCCCCTCTTGCATTGAATCCAAACTCTACACACCTTTCTACTAAAAAAGCAGGGTGAATATTAGTTTGAAATCAGCTACGGGATCTACTCGTGCCAAGAAAAATGGAAGTGAAACTAGGGTTTCAAACTTTGGAGAATCTGAGAGCATATGAAAACGATGGTAACTTACAGGAGGCCCAAGAAGAGTATAACTTCTGCTTAAATCTGAGTGAATATTAATTGATCAGAAGATCTACTCGTACCAATAAATGTAAAATTGAAACTGAGTTTGAGAACTTGGGGAAAATGTAAGGTAGATGAGCAAAGTGGTAACTGGTGACTGTAGGTAGTCGGTGACGATAAATCTTCCAAGAGAAAGGTGGAAAGTAAGGATCGGTCCAATTATGATACCTCCGGCCGCCAACACCTTACGTCTCGTAAGTGAATACCACTACCATCCCAAGGGCAAGTCCCCTCTCCTTCCAACGATGTGAGGAATCTCCACCAACGAATGCCATGAGACCCTTGTTGAACCCTCTCCAACAAGCTGCCCGGTCTCCTACGATTCGTAAATCGTAAATGCGAAGCGGCGCGAGCGTACGCAACCGAGTATCATCAAGGCGAATGCGAGATCCAAGGCTTCCCTCCAGAGTTAGTAAATCGGGGGCGAATACAACTAGATAAAATCACGAGCCGGTGAATCGAAGCGAATGCAACATGTCGAGTTTATCGCCCTTATTTTCTTGGCTAAACCATAATAATTATTTATTTTTAAAATAATTTTGGGGCTATTTATACAAAACTATACAAAATAGGTTCTATATAAAAAATTCGCCCCTCTAAAATCTAAAACCCCTTAAATTTCGCCTTTGGGCTAAAATTCGCCCCTAAAATTATCCCTGCTGTTGAATACACATTCGGGCTTTTCTTATCACCTCATCCATTGTTTTTTGGTTCAAAAACTCGATTCTTTCCTTCATGTCAGCAAGAAAACTACTCAAGAACCATTGCACCTTTGCCTTTTCGTCTCTTAAATATGGTACATATCTTAACAAGGAAGTAAGTTTAGTGAGAAATTCATCCATAGACATTTGTCCTAATTTTAGATCATGAAAATCTCATGATTTATCATCATAAAATCATTCAGTTAAGTACTTATCTTTAAAAAACTGCTGACACTCATCCCATGTCACGTTCTGGTCTTCAATTCGACGCACATTTTCTATATCCACCCACCATAACGTAGAATTTTCCCGCAATTGATAGATAAATAGGCGAGCTTTGAGTTTTTTGTTATATTTTTAAACTTGGAATTACTTATTCATATTTATTATCCAAGCCTCTGCCACCTCCTCAGCCTCTCCATCAAATGTAGGAGGCTTGATTTTTCGGAATTCCTCTTGTAATTCCACTTTCTGTTTCTTCAGTTCTTGCTGATATGAAATATTACCATATTTGGCCTCATTTAAAGTCCTACTCTTGTTACTCCATTAGGTACAACCCCCTTCTGGATTTTCATGTACTTGTTGTTGTTTCTCACCTTCTCCTTGGGTATCCATTTCTGGACTAGGCTGTACAATGTGATGGTTCTGCTTATCTAAGAGACTCTTCAGTATCTTTTCTTGTTTTTTCACTAACTTCTCATTATCACTTCAAACTTCAGTCATCTCTATCTGAAGTTGTTTCGCTGTATCTAATAGTCTATTCATCTATTATTTCTACTCTTCTAGTATCCTATTGGTTTGTTGCTATTGGTCTATGTTTAACTATACCCACATTTCTAGGTTAACTTCAGGATTGGGCAAGGGATGGGCTTCCCCTGTATTTCTGGGCATTTGATGATTGGAACCTCTCCTCATTTTATCTTCCTGTTAGTCTTCTTGTCATTGTGCACAGTTTTTTAAACAAGAATAAAATGAAAACATCCATGTCATCGCATTGGCCCATCTGGACCCAGCTTCTAACCATGCTCTGATAACACTTGTCACAACTACTAACATAAGAAAACAACTTACCATACAACAAAATTTTCTTTACCTAAGTTAACTTGGCATACCAATTATTAAAATTTATTTCCATAGTAAATAATTTATACACACAGAATAATTTGGGTCCGCTTAGTCCTAAAATTTTGTCCAGATCACATGATTATTTATACCCAATATATATATATATATATATATATTCCACATTGCATACTTTCTTTATGAACAAAAAGGAATTTGATATATATATCATTTTCCACAGGAATATATTCTATTTCATCATCACTATTCATCTAACCATGTATGAGTTACTAAAATTATAGAACTCTATAATTATGAAATTATTTATCCACTTATACTACGACATATCATTGCATAGTTGTCCCTGGGATTGACTCAGTACTATGGATTAGATTTATATCGCTATGACATATTTGGAATGAATGTAATATTAAGTGAGCATACAACTCATATTGTGATGTGGTCAAATATTATTCACTGAATTTAAATTTTGGGTTACAGTTGTATCAAATATGGAGAACATCTAGCTGATAATTAAGATAAGGACCTTAAAATTGTCCTGTATTGTTGCTTGGTTTGATCTAGACCATCGACTAGCATAACCCTAGATCCAATGGATCAAGAGCGTTTGGGGTGGTTAAGGTAACCACCATTCCTGTGCTTTGTCATTCGTTTTCAGTCTTCTGCCATGACTTGCCTTTTCTAGCTCTGCAAGTTTCTTCAACCCCTGCTGGTAAACTATCAATCGTTCTTGTTGAGTGCTAGAGCCTCCTTATCCTGTCATGCCGCAGCCATGATTTCTTTGTACAGGTAAATCTTCTCCACCCTATGCCTCTGTATAGTTCTGGAATCTGCGTATCTCATTTGACTGGAGGCTCAAGCATATATCTTCTCTGTTGCACTTTTCTCCTTCACAGTTTTTGTTATCAGTTGTTATTCTTGTTTTAATTTAAGTTTTCATAGTTTATTGGAAGGGTTCTACCAAACCTTTGTCCACAACTCCTATTTCAACTCCTTCGAAATGTTGCGTGCACAATTTAAAGTTATAAAATTTGATTTTATCTCCTTTGTTGTGTGGGAACGAAATAGAACTCTGCATGCCCAATAGTCATGCAAAGGTCGATTATTTCCGATTTTCCTTGTTCGAGATTTTGGTTTATCATTTTCCCCTTTCAGATTAAATATTTTATTTTTTTCTCTTCGATTGTTTTCCAGGTATGGGTTTTCACCGAAGTCTCTAGAGTAAAGCTCGGTTTGACTTCAAGCTTCTTCAAAATCATCTTTAAGCCCCAACATTTTTCCTATCTTGCTTTTGTTGTCTCTAAATTTCTTCTCTGTCAACTGAGGGTAAAAGCCCCATGTGTAAAATGTGCCTTTAAACCATGATAGTGCCTACATGCAGTAAAGTATGGGGTTCTGGCTTATATAGTTGGATGAACCACTCAACATTTTACTATATGTCTGTCCCAACTTGCGATGGCTCGTCGGTAGATTTATTTATTGAAAGGGTTGTTTTCCCTACAGATTTAAGCCTATATGTTGCTCCACTATGTGATAAAGTTATACACCATTTTGGTCTGTAATTATTTTCTTTGTGTTCAGAGTTTAGATAAATTTAGTTTAAAACCCCTCTTTGGGTATTTCATGATTATTTATTAGTCCTGTGTTCAAGATTGTTTCAGCATAATACCCAGATTTATTTATGTATAAGTGTCAAATCCATGGGAAAATAAGAGATCGTTGCTTTAATATTGTTTGCTACTAAATTATAGTTTTTCCTAATTTTTCATACAACGTAATGTATTTTGTCTCTTAGCTAGATATTAAGAATTTATGTGAATGATTTAGTAGTATTCTTTTTATGTTATCATTTGTATTTGTATTTATTGTTTTAGTAGGTGGAATATATATCGGCCAAGGGACCATGACCCTTGCCTTGTCTCCACGGGTCTCAGCGCTAAACCCCTGTGCCCTTACAATTATTGTAAACCTCTTCTACTTAGGTATTCCAGTTATATGAATTCCTTCAGAATTTTAAAGTTTTCAGACAGATTATAATTGATTCTTATATTTGAAATAATCTAAATGGAATTTGTAGGAAAAACCAGGTATTATGTTTTCTTTTCTTGTATTGTGCTAAATAATTTTCCTTTGCAGGGTTTGAACTTACATCGTCCATACTATTTCATTCTCATACAACAATTTTACACTTTCTATTTTCTTCTCTTTCCATTTACAACCCCTCGCCTACTAACCTTCTAAAGAGAGTAACTCGTAATATTAATTGTCAGTTTTAATCATAATCATTATGAGGATAGTAAAATATTTTTCAAATACACATTATTCCTAAAGTGTCATGCACAATTAAAAAAAAAACATACAACAATTTTGTACTTATCTCAGTTCTCTTTTTGATAACTGATGGTACACCCAACTTTGAGAGAGACAATCACGTCCTCTTCTCTCCCGTGCTCCTTTCTAGAGCCTTATGCAATAGACAATCTTATTTATAATATAAGCCTCAGGATTACAATCCAGCCTATACGTCTCTAGGTATAAAGTTTTCAACTGTGATCAACTTACAATTTTTAACCCTTAGCATCTTTCTGATTCCCTTCTTCAAGATTTTCATTATATCCCTTTTTTGGGAAGTAAGTGTCAGAACTCTCTCTACTTTTACTCGAGAATCTTGAAAACATTTACTATTTAGTTACTTTCTTTTTACTCAAGATAATGATACATTTTCTCTTTTATTTATAAATAGAATACAATTCAGTTAATATCTTTTTACTGAAGATAATTATCCATCTTCTCTTTTATTTATAAATAAATTCAAGTCTCACTAACAAATAACATATTTTAAACAAATAATAAACTAACTTTCTAGTAGTTGTTTTTATCAATTTTGTGAACTTTCTCGAATTTTTTTTGAAATCCTAAGTTTTATTTTTTTAATTTATACCATTTGTATAATTCCAGTCTTTTATAAGGGCATTTTAGGATGCTAAAAATCTTTATATATGTAAAAGCATATTTAAACAAATAAATAAACTCATAATTTAACCAATATTTTTATATCACATTCTCAAAAACACAAAGACTTATACATTCTTAATAAGTAATCTTAGTTTACATATTTTATATTTTATTTTAATAAAAAATAATTAATTTTTTTTTTTTTTTTATTTACTAAATTTAGTTCAAAAGCTTCTAGGAAAATAATTTTAAATTATGAAATTTATATATATATATTTTTCGTGAAATTGTGTAAATCTTGAGATGATTCCACACTTAACCTTTGTCTTGAGAAATCATAACCATGGGGAAATATAATTCCTAAAAATCACTTATGGATCACACTTACTCTGGGCCACACCAACTGTTAACATGGTTGTATTTTTTCCCATTAAATTTTCACCACATGACCTTCACATCAAGGAATGTCTTAATAGTACATCCCATCAGTGTCTATTTTACACCAAATATACTTATATAAATTTATTTTTAAAATATTAAATATATCTATTTATTTAAAAATATATTTCAAACACAACGATAATAATCCAACATATATATATATATATATATATTAAATTAAAAAATTAAACTTTACACCTATCCACACATATTAACACACCCTTCTTCACCACTTGGAAATGGTGAAGTAAAAAAGCAACCTTGAAAAAAAAATTATACCTAATTTTCAATTTATATATAAAAATATGTATATTAATGTTTTATATAAATATTTATTTCTAAAATTTTCACCTCTTTTAATTAACATTTTTATTTTTATAATAATATTTTTGTTATATAATTTATTAATTAAGAATCCAAATAGTTATAATTAATAGTTATTTAAAATAAAATAGAATTATTATTATTTATTTATGAAAAATAATATTAATTTATGAGAAGTAAATATTTAAGCTTTCTTATGTTTCTGGTAATAATTTATTTATTTATTTTCTGAAAATCAAATTATTTAATCAATAAAAGTAATTCTAAATGTTATTTACTCCAAAATTAAAAAATATTTTGATTTTCATTTATTTATTTACATTTTGTAAAACCAAACTTTTAATCAATAAAAGTAATTCTAAATTTTATTTACTTCAAAATTAAACAATATTTTAATTTTAATTTATTTATTTACATTTTGGAAAACAAAAATTTTAATTAAAAATAATTTTAAATCTTACTCCAAAAACCAAAAAGTAATTTTATCTTAATCTAAGTACTCTGACCATGTGTCTTTAAATGAAATTCAATTTTATCCCACAAATAAGCCCTAAGTATTAGGTGCATCTTATTATGAAAAGACTATTTTATCTTACCATAATATATTAAAGTCATGTACTTTTGAAATAACATTTAACCTCGTTCGAAAGAATGAAGTGAAAAAATTGATTTGTCTTATTTTTAATAATTTTATTTAAAAACTGAAATTTATTTTTAACAATCAAAGTAATATAAAAATTCTATATTAAATTTTCATTTTCTTAAAAAAATATATATAGTATTTATGTAATTTCAACAACATTCCTAAATATGCAGAAAAGTAAAAGGAACAATATCTTCATAAAACCTAACAACACAGTAAAATTTAAATAACCTCAACATTAATTTATGAAAATTTTGAAAAAAAAATAAAACCAAATAAAATTTCTATAACCACAAGATTACAAAGAAAACAATAACATCCCATAAGAGAATAAAGTTATGCAATCTAACTATTTCTTGATAACATTTTCAAAAATACACACTTTAGCATAGGCTTGTAGCTACAATACCCGATAATTCTATTTATACTGACTGAATTTTCAACTTATATCCCCCTACTACCAAACCAACTCAGCAAGGACAACACCTCACAAAATTTTAGAGAAGCTTAAATAAGGCAACCACATTAATATCACATTAATATTACATGAAGCACTGGGAATGTCTCTTCCTTCAAAATATTCCTAAAGAATCTTCATTCCTATATATCTACAGAAATATCAAAATTTATAACCATAAAAATAAAATGTTAGGGTTAACCTTGCTATAAATAAAAAAAATTATTATGGTAAGAAAATTAAAAATGAAAAAATCATGTTGGTGACCTATGTGTTGGTTCCATGGTGACCTTTGTGTTAGTTCCAAGGATGCTTTTAAATATTGAGCCATCCACAATATTGAAACTTTGATAAAAACTGGAAACAAAAAAAATGAATTGAATAACCAATAGCCCACAGGAGATCACGCTACAGCTGGGACTACACAAAATTGGAGCGTACATATTGATTCAATTAATTAAAGATACATCAATAAATACATCTCAAAAGAATAGGGAGTTCGGGATAAACTCTTACAACCTAGGAACTAATCGTAACTTAAGGGGTTATGTTACAACCATGTAACCATTTCTCCATTAATACAATATAACATTAATTATTTTCAACTCTCCCCCTTAATGGAGAAAGGAGTATCTCGTAGTCCTAACATTCCTCTTAAAAAATCAAACTTCACTTTCCCTAAGAGGCTTGGTAAAAATATCAACCACATTGTCACATGTTTTACAATATTGAATAAAAATTCTTTTGACTAGACTTAAATTCTCTAACAAAGTTAAACTGAGTATCAATGTGTTCCATGTTCTTATGAAACACTGGGTTTTTTTTCTATCTTAATGAAACTCTGGTTTTCATATTTAATTATATTTGCCTCTTTCTTCTCGTCTCTTGCACCATGGAGAAGCCTCCTCAACTAGATAGCTTCACATGTTGTTGCTCATAATGTTTGGTACTTAGCTTCAGCTGAAGATAAATACACAGTGCTATGCTTTCTATTGATCCATGCTATGACCCCATATGCAACACTAAATGAATACCATGTTATAGATCGTTGATCATCCAGGTTTCCTGCCCATTGAGAGTCTGAAAAACTGGCGAAAGTAACATCAAATGTATTATTATATAAAATACCATAATTACTAGTACCATGAAGATACCTCAGCACAAATTTTTCTCTCACCCAATGGCTTTCAATAGGTTTATACATTAATTTTCTCAGCACACTGATAGATATATCAGACTACCAACTAGCTTCCTATACAAAATAGCATCAACCTTCATAGATCCATCGTCACTAAACAATTTCAGGTTCTACTGCAAAGGTGTTGATGTTGTCTTACATTGTTCCATTTTGAACTTTTTGAGTAGCCCTCTAACATTCTTCCCCTGAGTGAGGAAATTTTGTCCAGAGTCTCTCCATACTTCCAGAACTAGACAATAATGTAAAATTCTGAGGTATTTCATTTAAAATAACTGTGACATCGACACTTTTATTTCTTTGATTAATGCATCTGCATTACCTGTTATAATCTTGTCATCCACATAAAAGGAAATAAAAATTATCTGCCTCTATTCACCATACATGGTATATAGATTTGGATGATTCTTACTCCTATGAAAACCATGCTGTAAGAAAATTGAATCAATCTTCTCGTACCAAGACCTGTGTGCTTGTTTTAAACCATAAAGTGGCTTTTTCAATCTACACACTAAGTGTTCATGCCCTTTGTTAACAAACCATTCAAGCTGCACTAAATAAACCTCTTCCTTAAAATCACCATTTAGGAGTGAAAACCTAACATCTAACTAGTGTAGCTTCCACAAATTTTTTGTAGCTAAAGCAATTAACATTCTAATAGTATTTAGTTTGGCTAGAGGAGAAAAATTTTCTTCATAATCAATTCCCTCTTTCTATGAATAACCCTTTGCTTCCAGTCTAGATTTTAACTTTTCTATACTCCCATTTCTATTAAATTTAGTTTTGTAAATTCACTTTTAACCTATGGGCATTTTTTCGTTCATGGAATTCAACTAGTTTCCAGGTATTGTTTCTAATAATAGATTCAATTTCTTCATTCATTTTAATCCTCCACTCAGGAGATTGACTAGCTTATTTATCATTTGTGGGCTCTATAACATTTAAAATGTTCGACATTAAAGCATAGTCTTTCAATTTGGCTGATAGTTGAGTCTACCTACTTGACCTTCTCAGTAAAGGACTCATGTCAAATATGTCTGTATCAGACCTTAGGAGGCTTGAATTACTGATTACATCACCCGCCTCGTCCTCTTTATCTTATTGTTTCTTTTGTTGATTGACCTCACTGTTTTCTTCCATAAACAATGGAATGTTCCATTCTTCAATATTTTTTTCCTTATTTCCTTCCTCAACTTTCTCATGAAATATCACATCTCCAATTGCAAATACTTTATGAGTCAAAGGATTAAACAACTTATAAAATTTAAAGTAAGTGCAATATCCTAGAAAGATGCATTTCATGGACTTAGGATGTAACTTCTTCCTGTCTTCCTTGGGTATATGGGC
This sequence comes from Pinus albicaulis, assembly GCA_034641835.2. NCBI lineage: Eukaryota > Viridiplantae > Streptophyta > Pinopsida > Pinales > Pinaceae > Pinus > Pinus albicaulis. The sequence goes on along the minus strand of CM076574.1, from coordinate 1,276,567,708 downwards.
AAAGGATTTTGACCCAAAAACTATTAAGTGATTCATTATTGGATTATATCCATAAAGTGATTCAAAAAGAGTTTTAAAATTATGACATTTAGTTGGATTCCTATTTTTCAAGTAAACTGTAATGTTGATTTCTTTAGCCCAAAAACTATATGATAGATCCTTACCTTGAAGCATACTTCATGCGCACTCCACAAGGTTTCTATTATTTTGTTCTGCAACTCCATTCTGCTGTGGACTGTAAGGTACCATGAATTGTTGAATAATCCCATGATTTCTAAAAAAATTCATGAAATCTCCCAACTTGTATTCCCCTCCTTGATCTGAGCGAAGAATCATAATGAATTTCCCTATCTGTTTCTCCAACACATTATTAAACTCTTTAAAAAATTGAAATGTATGGCTCTTTTTTCTAATAAAGTATATCCAAGAGAATCTAGTGCAATCATCAATAAGGAGTAAAACAAATACACACCACTTAGATACCTACTTTTGCATAGGTCCACATATATCTGCATGCAAAAGCTCCAAAATATATCTTTTCCTCGTATCAGCATTCAATAGAAACTCTTCCCTATGCATTTTACCTAATGCACATCCATTAAAATCTAAATAAACATTATGAAAAGAAGGAAGTACATCAACCATACCTTTCCTTTGAAGCAGAATGAGATCTTGTAGGTTAAGATGACTAAATATCTCATGCCAAAGATTCATGTCTATAAATCTTGTTGAAACTAGAGCTTGGTGTTGCATTCTCTTGACATTCAACCTATACAAGCTTCCCACATGCTCTCCTGATGCAACTAGCTCCTTATTGTTGTCCTTTATGGCACGATATGTTCTGAAGAATTCAACTTGTAGGTCCTGATCTATTATCATTAACACAAAGATTAAATTCTTCTTGATCCTGGGCACATACATTACATTTTTAATATATTTGATATTATCGCCAGGCATCATCATCGGAATATCACTGTACCAAATAATCTTATAACCTCTGTCATAACCTAGATAAATGTTAGCTCCAGAAGTAGTATCTTCAAAATTCTTGAACCAACTTCTATTACCTGTCATATGTGATGATGTGCCTAAATCAATGAACCATGTTTTGGCCTCATCCTCCTTAGAAGTTGAAAGAGCACGGTCAACTAAAAATAATAAAGGATCATCAATGTGACTTTCATTAGCAAAGTGTCATGTTTTCTTTCTCTATTTATGTCTAGCCTCATCTGTCTATCTCTTAAAACAAAACTTAGCTAGATGACCGGTTTTCCCATAGTAAAAAAATTTAATGCTATAAATGTTACCACTATTACTTACATACATACCTCTAAATTGTATTTTTCTAAGAAACACAACCGCCTTTCTGTCCTTGTGGTTTTTTCCCTTCGTATGCCCTTTTTTTCACCAGCAGAGCAAGATCGACACTTTGTGGTCTCAAATTCTTTCGTTGCTCTTCTTCCTGTAATAGGATTCCTGTTAGCTCTTTGAATGCAAGGGATTTATCCCATGCAAACTAGCCTATGATGAACATATGATATTCATACATCATCCCTTTCAAAGTAATTGTGACAAGATCATAATCAGACACCTTCTCCTCGATCTCACCCAATCTGTCATTCAAGTCCTTGACCCTTGCAATCAATCTAGCAGTAGATTCATTCTCCTCCATTCTCATGGAAAAAAACTTGCCTTTGAGTGACGAGATGTGATTGGTGTTTTGTGTCTAGTATAGATTATTTAGTGTCATCAAGATGTCATTGGACGATTTACCTTCTCTGATATGTGGGATAACATTATCTTTAATAGACATCCTCAGTAAGACTTTTGCCTTATTCTCCCTTTTATCCCAATCTTGTATGAGTGCAGCCACACTTGTCGCAATGTTTGGCTTCTGCTCATCATCGCTGACGATTGACCATGTGCTCGCTCCTTCAAGCAACATCCGTAGCTTGGATTTCCAAATGGTATAATGGGTCCCATCGATTTTTATAGTCTTTTTGAGATAATTTTTTGTAAAATTGTTCATTTTGGACTAATTGAATTCTAGAATCTCTGATATTCAGTTGATTCTAACCAAGTGAGAAATTACAAGCTACATTAAGAAAAACTCAACACAAACAAAAACCTGATCATAGACCTTCTAATGATCTGGAAAAACTGTTATGTCTAGTAGTCAAATCGGCGACCAACCTTCGTTGTGTCTGCTACTCAGATCTACCACCAATATGGAAAAATCTCATGCGCAGAACCATAAAAACGAGGTCAACACACCTTTTAGCTTAAAAATCGCGCTGATAAAAATTGACATAAGCAAATGGACATAAGCGTTAAAAGTACCCTGAAATCCGTGTTCACTAGCGCTACTATGGCTCTACAATCAACACTGGCCACTTTTTGCTCCGCTTTCTCTGGCCTATGAGAAACCAAGTTTCTCCTGTGAGCAAGGTATTTCTCCCGACCACCTAGACTATAAAAATGTGAACACTGAGGCTCCTATGTTGCCACTGGAGTACTGTAGCCACAAAGGTTCTGTAGCCACGAAGGTTCTATAGCTAAATTAGGCTCACCAGATCTAAGCTCTGATATCATGAAAAAAAATGGAAGGAAAAGAAATCAATTGGATAACCAGCATCTCACAGGTGAGCAAGCTACACTTGGAGACTCCACAAATTGGAGCGTACACATAGATACAATTAATCAAATATACATCAATAAACATCTAAAAATAGTAACAAGTTGGGAAGAAACTCCTACAACCTAGGACCTAATCCTAACTTAAGGAGTTATGCTACAACCATGTACCCATTTCTCCATTAATACCATATAACATTAATTATTTTCAACTAAATTTTCAACTCCATATGGTTCTTGTTAACCACAGACCTAACACGACATCCTTCATGGAAATGTAACATTGTGTTAACAATATCATGGAAAACCTGAGCCACTACTGCATCATCCAACATGTTATGGGGAAAATCTGAAATCCATTAGCATCTGCACCATGAGAGGACTCCTTGTTGTACATGCAAATTTCCTGAGAGACTATATTATCCTCCTGTATTCTATAGTTTCACTAGGTGAATATGGATTTTCTATATACTACTGAAGATGACATATCTTGACTACCAGCTATCCTCAGAAATCTCACTGCCTTCATTATGTTCATAAAACCTTTTTTCATTACATCTCAGTTTGCCTTCTCAAAATCACTCTCTTGCTCTAAAAAAACACATTGGGCTTTAATCCTCTCATTGTCACCTTTTCCCCAACCCAAAAAACTCACCTTCACTCCAAAAAACTCCATTAACCACACTCCCTTCTCCATTCTTCCTTATTTTCACTAAAACAATGTAAAACATCCCTTTTTACATTGTTTTCAATATAAAATTAAACCTTGCAGGACCTTTTGTTATATATTAAAACCTTGTTTTAACATATAAAATGCCCGACTCTTTGTGTTTTTTAAACCCGACCCCTTTTTTTTTATAAATCCGCCCCTTTGTAAATGTTTAATCCCTCTACTTAATATTTTTAACTCCTACTCTTTATTAAAAAACCTATATAAGCCTTCCCCCTCCTATTATGAAATAAGCACATCCACTTGTTTTATTAACCCTTTGTCCTGCTTTTCACTAAGCCCTGCGCCACGAATAAAACTCCACCACCTGTCCACCTGAATCCCATAACCTTTGACTTTCCCGTCTCTCCCAAAACTCTCGACCACCGTTGATCTCTCCCCTAGGATCTAACGGTTGACGATGCTTATCGCACATTTAATAGCGTGGGTGTTAAACAACCCCTAGCCTTGAGAAATGGATGGTATTCTCCCATGTACCCTCCACCACGCGTCGCCTTCTAAGTTGAATCACACCCAATTGCCCAAACCCGCTTACCACTCCTCATTCCATGCGATAAACCGCCTTACCTTCTCCCGCTAAAACCTAATACCATTGCCTCCATTCAAACTTTCCAGAGCCTTGTAAATCTACAATAAAGAACTAATCCGCCATTTACCACCTCCGCAAACACTCCAACAACCCAAAAATGCCAAATAAATGAAAAAATCCCTTCAATACATGTTTTAAGATAACAATTTGTTTTTGTGCAAGTTTCATGGCGGGAATGCTAGAAATTCATTCCAAGGCTCCAAAATGGTTCAAATAAGAATTCTGGGTGACGATCCAGAGAAATTTTTTCGTTAAAAAGATCGAAGACATATGATCAAGCATAATCACCAATGGATCATGATCATTGGTGGTTATCCAAGCACTCCAATAGCATAAGATGCTCCACTGCACAGAAAACACAGGCAGAGATAAATTTGAATGAAGACAAAATAGTCAAAGGACTGTGGTATTAAAAGAAAAATCAAAAGGATTAGTCAGAAATCATAGATAAAAGCATAATTAAATGAAAAGACACTAAGGCAGACAGTTAAAGGATAATCCAAGTTTAAAGAACTAGACAGATCTTAAAGGATTAATTAAGGCAAATATTAGCACAGAGACATATCCAAATGACTTAACACAAGGCATTTACTTCTTCAGAAACACATTTTTCCACCTACACCATGTTTTCTTTCAATAAAGACAACATCAGTTATTGAGACAGTCAGAGATATTTCTCAACTACTTAGCAGTTATTACAAATTTATTAAAAAATCCTTAGAGTCAAATATTTCCAAAATTTAGCTCAAACAGTGAAGTTAGGAGTTATTATTACAGTAAGTCACTCTTAGATATTTTGCGTTGGGCCTTGCATGGTCTCAAAGGTAAAAAATGCATTAACTCTGTAATAAATAACACCTAAAACCCTAGCTTAGGATCACCTCCTCATTTTGTAGATAAATACTGCATGTATCATTCGTTTATAGTGTTGGTTGGTTGGTTAGTTGGCTGATTGTTGGTTGCTGAGATAGTTGAAGATTGCTAGGCTGGAATTGAGAAAGCTCTGAGTTGAAGAGATTTATTGTACTGGAGTAATGTAACTGCTATGAACATTAGTAATACAAGAAAATTCACAGGATTCTTGAACTATGTTTTTTTTTTTTTCTAAATTAGCTTAATTCTATTATAGAGAAAGAGTAATATACATCACGGTTTAAGCCTTAGCTTTGCCCAAAAATTGTGGCATTTTCAGCAAAAAAATTGAAGATTGACTGCCCACTAGGGGAAACCAGTCCAGACATTGAGCGAATGCACTGCCCACGCAGGGGTATCAACCTTGTATTCCACAATTCTTTACACAGTTTGTAGACTTTCAGATAGAAATTACTTGACAAAATTTCAAAAAACTCAAGATTTATCCCATAGAGTTGGGCCTCGAAAAGAAAAAACCAACAACATTTAAAATGACTAAATTGCATGATGAAGAGGAGGTTCTTCAGTAATGAGGCACTTGTAGGCCTCCATGTCATCTTCATCATTTGGCTTGTCCTCATGAGAGGCTGCGCTATGCTTGGAGCGCCCAGACCTATGGGAATCCTTTTCCTCATCAATTCAAGCTTTCGCTTTGTGTGTTTCCTCCTGCAGATTCTTTGCTGCCATGTCCTGAGCCATCTCAGTTGCCTTCCCGCCCGAATGCGCGCTTTCTTCAACCAACTGTGGCTCCTCCCTAAACACAACTGAGATGGATTCTATGGTTTAGGGGTGATTCATGGTGCAATTGAAGTAGAAATGGGCAGTTTGAGGTTGATTGGAAGTGAGGGAAGCTAGAGTAGCAGGGGAAGAAGAGGCCATCCTAACACTGGTAGAGTGGGATCTCCCCCTTCCACTTCTAGTGTTCGGGTATCTTCTCGCAAAATATTCAAAGGAGGGAGATGAGGATTCAGAATTGGATGAGGAGGTGGCACGCTATGGGTAGCTTCTGTTGCTACCTCTTCTACACCACATGTGGTGGTGCAGTCTCGGCATGGTATCTTTCTCAGAATTGGGAAAACGAGGATGTGGGGAAGCAAAGTGAGAAGTGAACGGACTAATTAAGAGGTGAAAGGAAGCAATGTTCAGATTGTAGAGGCTGTTCCAAGATAAGTGAATCCCATTGCCCAGCTCAATGCAGCATGATATAAGACACCGTCTACCCATTGCAATGTGAGATCAGGGTCTCACAGCGTTAGGGGAGCAGAAGCTTTGCAACGAGGGAGGAGAAACTGAATTTCCTCTACCATATTCCATCTTAATAACCAAGGCTTAATTTCCTCGATGAACACCTGGCTTAATTAACCCATAAATGTGATGTGTGAGCTGTAGCAGAGAAATCCTTACGGAGGTGCAGGTGAGAATGATTGCTGGTTCTCGGCCTTCGTTCGGCTTTAATGCAGCCTTGATAACAACAATGAGTTGGAGTAATTCATGCATGGTGGTGGCATGGGTGGCCAAGTGTCCCAGCCACTTGCCAACCCAAAGTCCCATCAAATTAATCCTCAAGCTTGACACCCGCATCCGGGAGATTCTTGAGCTAAGTTAATGGTAAATTTTTCTTTCTTTTTCAATGTTTCCCTTCTGTTTTCCATTTTTTCCATTATTTCTCTAATAAAATAACAAGAATTTTAGATTAGGATATGTTGTCTTGGCATCATATTTATGTCTGAATTATTTATCTCAATGTTTTCTTCTGCAAGGTCTGATTGGAGAATTATTAATTTCTCTCTGGTTCCACCTAGCTTGTTGTCTCAGAAATGATTTAACAGATTCAAGCCAAAGAAGTCTATGGTATTCCCTGTCCTTTGGTGTAGCTTCAAATATTATTTCTAGGGACTTTCTTTGAATTTTACATAGTCAAGTCCAGCCAGGGAAGTCTATGGTATGCCTTGTCCTCTAGTTTGCTTCAAATTGTTGCTTTGAAGGTCTTAGAGTGTTTGATTAAAGAAGATAGGTGTATCTTGATCTTTAGTTGCACTCATTGCTATCTTAAATGTTTTCCTCATCTAAAATTAATCCTAGGATTGTTGGATTGTTGTCTTAAAGGTTTTCTTACTAAAGTATGGCCAAAGAAGTCTATGGTATGCCCTGTCCTTTGGTTTGCCTCAAACAGTTACCTAAAAGGCTTTTCTTGTTGAAGTAGAGTTGAAAGATTCTTAATTGACTTTTAGTTTTACTATTTTCAGAACTTATTATCATTTCATATGCCATCTAATCTAAGAGATCCACTTGATATAGTTAGCTTGCCCTATGAAAACCCTTGCAGAGTTGATGAACAATTAAATCCTTTTATGAATCCATATCCCAATGGATTAATGTTTCTCATGGTCTATCTATTCAGCTAAAACACTCCCTCAATTAATCACAACATTGATATATCCACCTATCGATCAATCAATCAAAACAAAAAAGTCCTTAGAACTTCATAACTAGCCTAAAATCATAAAACAAAATCATAAAGACATATCCTTTTTAAACACTTATATAGAGAGATCCCTCTCTGAGTCCAGGAAGGCTAGGTCCGTGGACTCCAAAGTGGTTTGATGTGGTTCCCTACAGAGTTTGTTCTTGCCAATATTGAAAATCACGGGGAGCCAACATAGTGGCGTCCATACTAGGGATACTAAGTAATAAACAACTTAAATAACCTCAAAAAAATCAAAAGACCTCATATTAACTTAGATGAATCAAGTTTTAGCCAATAATGGTACTTGGTTGTTGATGGTGGACAAAAACTAGCAATAGAACAATTAAAAATCCTCCACCTGTTGACTCCACTGGTTTTCAATAGGCTTGCTAACTCCACTGTTTTTACATAAACTCCAGTGGGAAAATAATTTTATCATTGAAAAATCAAAAGAACCCAGTCAAGATTACTTTTTGGATTAAGTAGATCTTTTACAGTTTGGTTTGTGCCTTAATATTTTTTAACCTTTTAAACCTTTCTGATTTTTGGGTCCAAGTCCTAGCTTCTAGAAGAATCTGTACCAGATCTCATCCAACCCCAAATCCTCCTGCAATAGTTGAAAATCATGAAAGCATCCTTAGGAAGTCTCCTAGATCCAAAAGTCCAACTATTAGCGGACCTATCCACAAATCAAGTTACCTACCTGAAAACATTAAAAACTTGTAGAATATCTTATATGACTCACCCCTAGAACAAAGCTTGTCTAGAACTAAATTTCAGTGTTGGATAACCTAGATAGTTTTAGATCCATCCACCTTACAACAAAATTCTGTTGTACTAACCTCATCCCCCACTGTTCACCTTCCTCCATTTCACCTTGTAGCTCCTTTTGTAAACCCTCCTCTTGTTAACCCTCCTTTGTTTCCTCAACCACATATCATGGCAACATGGTATGTGCCACTAGTTCTACCATTGCCTTTAGTTATTCTACCATAGGACTACCAGTCCAAGATTCCATTATATGATGCAAGTATTTCTACTACTTCTCAAAAACATGTGGACAAAATGAATGACTACTTTGACGGACAAGAAATAGATGGTGAAACTGTTAAACTTACAATGTTTTCTCAAAGCTTAGGGGGAGAGGTAATAAATTGGTTTAAAGGTCTAACCCCTAATAGCATAAATGACCTCCCTGCTTTTAGTCAACTATTATTGAATAAATGGGAAGTCAAGAAGAACCCTCTCCAAATATTATCAGAGTATGAAAACATTAAGAGAAATGTTGGAGAAGTTGTCCAAGAATACTACATTAGGTTCAATAGTGTATACAATTCCCTCCCTACACACATGAAACCTCCACAAGGTCTAGCTCTAATGAAATTCCCTGATGGTTTTGACCCAAAAATTTCTTATCAATTAAGAGAAAGAGAACCCCCCACCTTAGAAGACATGCAAAGGGGAGTAGTAAGTGTAGAAGCCAATTTGATTGCCAAGAGAGCTAGAATGAAAAATGAAAAAAGGGTCACATATAGGGAAGAAGCTGTACCCTCCACATATGATACAAAGATTGAAAACTTAGTAAAAACCATGGAAAGGATGATGGAGAGGATGAATGTAAATGAGAGAGATTACCCTGGAGAAAGCCAAACAACTCCTCAAAACAGAAATGAAAATCAGAACCAAAACCAAAACTTTAGAGGAAACCCCCCTCAAATTAGACAAAGAGGTCTTGGTCAGAAAATCATACCTCCTTTCCAAGAAAACTATGCTGATGAAGATGAGGGGATAGTTGAAGAAACAGAGGAAAGTCACATAAATTTAATGGAATTAAATAATGAGGATACTGTTTTCCTCACCGAGGACCAAAAATACATATTTGCACCAAATGAGGAAGAAAGCCTAGAATATGAAGACTATAAACAAGTCTTTGAAAATTCCATCATGGAAGTACATAGAGAGTATGACCTCAAAAGCAAGAAAAACCAAGACACTCCTAGAAGAAAGACCTCTAAAATTTATGCTAGAAATATACCTGAAAACATTCCTAAAAAGACAACAAAAAATCTAAACATATTGGCTGAAAGTTCTGATAGAAATAAAAACAAAAATAGCCAACCCAGTGGAAAGTGCAGTTGTGACCAAAGCATAATTTTCAATGCTGTTAGTGCCCCTAAAAAAACTGTTTTAACTGAGTTTCCTAATAAAAACGAGCAAGATGAAATTGCTGTGAAAACAGTGTTTGAAAATACTGATTGGAACCTTTCAAAAACTCAGACACCTTTTAGTATAGAGAATGAAATTGCCAAGATTAAAATCTCTATTCCTCGTACTAAATTAGTCACTCAAGATGTATATAGATCACAACTTTTGAAAGCTTTAAACATAGAATAAAATGTTGATTCTGTGAATTTAAATGATGACAAACCTAAACATCTGTTTGGACTTGAAGAAAAAGGTAAATTTCAAGAGGGAGGTGTTCCTCCATTTTATGTCAGTTTAAAAATCCATGATACAATTCTCCACAATGCCATGTTAGACTCAAGAGCTTCACACAACCTTATGCCAAAAGTAGTGATGGAAAGACTAGGCCATGAGATAACTAGACCATACAAATATTTATACTCTTTTGTTTCCAGTAGAGTTAAATGTGTAGACCTAATCAAAGATCTATGTGTTAATCTAGCACAAATACCAGCCAAGAGCCTAGTAATGGATATTGTAGTGGCTGATATTCCTCCTAAATATGGCATTCTCCTTTCAAGGTCATGGGGTGCTAAACTCCAAAGCACTCTCCAGATGGACATGACTTATGAAACCATCCCTGTTTTCAGTCAACCAAGAAAACTGTATAGGGAAACTCACATGAAATACATGGTTAGCAATAAAAAAAAACCAGATAAATCCTCTCTTTATTCTATTCATGTTGATCTTGATTCATTTATCCTTTATAATGATGAAAATGTTAATGAAGAAGAAGTAGAAAATGAGAAAACAATTGTAGAAGAAGAGGAAAAAGAGGAGGAACATTCAAAAAAGCTAGCCTAGACAGAACAAAATAAACAACATAGTGGAGACCACAAGGAACAAAACGATGACAAGCGTAGTGGCAGCCACTATAAAGAACATAATGGGGACCATAGTGACCAACCCAATGATAAATCTGAAATTGAAACTCTTTGGAGTATGATTTTTTATGGTTCTTGTGGAAAGACTGGTTCAGGAGAAGGTATATGGGTGCATAACACAGAGACTAATCATACAGAAGGTCACTCATACAAGCTAAAATTTCAATGCACAAATAACATAGCTGAATATGAGGTACTCCTCCTTGGGCTACAACTACTAAGGAAACTAGGAGCCAAGAGGATAACTGTTCATGGAGATTCTGAGCTAGTAATTAATAAGATTAAGGGAGACTACACAGTTAAGCATCCTAGATTAAAAACATATAGAGATGATGCCATTGACCTTGATGAAGAGTGAAACCCACTATAAAGTAGGCTCACCTTCATTAATCAAAATGAAACTACAGTCTTAAAACTGTATCAAAAATACAAATTCATAATCCGAATTCGATCCTAGGACCTGTGAGTTATAGGCCCATTACGCTTCCGCTGCACCACTTCAATGGTTACATATATATATCAGAAGCTTTTAAAAAAAAAACCATGATTCATAGTCTTCGATCTCTATATGCTTGCGGTCCACTCTTAAACCCATATCATTAGAATACGTCAGAGGCCACTAAAACAAAGCATAAACATTAAACTTTTGACCAACAATGCCGACCCCACCTTTCTCTCATCCCAAACCGGAACTCAAAACACCACAACCAAAGTTTATAATAAAACGGGTCTAGTAAATATTTAAAGCCTGAGCATCTCTCGTTCTCGAGAACCATCGATCGTAGATCAAATGGTATTGTTCTACCCAATTCACCCAATGTTATGTGGAATAAATGCTGAGGGCTCCACCGTTAACATCATCAACCCTTTGTGAAACCTACGCCGCGAACATCGTCAGATCTCTAACACATTTCATCGGATGGTATTCGCATTAAAATGACCCCAAAACTTTATCAATCAAATGCAATGCGAAATGAGTGGTATTTCATTTGTGACATGGAAACTTTTTAATTGATCGCATTGGTTTTAATCAAAACCATCCACAACCCAAAGGCTGTGTGAAACAAGTGGTTTGGTTTTCCAAAACCACCACTCTGTTTCCAACACACAATTTCGTTGTGCTTTCATTTCACCTTCAGGGCTCTCTTCTGTCGATTCCTAGACACAGTTACAACACACTGTTGTATCATGTTCCCAATGCGCTTTCAACACGAGATTTAATATAAACGTGGATTCAGATTCCATTTCTCCAAAGCACTGTTATGTGGTTTCAAACAACAATTCCTCCATCTCTAATCCGCACGATTCTGAACCAACCATATAATCAAAATACAATAATGGAGCACATTTAAATTACATTAGATCGCCATCGATCCTTTCAGTGTTCGATGGTCGATCAATCAATCCATAACATGAATTTAATGAATAAAACGAAACCATAACTAAACAAAATCATACACAGGAAATCGACATGACATATATCTTAATTATATAGAAATCCAAATTACATCTAAAGCATTTCAACCTTAGTAACAAATTTGCATATGAATACATTGAAATCTCTCTCTCCCCCTCCCATCACACACACAGACTCTTTGTTATATAGAAGTTTACAAAGTTTGTGAATTGCTTAAGATCCACAAAATCGTTACATTTAATTATATGTTATCATTCTAGCAAATGTAGTTCCGTTTCAATAAATTTTTCCCCAATTTATATGACTGTCCGTGTATCCGCCTTTTCAGCTTCAGATTCTGACTGGAGTTCAACTCTGTTCAGATGCCCTTGCATCAGACTCCTGAGGCACAAAAATTTTATGACATCTTGGTCATATGTCTTCTACAGCTGTCAGTAATTGTACCCACATCATCTGTGGAACTTCTCTTTGTGATCTTCTTGTAACAACATGCTTTGAACAATTCTACCCACATCATCTGTGGAATTTTCCATCGTGAGCTGCAACGAAACCTCTGCAATAGCAAGTCCTCCCTGCTACCAGATACCTCACCAAGCTTCTCTCCTGAGCTTAGTCTTTTGGCATCGCTCTGGTTCACTCCTGTGTAACTATTTGAGCACTCCTACTCTAGGTTGTTGCAATATTCTCACCTTCCTTTGATGCTACCTTCACAAAATATAATAATCACAAGCTTTACAAATTTTCACAAAACTGTACCTCTTCCTTCTTTGTCTGAAAACTCCTTCTTCTCGTAGGAAATCCTTTCCCCACTCTGATACCACTTGATGAAGAGTGAAACCCACTATAGATTAGGCTCACTTTCATTAATCAAAATGAGCCTACAATCTTAAAATTGTATCAAAACTACAGATTCATAATCCGAATTCGATCCTAGGACCTGTGAGTTATAGGCCCATTACGCTTCCGCTGCGCTAATTCAATGGTTACATATATATATCGGAAGTTTTTTAAATGGAGACCATGATTCATAGTCTTCGATCTCTATATGCTTGTGGCCCACTCTTAAACCCATATCATTAGAATATGTCAGAGGCCACTAAAACAAAGCATTAACATTAAAATTTCGACGAGCAACGCCGGCCCCACCTTTCTCTCATCCCAAACCGGAACTCAAAACACCACAACCACAATTTATAATAAATTGGGTCTAGTAAAGATTTAAAGCTTAAGCATCTCTCGTTCTTGAGAACCGTCGATCGTAGATCAAATGGTATCGTTCTACCCAATTCACCCAACGTTATGTGGAATAAACGCTGAGCAGTGAGGGCTCCACTGTTAACGTCATCAACCATTTGTGAAACCTCTGCCGCGAACACCGTCAGATCTCTAACACATTTCATCAGATGGTAATTGCATTAAAATGACCCCAGAAATTTATCAATCAAATGCAATGCGAAATGAGTGGTATTTCATTTGTGACATGGCAACTTTTTAATTGATCACATTGGTTTTAATCAAAACCACCCACAGCCCAAAGGCTGTGTGAAACAAGTGGTTTGGTTTTCCAAAACCACCACTCTATTTCCAACACACAATTTCGCTGCACTTTCATTTTTCCTTCAAGGCTCTCTTCCGTCGATTCCTAGACACAGTTCCAACACACTGTTGTATCATGTTCCCACTGCGCTTTCAACATGAGATTTAATATAAACGTGGATTCAGATTCCATTGCTCCAAATCACTGTTATGTGGTTTCAAACCACAGTTCCTCCATCTCTGATCCTCACGGTTCTGAACCAACCATATAATCAAAACACAATAATGCAGCACATTCAAATTACATTAGATCGCCATCAATCCTTTAAGTGATCGATGGTCGATCAATCAATCCATAACATGAATTTAATGAATAAAACGAAACCATAACTAAACAAACTCATACATAGGAAATCAACATGACATATATCTTAATTATATACAAATCTAGATTACATCTAAAGCATTTCAGCCTTAGTAAAAAATTCGCATATGACTACATTTAAATCTCGCTCTCTCCCTCCCATCATGCACACAAACTCTCTATTATATAGAATTTTACAAAGGTCGTGAATCGCTTAAGATCCACTAAATCGTTACACTTAATTAGACGTTATCATTCTAGCAAATGTAGTTCTGTTTCAACAAATTTTTCCCCAATTTACATGACTGTTCGCATATCCGTCTTTTCAGCTTCAGATTTCGACTGGAGTTCAAGCCTGTTCAAATTCCCCTGCATTAGACCTCTTGAAAACATTCACAGAATAAGATCCCACCTTTGTCCCTAGAAATCAAAACATCCTTGCCAATGGACTAGAATTTTCAGCGAGTACATGCGAAAATTTTTATCAAAACAAGAAATACCTAGTCCAAGTCAAATATAGACCAACAGTCCCTGATAGCATAAAACATTGGCAAGTTTTTGAAGGATATAGACATACAAAAGATTTCTTACAGTCCATAAATCAGTTTGATGTGCCAAATTTAAAATCGAATTATGAAGAAGACTGCCCTACTGAGAAACAATCCTACAAAGAAAAACCTCGTGATAATGTTGATATAAATCTGTTAACCAAAGAACACTCACATGAAACATAACTGTGCACTAGTTTATAAAAAAAGGACTTTGAAGTGTTGCAGTCCAATACTGATAATTTTCCAAAGCGACTAGTTCCTCTAGAAGAACCTTTTGACTTTAATGATGTTGCTAGGAAGCCAAAGACGGAACCCACTAAAGCTGAAATAGAAGAGTGCAATACAGACAGTAAACAAGAACCCAAAATGATAAAATTTTCCAAAACACTGCCAGGTCATATAAATCAGAAATATCTTGAGCATTTCAAAGAATTTACTGATGTGTTTTCTTAGAGTTATGAAGATTTAAAATGATATGATACTGAGATAATCCAACATAAGATCCCTCTCAAAGAAAACCAAAAGCCCTTTAAATAGAAACTGTGCAGAATAAACCCTGTGCAACTACCCCTGGTTGAGAAAGAAATCAAGAAAATGCATGTTGCTGGAATAATAGTCCCTCTGAGATACTCAGAATGGGTTTCAAATTTTGTATTAGTGATGAAGAAAATAGGAGAAATTAGGCTATGCATAGACTTCATAAATTTAAACAAAGCCTCCTTAAAAGACAACTACCCTTTACAAAAAATGGATCACATCTTACAAAGGGTAGTAGGTTCTAAAAGAATATCTTTGCTAGATGGCTTTTCATGATACAATCAAGTGCTGGTACACCCAGATGATCAACACACGATAGCTTTCACTACACCCTAGGGCACTTTCATGTATGTTAAAATGCCTTTTGGGTTAATGAATGTTGGAGCCACCGTTCAAAGATCCATGGATATTTATTTCTTAGAAGAAATAGGTTACTTAATTGTGATATACCTTGATGACATCAAAATCTACTAAAAAAATAATGAAGAACACCTAGCTCATTTAAGAAAAGTCTTTGAAAAATGTAGAAGTTATGGTTTGTCTTTAAATCCGAAGAAAAAATTGTTTGGCCTCTAAGGATGAAAACTTTTAGGCCACATCATATTTGAAGAAAGGATTAAGATTGATCCAAAAAGAATTGAATGAATATTGCAAATAAATCATCCTAGGAATATCAAATAGCTGCTATACTCATCAGAAAAATAAATTTCTTAAGAAGGTTCATACCCAACCTTGCAGAACTCCTAAGAAACATCACAAAGATTTTGAAAAGAGAAATAAGAGTCAAATGGACCATAGAAACAAAGAAATCCTTTGAACTGGTAAAACAAGATCTTACACAAACACCAGTTCTAATTAGCCCTGATTTTACCAAATACTTCTTCGTGTTTTCTTTTGTCTCAGAGCATACAGCTGTTCTTTCCCTACTGCAAAAAAAACATAAAAGAACAAGAGCAGCCCATAGCATTTTTCAGCAAGGCATTAAGAGATGCACCTTTGAAATACAACATAATGGAGAAACAAGATTTTGCCTTAATCAAGGCATTGAAATATTTCAGTGTTTACATTTTACACTCACACATCATTGCATTTGTGCCTCACTCAGTGGTAAGAGACATACTCACACAAGATATTGATGGTGAGAGACGTAAGTAGATTATTGTAATATTAGAATATGATCTAGAAATCAAGACCATTAAACTAATAAAAGGGAAAGGACTGGCTAAACTCATGGCTGAAACAAACTTCCAAGCACTGAACATAAACATGATTAATGCATTAGATGAACAAGAGGATTTGGCAACTCCACCCATTGAAGAAGCATTTCTTAATACATCTTGGTATGCTAATATATTATATGTGCTTTTAAATCTGAATGTTCCCCCTGGTTTGTCCAAAACAAAGGCTAGATTCTTAAATTTGAAAGCTATAAATTATTGCATTTTAGATAAAGTGTTATATTGGGAAAATTCTAGTGGTATATTTCTTAAATGTTTGCACAAGGATGATGCAGAAAAGATCAAGAATGAGTTTCATGAAGGAGAATGTGGAGGCCACCTCTATTGGAAAACCACTGTTAAAAAGATCTTTAGAGCTGGTTACTATTGGCCCACCCTTTGTCAAGATATCCATAAAATGGTAATTTCCTGCCATAAATGCCAAATATTTGAGGGCAAAAGAAAACTATTGCCATTACCTTTGCATCCAATTTATGTTGAATCTCCTTTTCAACAATGTGGCCTTGATTTTATTGGAGAAATCCATCCCGCCTCCTCTGCCCAACACAAGTGGATCCTCACTACAACTGACTATTTTATAAAATAGATAGAGGCCATCCCTTCTAGAACTACCACGGACTCAGTAATCATCAAATTCCTTGAAAACCATATTCTATCTCGATTTGGCTGTCCTAGAAAGATTATCATTGATAATGTTATTGCTTTTAGATCCAAGAGAACGGTGAACTTTTGCCACAAATATTAGATTACATTGGGCCATTATATATCTTATTACCCTCAAGGTAATGGGTTGGATGAATCCTCAAACAAAATCTTGGTGAACATCATTAAAATATTGCTGGAAGAAAAAAAAAATCATGGCACAACAAACTAGTACATGCACTATGGACAGGCAGATTAAAAAATAAAAAAAGCAATTAGAATGTCTCCCTTTCAGCTAGTGTATGGAGCAGATGAAGTTTTCCCAACAAGCTTGGGAGTACCAGTGATGAAGCTCATCCAAGAAGCATAGACTAAAGAAAATGATATGCAAAGAAGAATAAATCAGACTGTCCAGCTGCAACAAACCAAAGAAGAAGTAAATAACAGAACACAGCAAGTGCAGGAAAACATCAAGAAGCTGTTTGACAAAAGAACCAAGGCAAATGATTTCAACATTGGAGACAAAGAGCTGAAGTGAGAATCAAGAAGAGAGGACAAAGGCAAGCATGGTAAATTCGACAATCTATGGAAAGGTCCATACATCATCCATTCTCCAAGAGGTAACAATGCATTTTTCCTACAATAAATGGATGGAATAGAATTATCAGGAGGTCTTGTCAATAGCAGGATGCTCAAGCATTATTTTTGTTGAAAATCTCAGTTTAAAGCTTTATTCATTGTATATAACACTGCTTGAATAAAAAGACTCGAAAATAAAAATGAAAAAACAAAGAAAATAAGAAAAGAGGGAAGATAAAAAGAAAAGATAAAGCCCCATACCAAAAAAGAATATTTCTGAAAGTGTGCAAGTCCAAATGCCACTATTTTTGAATAAGAAGTCTTGTTCCGTCATATAGCCTAATCATGATTGAACAAGTTTTAAATTTCTGTTGATAAGTTAGTAAATGAATATGTTCCAAACTATTTAAAATTGGCTTGCCAGTAGATTGATAGGAAAAGATGGGTGTTCCAAAGTGCATATCTAAACCAAAGAGAAAAGGGAGGGATGAATGTCAAACTCTAGATTATAGCCCTCAGTTTTTAGTTTTACTTTTTGCAAAAATAAAATATGTGTGAAGCTTGTCCCAAATGCCACAACTCATGACAAATCAAATTTCTTAATCTCGATTTGGTCATGTTTTCAATTTCCTGTTGATATATTAGAGAATGGAAATATGTCAAATTGTTTAATATTGACAGATAAGTAGATTAGGTAGAGAAATAAAAGAGCTAATCAGTCTAATTTGAGCCTTTGGATTATATAAGGATAGAATTATATATTTTTTCTTTCAAAAATAAAAATGATGTCGAGGGTTTGCCAATCTAAATGCACCCAAATGAAAAAAAAAATGTTAGAATAGTATGATGGGTAGGTAGAATTGGGTTGAAGAATTTTTTTTTTTCATATTTTAGAGATCACAGCTTCAAAGAACAGTAGCAAATCAGCAATCGAAGAATGAGGAATCAGCCAAGTATAATCAAGGCAGTGATCTACAATTCCAGAGATTTGAACTTTAAGGTTTTTGACACCTCCTAAGGGAGCTGCTCTTCCCAGCACGAGTCACTATTATCCTCCTGTATTCTATAGTTTCCCTAGGTGACTATGGATTTTCTATAGACTACTAAAGATAACGTTCCTTGACTATCAACTATCTTCAGAAATCTCACAGCTTTCATTATCTTTATCAAACCTTTTTTCATTACATCTCAGTTTGCTTTCTCAAAATCACTCTTTTTCTCTAAAAACACACATTGGGCTTTAATCCTCTCATTCTCACCTTTTCCCCAACCCAAAAAACTCACCTTGACTCCTAAAAACCCCATTAACCCCCCTCCCTTCACCATTCTTCCTTATTTGCACTAAAACAATGTAAAAAGTCCCTTTTTACATTGTTTTCAATATAAAATTAAACCTTGCGAGACCCTTTGTTATATATTAAAACCCTGTTTTAACATATAAAATGCCCATTTCTTCGTTTTTTTTAAACCCGACTCCTTTTTGTTTTATAAACTCGCCCCTTTGTAAAATTTTAAACCCTCTGCTTAATATTTTTAACCTCTGCTCTTTATTAAAAAACCCATATAAACCTCCCCCCTCCTATTATGAAATAAGCACATCTGCTTGTTTTA
Source organism: Pinus albicaulis (assembly GCA_034641835.2). Classification (NCBI taxonomy): domain Eukaryota; kingdom Viridiplantae; phylum Streptophyta; class Pinopsida; order Pinales; family Pinaceae; genus Pinus; species Pinus albicaulis. The sequence continues at coordinate 1,276,548,773 of CM076574.1, read as the reverse complement.
TTAACCCCCGAGCCCACTTTTCACCAAACCCTGCACCACGAATAAAACTCAGCCACCTCTCCACTCGGACCCCACTCCCTTTGACTTGCCCATCGCTCCCAAAAATCTCGACCATTATTGATCTCTCCCCCAGGATCCAACTTTCGATAATGCTTATCACACATTTAATAGTGCAGGGGTTAAACAACCCCTAGCCTTGTGAAATGGGCGGTATTTGCCCATGTACCCTCTGCCACACATCACCTTCTGAGTGTAATTGCACCCGATTTCCCGAACCTGCTTACCACTCCTCATTTTGTGCGATAAAATCACCTTACAGCCTCCTGTCAAAACCCAATACCATCGCCTCCATTAAAACTTTCCAGAGCCCTGTCACTCTGCAATAAAGCCCTGAGCTGCCATTTACCACCTTCGCAAACGCTCCAACAACCCAAAAACCCTAAATAAACATAGAAAGCCATTCAACGCAGGTTTTAAGATAACAACTTATTTTTGTGCATATTTCATGGCAGGAATGCGAGAAATGCATTCCAAGGGTCCAAAATCGTTCGAATAAGAGTTATGGGTGATGATCCAGAAAACTTGTTTCGTTAAAAGGATCGGAGACATATGATCGAGCATAATCGCCAATGGATCATGATTATTGGTGGTTATCCAAGCACTCCAACAATAGAAGATGCTCCACTGTTAGCAAACAAACGCAGAGTTAAAGTTGAAGGAAGACAAAGAAGTCAAAGGATTGTGGCAGTGAAGATTAGAGGGTTAATGATTAAATCCGGAATTAAAAGACAAATCAAAGGGACTAGTCACAAATCAGAGATAAAAGAAGAATTAAAGGAAAAGACAGTAAGGTAGACAGTTAAAGGATAAATCCAGGTTTAAAGACCTAGATAGAGCTTAAAGGATTAATTAAGGCAAATATTAGCACAGAGACAGATCTGAATGACTTAACACAAGGCATTTACTTCTTCAGAAACACATTTTTCCACTTACAACATGTTTTCTTTTAATAAAGACATTACTAGTTATTGAGACAGTCACAGATATTTCTCAACTACTCAGAAGTTATTACAAAGTTATTAAAAAAGCCTTAAAATAAAATATTTTGAAATTTTAGCTCAAACAGTTAAGTTAGAAGTTATTATAACAATAAGTCACTCTCAGATATTTTTCCTTGGGCCTTGCATGGTCTCAAACGTTAAAAATGCATTAAATTTGTAATAAATAACATCTGAAACACTATCTTAGGATCACCTCCTCATTTTGTAGATAAATACTGCATGTATCATTCATTTTTAGTGTTGGTTGGTTGGTTAGTTGGCTGATTGTTGGTTGTTGAGCTAGTTGAAGATTGCTAGGTTGGATTTGAGAAAGCTCTGAGTTGTAGAGATCTATTGTACTAGAGTAATGTGACTGTTTTGAACATTAGTAATACAAGCACGTTCACAGGATTCTTGAGCTATGTTAATGGTGGCATTTTCATTCTTTATCAATGTTTCCCTTCTGTTTTGCATTATGTCCATTATTTCTATGATAAAAGAACATAAATTTTAGATTAGGATATGCTATCTTGGTACCCTCTTTCTTTTTGCATTCTTTATCTCAATGTTTTCTTCTACAAGGTCTGATTGGAGAATTATTAATTACTCTCTCGTTCTACCTAGCTTTTTGTCTTGGAAATGATTTAATAGATTCAAGCCAAAGAAGTATATGGTATGTCTTGTCCTTTGGTGTAGCTTGAAATATTGTTTCTAGGACCTTTCTTTGAAGTTTATTTAGTAGAGTCCAGCCAGGGAAATCTATGGTATGTCCTATCCTCTAGTTTGCTTCAAACTGTTGCTTTGAAGGTCTTAGAGTGTTTGATTAAAGAATATAGGTGTATCTTGCTCTTTAGTTGCAATCATTGTTATCATAATTTTTTTCTTTGTCTCAAAGTAATCCTAGGATTGCTCGATTGTTGTCTTAAAGGTTTGCTTACTAAAGTCAGGCCAAAGAAGTCTATGGTATGCCCTGTCCTTTGGTTTGCCTCAAACAGTTACCTAAAAGGCTTTCCTTGTTGAAGTAGAGTTAAAATATTGTTAACTGATTTTTGGTTTTACTGTTTTCATAACTTATTTTCATTTCATATGCCATATAATCTAAGAGATCCAGTTAATATAGTTAGCTTTCCCTATGAAAACCCTTGCAGAGTTAATAAACAATTAAATCATTTTATGACTCCATATCCCAATCGATTAATGTTTCTCATGGTCTATCTATTCAGCTAAAACACTCCCTCAATTAATCACAACATTGATCTATCAACCTATCGATCAATCAATCAAAACAAACAAGTCCTTAGAACTTCATAACTAACCTAAAATCATAAAACAAAACCATAAAGCATATCATTTATAAACACTGATATAGGGAGAGATCTCTCTGAGTCCACGCATGCTATGCCCTTGGACTCCAAAGTGGTTTGATGTGGTTCCCTGCAGAGTTGGTTCTTGCCAATCTTGCAAATCACGAGGAGCCAACGGACTCTACATTAAGTACTTTTGTGATCATCCTTGGCTCTTGCACTTATTTGTAGGTTAATAGGGTGGGAATAATAGTTGTATCGAACATACAAATTGTCTCGATGATGTCTGGTATTTAGGTAGATATTTTTCTTGGAAAATGTAAACGCCAACTTTTGAAATATTTTTCCACCATATACATTCTTGGAGTGTTAAGAAGATATAATGAAAGAGCTTGGCCTAGTTTCTACAATAATAACCAAAACACCTTCAGCCTGTAAAAAGCTACGAGTTCGCTCAAAAAGATCTTGCCCAAGTTTCTGCAATAAAACTCAATACATCTTAAGCGAGTAAAGAGATATGGGCTCACTCAAAAAGAAGAAACGTATTCCTAAACAACTAGCTTGCCATATATTCATGTGGCGTAGGGATTCAAAATCCAAATTTCAGAGGGATTCAAAATTCAAAGTTCAAATGAGAAAAGAAAGCTTTAATTGCGTTCAAAAGGGAGCATGTTGAATATTAGGAGGACGAAGGAGAAGGTACAGATACATGGCAGCCAATATTTCGCAGGGCTATTTTCCCATTAATTCCCTTTATCTACCAATGACCATGTCTCCCAATGGTAGCCTTTGCAGCCCGTGCCATGCACTCCATGTCATTGAAATCCTTGCATATCATTTGGTACCTGTATTGGGAACCTTAGCGATTAAATTCAAAAACTCACCAAGATCTCTTGCTCTTTACCTCGGGTTTTACCTCGGGTCATACGCATAGAACTGTGAAGCTCGAGGTCATATCGTGATTTAATTAAAATGTTACGCTAGGGTCATAAGCACAAAAAATAATTCATATTTTGGTTTGATCAAACTATGAAGCTCAGGTCATGCACGTAGAACATAACTCTTCATTTTCAGCAAACAAGTATGGGAAAAAATTGGAGCGAGGGTGGCAAAAACTAGACAGTAGCAACATCGGGTTACATGTTTTTGAATGTGAGTTTAAATTTAATTTCTCTTCATAGCACCCCCTATGCATCCTCAGTGGGTCTGATCTTACACATAATATAAGTTGTATAGGAGTCTTATACCAAACAATCATGATTTATTTTATTTTATTGATTGGATCCAACTTATGTTGGAATTTCTGAAAATTCCAAGAACAAACACTGGAGAATAAAACTCCCCTCTAAACACAGAGAAAATATTAAAATTGCATTCACAGTGACAGAGTTTCCACACTTAAAACAGATTTCTATTTCTTCAAAAACTGATACAAACTCTTCCTCAACACAGAGGGATTACAACTGCTGGACTGCTGCAAACACAGTGCCAGAATAACATACTCTGTCTCTCTAAAACTTTCACTGATGTGCATACAAAAATATTTCACACTACTGTGTAAAAACACTCTGTCTCTATCTATTACAAAAAAAAAACTCTCCATCTCACACAAATATCACTGCTGTGTTTTTTTTTTGTTTTTCCCGCACTGCTGTGCATTTATTTCTGTTCTGTGTAATACATTAAAACAAATTTACAACTCTGTCCTTTTCTTGTACTCACGCACTTTACAAAAACATATGACATTATAATATGTTAATATATATATTATAAATATTTTATATTTATAATATATATATAACCAAATGTTAAAACAAGTATACTGCGGTAACAAAAATTGACTCAAGGTTAAAAACATTTAAAAAAAACTTGATGCGGCAAATGTAAACCAAGTCAAAGGTACTTAGAATAGACTTTCCTTTATGCTTTCCGAGGGGGTTGTGAAGGTCATCTTCCCCAGCTCTCATACCCACGCGGAATGGTTGTGTTGTAGTGTGTGGGGACCACTACAATCGTGGCTCTGTTTTTAAATTAAAACAGGGATTTTGTCGTGTAATTCAAAACTTTGATTTGTTGGTTGGTAAGAACTTTACTGCTGGTGGGTGAATCGTTAATTGCAGAGCTGACTGGTTGCGTGAAGATCAAATGTGCAGATTTCTTGTTGTTGCTGTTGTCCTTTAGATTTCCTTTCAAATTAATTCGTTGTCCGGCTAATTTCTCTGGGCAGTTGGAAATTAAATTCCAACACCTTTCTTAATTTCAACTGGTTTTCCTCTGCATACCTGTGACATTTCAACGCTGATTAAATCACTTTTTTGTTAATGGCTTGTAGGAGGATATCAACAATTGTCTCCTCTCATTTCCAATGCTTAAAAAACATCTGCTCATTGCTCACCACAATTGAGAAACTTCTTTGTAATCTATGTGTTTTGTTCTCTTGTGAAACACAAAATTCTTTGACAATGCAATAGCTGAGCTATTGTCACAATGAATCACTGTCCCTTTTACCTGTTCTTGGCACAAACATCTTAGCATTCTTCTCATCCAAACTGTTTGACACGCTGCCGCTGTAGCTGCCACATACTCTGCTTCTGCTGTAGATAATGCTACAATCGGCTGTTTCTTAGAAGCCCATGAAATGGCTCCTGAACCCATGTGAAAAACATAACCGGAAGTGCTCTTCCGATCATCTACACTTCCAGCCCAATCACTGTCAGTGTATCCAACTAATTCTGAATTTTCTGAAGCTGTATATAAAATACCAAATCCTTTTGTACCTTTAACATACCTCAGAATTCTCTTTGCTGCCTGCCAATGTGCTTCTTTTGGCTTCTCCATAAATCTGGAAATTAAACTGACAGCGTGCATAATATCCGGCCTAGTTGCAGTCAAATACATGAGGCTACCAACTATGCTTTTATATAAACTTGGATCAAAATCCTTGCTACTATCATCTCTACTCAACTTCAATCCCATTACTGTGGGAGTAATTGCAGCTTTGCACTCCTGCATTTTAAATCTTTCTAAAACTTGATTCACATACTTTGCTTGAGAAATAAAAATCCCTTTTTCATTTTGTTCTACTTCTATTCCTAAGAAGTATTTCAACAAACCCATGTCAGTCATTTCAAATTCATCTTTCATGACTGTTTTAAAATTTTCAACAAGGTAATCATCATTACCTGTAAAAATTAAATCATCAACATATAAAACCACAATCAACAATTTACCATCCTTTTCTTTGATGTAGAGGGTGGGTTCTCCCTCACACTTTTCAAATCCATTTTCCAGTAGATAGGAGTCTATCCTACTGTACCACGCTCTTGGTGCTTGCTTCAGCCCATAAAGAGCTTTCTTCAATCTGCAGACTTTGTGCTCTTGGTCTTTTTTCTCATATCCCAAAGGTTGTTCCACATATACCTCTTCCATTAAAACTCCATTTAAAAATGCAGATTTTACATCTATCTGGTATACTTTCCATTTGTTTTGTGCTGCTATGGACAGCACTGCTCTTATGGTCTCCATTCTTGCAACCGGTGCAAAATTTTCTTCATAATCTATGCCATGTTTATGCTTTTATCCCTTGACAACAAGTCTGGCCTTGTGTCTTTCTATCTTTCCTTCAGCATTGCCTTTGGTCTTATAGACCCATTTAACACCAATGGCTTCTTTGCCTTCTGGGAGATCAACCAACTCCCATGTTTTGTTCTTCTCTATGGAATTTATTTCATCATCCATAGCTTCTATCCATTTTCTGTCTTTAATAGCATCTTCAAAATGAGTAGGATCATCAACTTGACAATACAAAGAAAATAAGGAATTCATACCTTCATTTGCTTCTCCTTGCTCACAAATTTCTCTAAGACTTCTGAACTTTGTTCCTTTTTCACTTGGTGTAGCCGTGCTTGATGAAGCACTTAATTCTGCTCCACGTGGTGTGCTTGGTGATGCACTCCCACTTCTCAAGGGTGTTCTTGCTGCCGCTTGAGGCGTCCCTTGCTGTCCTTGTGCTGGTGGAGGTTGTGCTACGGATGGGTTGTTGATTTCAACCACATCTCCCTCATCTTCATCATGAGATAAACAGCTTTTGACATTGACTGTTTTCTCAATGCTTCCATCCCATGCTTTCTCTTCAATGAATTGCACATCTCTGCTTATTACAAATTTTTTTGTGGATGGGTTATACAACCTGTATCCTTTGGAATCTTCACAATATCCAAGGAAAATACACTTCTCCCCCTTACTATCCAACTTCTTTCTCAACTTGTCTGGAATATGTGCATATGCCACACATCCAAAAACTCTCATGTGGGTGACTCCCTGTTTTCTGCCACTCCATGCTTCTTCTGGAACTTTTTTCAACACTGCTTTTGTGGGACATCTATTTAAAATATACACAACACAGTTTGCTGCTTCTGCCCAATACTCATTCGGCAATTGTTTTGCCTTTATCACACTTCTCACCATTTCCATTATGGTTCGATTCTTCCTTTCAGCAACTCCATTCTGTTGCGGTGTGTACCTTGTGGTAAACTGTCTGTGTATGCCATTCTCTCTACAAAAATGCAGAAATTCTTTTGATATATATTCTCCTCCTCTATCAGTTCTGAGAACTTTAATGTGCAGCCCGCTCTGTTTCTCTACAAGAGCTTTAAAATGGCAAAATTTTTGAAAAACTTCACTCTTATATTTCAGAAAATAAACCCACACTTTTCTTGTGAAATCATCTATGAAGGTCAGCATGTAATTGCTGCCTGAAACTGATGCTATTTGCATCGGCCCACATAAATCTGAGTGAATGATCTCTAAGGGTGCTTTTGCCCTTATGCTTTTCCCTGATGGAAAATTTTCTTTGTGTTGCTTTCCCAAGATGCAGCCTTCACATAGGCTGACAGGCTTCTCAATCAATGGTAAACCTCTTACCATTCCTTTTCTGTGCAGCAGATTTAATCCTCCAAAATTGAGATGTCCAAATCTCAGGTGCCATAACCAGTTTACATCTTTCTCTTCCTTCTGAAAGGCTTCTTGTGTTACAGCTGCTATACTCTTTCCTTTTCCCTTCAAGTCAATGTTGAGCTTGAGTGGAAACATTCTATTGCTGGTCATTTGAATTTCAACAATAATTTTCTTGCTTGGAGGTATATCTTTTATTGTGCACACATCATCTTTGAAAACTACATTGTAACCTTTGTTTATGAGCTGCCCAACACTCAAAAGATTACATTTCAGACCTGGAACATAATACACATCAGGGACAAATTTCTGCTCACCATTTCTTGCTCTAATACTAACTCTGCCTTTTCCTTTTACAGAGATTTTAGTATCAGTCCCTGTGGTTACTTCAGATTTTACTTCTTCATCTAGATTGGCAAACATTGCTCGATTTCCAGTCATGTGATTACTACAACCTGAATCTAAGAACCAAACATCATCTTCTCTATCTTGTGCTACATTACATGCTAGTAGCACATTACTTGGGTTCTTTTCTTCTTTTGCTACATTAGCATTCTGTTTATTTTTCATGTCATTTTTCTTCTTTCTGCATTCACTGGCATAGTGCCCATATTTTTTGCAATAATAACATTGGAAATTGGATTTGTCATACCTTTGTCCATGAGCATGTTGGTGTTGATGTTCACCTTGCTGGCTGTTGCATTGGATGTGGCTCTGACTTTCACTGTTGCCCCTTCCATGTGAATGTGAAAGGCTGTTCCTTCCACCTTTGTTCTGACTTCTACCTCTTCCTTTTCCTTTTCCTTGACCTCTTCCTTTTCCTGAAGGCATTTGGGTCTTGAAAGCATGTTCAAGAGATGAGGTTTCATCTCTGCTCAATCTATGTTCATGAGTTATTAGTGAGGCATGAAGTTCATTCACTGTGAACTGTGAGAGATCTTTGGTCTCTTCTATGGTGGTAACAATTACATCAAACTTTGAGGGTAAGCATCTCAAAAGTTTCTCCACAATCCTTCTTTCTTTAAGAGTTTCTCCATGGGATCTTATCTGATTTACAATCCCAATCACATGTGTAAAAAATGTATCAACACTGTCTGACTCTTTCATGCAAAGAGTTTCAAAATCCCTTCTCAGCAATTGAAGTTTTGCTGTCTTAACTTTCTCCATACCCTGATAGGCTACTTTCAGAGTTTCCCATGCATCCTTGGATTTCTTAGCTGCTGTTATCCTTGGAAACACACTTTCACTTACTGCCTGATACAATAAGAAGAGAGCTTTGGCATCCTTCTTTCTATTGTTCTTCAATAAATCCTTCTCTGCTTGACTTAAGGCATTAAAGGCCTGCTCATCAGCTGGTTCTGTAAAACCATCTTTTACAAGTTCCCATAGGTCTTGTGATACAAACAGGGCTCTCATGGTAATGGCCCAATAATCATAATTCTTTCCATTAAATTGTGGAAGTTGCACATTTCCAAGACTCATTCCTGTACTTGGTCCAGCCATTGCTATTAAACTGAACTTAAACAAATTGTCTTCCTTTTCTCTAGAAAAACAAACTCTGTTAGACAAAAAACAACAGTTCTATTATCCTTTGAGAAATACCTGAACTTTGACCTCTGTTGAGCTTTTCACTCTGCTGGAGAAATCACTACAACAAGTCTTCTTCTTCAGCTTCTTTGAAACCTTCAAAGAGCCTAAAAAAGCTCCGATACCATGTTGGAATTTTTGAAAATTCCAAGAATAAACACTGGAGAATAAAACTCCCCTCTAAACACAGAGAAAATATTAAAATTGCATTCACAGTGACAGAGTTTCCACACTTAAAACAGATTTCTATTTCTTCAAAAACTGATACAAACTCTTCCTCAACACAGAGGGATTACAACTGTTGGACTGCTGCAAACACAGTGCCAGAATAACATACTCTGTCTCTCTAAAAATTTCACTGCTGTGCATACAAAAATATTTCACACTACTGTGTAAAAACACTCTGTCTCTATCTATTACAAAAAAATAACTCTCCGTCTCACACAAATATCACTGCTGTGTTTTTTTTTTGTTTTTCCCGCACTGCTGTGCATTTATTTCTGTTCTGTGTAATACATTAAAACAAATTTACAACTCTGTCCTTTTCTTGTACTCACGCACTTTACAAAAACATATGGCATTATAATATGTTAATATATATATTATAAATATTTTATATTTATAATATATATATAACCAAATGTTAAAACAAGTATACTGCGGTAACAAAAATTGACTCAAGGTTAAAAACATTTAAAAAAAACTTGACGCGGCAAATGTAAACCAAGTCAAAGGTACTTAGAATAGACTTTCCTTTATGCTTTCCGAAGGGGTTGTGAAGGTCATCTTCCCCAGCTCTCATACCCCCGCGGAATGGCTGTGTTGTAGTGTGTGTGGACCACTACAATCGTGGCTCTGTTTTTAAATTAAAACAGGGATTTTTCCGTGTAATTCAAAACTTTGATTTGTTGGTTGGTAAGAACTTTACTGCTGGTGGGTGAATCGTTAATTGCAGAGCTGACTCGTTGCGTGAAGATCAAATGTGCAGATTTCTTGTTGTTGTTGTTGTCCTTTAGATTTCCTTTCAAATTAATTCGTTGTCGAGCTAATTTCTCTGGGCAATTGGAAATTAAATTCCAACAACTTAAGGGATGACTTGGAGGGAGCTAGATGTGAAAATATAAAAGAGTAAAGCTTCTGGGTGAGAAACATAAACGAGAAGACAAGTCCATCAGATGCCAACCTTGGACCTCAGAACCTTTATTTATCCTTAAGCTAATAGCATCTCACCACATACCTCCTTTTTCCCTTCAACATAAGCCAGCTACATAGATGACAGTCCCACAGATGAAAACCTTTTATATTGTTTTTCATGCTTTGAAACTTATTATTTTTCTTCTGTGATTTTGAGACATATATTTTTTCCTTTATATTTTTGTCTGTTCGTAATTATTTTGTTATCGGATTTGATTTTTTACAGGATTTCTAGAAGATGATAGATGGAAACAATTTTCCATTATTCGAAATTTATTTTTATGAAATTTAATAACTAGAACAAACTATTATAGTATTTTTGATATATCTTCATTAATTTTTTGTTGGATGATGGTTGCGAGATGGAGTGGTATGCGTACAACTCAGATGGTTTTTAATGGTATATTTCTGGATAGTTTACATCTAGTAGAAAACTCGTTGGCCATTTCAATAAGGAGAAGTGGAAGGTAAAGCTAACTCTAAATATATTTAACTTACTTTGGTAGATATATTTTCTATCTCGCTTTAAGGACATCCATATTTTTGAAATGGGAACTATCTTTTTCATAAATTTTCCCCTTTCGCACATAATTTCATCTCTATGAACCGTTTTTGGTTGGGATGTGTTTTAATATTAAAGATTAAAATAGAGCACAATGGGATTTGAATTAGTTCTTTTACATTGGTTGCTTTCATGATACTAGCATTTATGTATATTGAAGTTTTAACAATGTATTTCTCTAGATTTTTATTTTTCTAATTACTTTTTTATTTTTGTGAGATTTAAATTTGGAAAATTGTGGTTCAGGATATTGAATAGGTATAGTTTTTATTATTAAGTTATATTTATTTTTAAAATAAATATAACTTAATAATAAAAACTATACCTATTCAATATCCTGAACCACAATTTTCCAAATTTAAATCTCACAAAATATATATATATATATATATATATAATTTTAAATTTAATTTTTGGTATAAATGGGAATTCTAGTATAATTTTTTTTTGTATTGTCAATCTCTTAAAAGTTCTATTTATTTCCCATATAGATATTATGTTTATTTTTATTTTTTTTAAATGAAAGATCAAAGAATTAAAATAAATGTAGAGAATAAAGAAATAAAAATATCTCCAATTTGTAGGTGAATTTGTTATGATGTTGGTTGCAAAGTTGTATATCTACTCATATTTATCTAGATACATTTAATATGTAATAGCCATTTGCCTAAATATGAAAGATTGAATCTAATTTTGATTATTTAATTGAAGACTAGATATTGGTGTATGAAAGTTTGTACCTAGAATCTTAAGAGAAATGTAGTTACAATGGGAGGAAAAAATGTGAAGATGAAATTTCCTTTGAAGAATGTAGGGGCAAGCAACACCAATCACTGTAATGATTGTAAATTTTAGTTAAATTATTTATTGTCTAGTATAATTTATAAAATATGTTGTTCCCTAATCATATAAGTTATAATTTAGAATCTTCACAATTCATATTATTTATAATCATTATCACTCTTAATATCTATAATTTTTCTTAGCACTTATCATTCGTGATTATTATTTGCATAACACTTCATCCCTAAGGAATTTAACTATTTTCCCTATTTCACCCACACCCACTACCTTTTTCCTATTTTACTTCCACCATGCCTTTATCCATCACCCATGAACCATGCCTATATCCATCACCAAGTGCTCCACCATCTACCAAGGAAGGAGAGTCTTCTCCATTACCTTAGATCTTCATGGTGATAATGAGTATTTGATCAAAATCTTATCATGAACCAAATAAATTGATTCTATGCATTTTGGCTTTTACAATTAATTGGTTTTTTATTTTTTGCAGCAATATAAATTTCGAAATGCACTTGGGAGTGCCAACCGTGGCGAGGGTGAATTATAGACCCAATTTCTAGATCAGTGATGATGCCATTTTTTCATTATGTCATTTATGGACATGAGCTTCCGTTGTTTTTGAATACCAATACAAGAATTTGAACTTGTGTATATGACAATGTATTCATTGGATTTTAAATTCACGATGTGGATTTAATGTTATATTCTATCAATGTTACATTACTTTTGATGAATGTAGTTAGAATGGATTTATTTTTTTCATTTACAAGCTATCAAGTTTGCAAGTTAAGTTACTCTTATATGTATATCTTATTCAATGTTGCATGCATGGACAACCATATCATTACCATGGAGCTCTGCTTAGTTATAATAATACATGGATCATGTACATGAAGAGAGCAGATATTTATTTTAATTTTTAATTTATGAAAAGAAAAACTAAAGTTTTAAAGTATAGTATCCATTCCTTGTAATAAAATCTACAAAAATAGATAAAGTTTTTTAAAGTACAGTATATGTTCCTTGTAATAAAATCTACAAAAATAGATAAAGTTTTAAGCCTTTACCACTTCAATACTAACATTTAAATATGAAAACTTTGTTGATAAGTGGTGTAGTATTATTTAAATATTTTTTTTGGTTTTACATATATTTTAACAATTCCTTTCTTTATCTATAAATAGGGCACAAAAAATATCTATGGTAAGAATACAAAGAAGTGTGTAAGATTTAGTTGAGATGTGGGTTCCCCTTATTGTGGTTGGACATTTTCCCACATAGTGTGGAACATGTGAATTTTACAGCATGAAGTACCTTAACATAACACCCTATCACCATCTACTCTAAAAGTTAAATAGATTATAACTTTAAAAAAATAGTTAATATTATTATTATTAATTATAAAGAAAAATTTATATATATATATATATATATATATATATATGAAAAAACATAGAATATTTTTAATCATGAAATTCAATGCTAATGTAATATGCTATAGGTATTTTGAACTTGTAGATATAGTTTGTTACAATGCCATGGTCGAATACCAAATTTTTAAGAAACCATAACTCATGTTTATATCGCACATGTTAGTAATTATCAACAATTTCATTTAAATTTGTATCACATGAACATGAACAATGGCTTTTTAGGCATGATATTAACTCATGATTGTATCAAAGCATATTTACAAATTAAGAAGAGTGGTAATGAGGATGAATTTTCATTGTTGAAATGTTGTTACATGTTTTTTAAAATGTGCATATGTTTAACTCATATATTATTATTTTTTTAATTAGTTATTATTATTATTTAAAATAGTTTTATAATTTAGTTAATTGTTATGAAGTTTTTGAATCTTGTCAATGTGAATTGTGTCATCAAATACCTGTTTTGATGGGTATGGATGTTTAATAAAAATTAACCAATTTAATTAAAAAGGAAAAAATGGCATAACTATTTTTTAGATAAACCTCAACCTTTGATCTGAGAAAACTAATAAGAATTTTCTATAATACTCGATAGCCACTTGTGAAATAAACCATTTTTCATATTCAAGTGGATTCGTTAAAAGTTGTCTCATATTTGGGGGCTCTAGGCATGATTATGGGATATATAGGGTTCCTTCCATGCTATTCACAACATTATTTTCTTCTTCCATCCTACATGCCAGGTTGGCTTGCTTTCTTGTCTCCTCATTGTTTCCTCTTAGAATATGGTAGAATTTTACCTTGTCAAAGAGAGGAATCATTCATTGGGCTCGCTTAATGACTTGATTTAACATCATATTATGGGAAGGAGTATTATTTTTTTTATTATCAGCATATATTCCCATAGGATTTGAAGCTCCTTGATGCCCTTATTATTTGCGAGAGACAAACGTAGGAGTAAGTCATGAATATGCATATGCATGATTGTTTGTTTTCCTTCCTAAGCTCCATGCATATCTATATTCAACCTTTGCATCAGGATTAGTGAGAATCCCTCACCCTCCTGCCACCTCAAGATTTCCTTTTGAGGCACCATCAAATTGAAGTGTCCATTGTTTTGAAAACATTTAGCTAATCCACCATTCCCTCTTAATATAGTTTTAGAATCCATAGAGCATGGGGAGGGGTGAATTTTGGCCTTAAATGAGGGGTAGGGGGGTTAACCCATGGTGCCATACATGCTGATTCACTTTGGTCTAAAGAAGGATCATGCTCTAGCTTATTAATCTCCATACACAGCGCAAGCGCTTTCATTGCCACCAATTGAGCTAAGGGGTAGTTCATTCTGAAGATCACCTTGTTCCTAATTAGTCATATTTGCTAGAAGACATAATTACAGAGGGTTGTCGAGATATTTTTGAAATTATTTTTGGCCTAAAGGGAGCTCGAGTAATATTTGGGACAGGAATTGTAAAGGATGAGGATGCCAGATGACCATGTGACCCTGTGGAAAAGAGGCCCCAACGAAACCACCCAAAATTTCTTTGTCACCTAAAATTTTAAGAAGAGATTAGGGATGGATTCTTCTTCATTTTCACTAAGTGGGCATCTTGAGGGACCAATCTTTGTTGAGCCATATGCCACCCCAATTTAAAATTTTAATTTTAATTTTGTCAAGTACTTTTTTCTAGGCTTGGGGAGTATCCCTCCTCAACGATATTGGGAATCCCTCCATGTGCTCGAAAAAATGTCATTGGGTTACCCTATTGGTTGTAAAATAATAAAAATAAAAGCATAGGATGTGCAGAAGTAAATATTTGATAGAGGAATGCAAACATAAAATTATAGAAAGAATAGATAGTAAGAAAATAATAAGCATAATTTACCTGGCGAGAAGAATCCATGGTTGAGCACAACTCTAGATGGGTAACTTGGGAGAAGAATTAAACAAAGTTAAGTAGACATCCTTCCCTTTACCTTTGAATAAAAAAAAAAACGAAAATATGAATTAAAAATCCAGGTAGAGATAGAAAAAGAAAAGATAATTTAAGAAGCATATAATTTGCAGTGAAGGTTTTACCCTTGAAAACAAAATTGGAATGCTTGCTCAACACCAAAGGCTTTAGCACGAGGAACTGGAAATTTCAGTGTCGAATGCTGGTATTCTTTATGGGATAGAGGAAATCGGGCTGTGATGGAGCTACCACCTGGATTTTAATAGCTAATAAGCCATGTAGAAATAACCCTCATGACACTTGGATCGAAGAAGTTAGGCACTTGGGTGAAAACATAAGCCTTCTCATGGAACCCTTAACTCCCAGAGTGAAATATGCTAGTTAATGGAGTATTAAAACATGATCTAATATTACAACCTTTGCACAATGAATGGAAAAAAAATCATGCTAGAGTAATACAAGTTAAGGGAAATATGAGATAGAGGAACCTCGTATGAAGCTATCCTTTTTAAGCATTACTTGATTTCCCATACCCACCTTCTAGGCAAGCAAGGTAGAGAGCCAAGAGAAAGCATTCGATAGTGGAAATATGTTGGATAGTACAATATATATGTACCAATGTTTATGTTTGTATAATGTGCATTGATATTTATTATTTTATAATGTGCAACCATTAATTTGAAAATAATTTTATGTTAAAAATGATTTATTTTATTTATAAAAAAAATATTCTATAATTTGTTTAAGTTTTTTTTTTTATAAAATTTATAGTAATTATGTAATGAGAATCTATATTAAAAAGATAATATGATAAAAAAATTAATTTAAAAATGATATACTAAATTATTTATAATTTTAATGATAACTATTGATTAATGTATTATGCCAAGAACAACCTTAAATGTCAGAAAAAGTGTTCATAATATAAGCCGAGAAGGGCATAAAAACTTTACTAAACTATTGCAAATAATGGAATTGAGTGGATCAAAAGATGACAAGCATAATAATATATGTTTTAACTTTTTACTAATAATATAGTAGTTAATAATAATAGTAGCTACATGTTTCAAACATTCTATTTTACAAATATTGAAATTTGTGTAGGTATTGAGAGTGAAGAAACAAAAAGTTCACCTAGGAATAGAAAAGTTGTGATGGAATTAAATGATAATCAATTGGTCCTTAGTTCATTTGGAATTATGTTGGAAGTTAACAAAATGACATAACTACATGGGATATAGTGGAAATAACATATACACATTAGTTTCACTTATAATTTTGGAAATCCAATAAATCCAAAAATCACAGTATGCTTAAATTTGATCAAAAGGATGTACAACATGGGATATAGTGGAAATAACATATATAAGTTATTTTCACTTATAATATAGAAATCCAATAAATCGAAAAATGACAGTATGCTTAAATTAGATCAAGTGTTTTTGTTGCAATAATTAAGGAGACATAAGAAAATTACATTATTGTATAATAATGAAAGAGAATCATTAAAGAATGGATGCTAAGCATGTTTTTTATAATATGTATATAATAGTCCTAAAAAATTACCAATTTTATATTTCTATCATATTTATTTAGAACAAAATATTAATTTTCTATTTTTCTTTTCATATTTCTAGAAATTAAAAAATTAAAGATACCAAATGAGATATAAATAAACATGCAAGTATGCTCAAGAAAAGGTGTACAAATATGGTCAAAGAAAAAGAAAAATTAAATCATTGGATGAGTTATCCTAACAATATGTGCATGAAATATAATGATCGAATTTTTAGGGTACTAAACATGTTAATTTTGGAGTTTTGAGTTGGAATCTAGAGAATTTTTATTTGGGCTAAATATTATTATTTATTATTTAAGATGGGTTTTTTACTGCAATTATCGATTTAACACTCTGAAAAATCCTTGAGACACACTGAGTGTGGAGAGTGTAGAACTCAAACTTGTGATTCCAAGAAATTCTTGTGGGAGACAAAAAAATATACGAGAAAATCCTTCAAAATATAAAACAAATAGAGTAAAACATTATTGAAAGATTTCAATTATTACATAAAATACTAATCATTGAAATGTTTTCTTGTTGCTAAAAAGAAGAGAAAATGAGACTAGAATAATAAGATATAAAAAAGTTAATTGATGTTTTCTTGTTTCAACATTCTATATTTGTTATGATACTTCCATTGATTTATTTTACAATATGCTAATGCACAAACCAAAATCATTCAAACATTTAATTAACATCCAAGTTGTAAGTATAGCTTGAAGTATCAAAAATTTAATTAAACAAATTGTAATTAAAAATATATTTTATTTTTCTTATTTTATAAATAATATAACACTAAATATAATTTCATTATATTTATACCCTACCATAACAATAAAAATCATAATAAATAAAGTATAATTTCATTATATTTATGCCTTATGGTGAACTATAAAACTAAAACTAGAATAAATAACATATGCCTTCAACTTTGAAGTTACATACGTAGTTACGACAACCAATATTTCCAAGGATATACGTTATTTAATGAAGCCTTTAAGAGACCCTCACCCATACAACATACAGATCATATATACATGGGCATCCAGGATTTTTTTTATCCGTCAGACTTGATTTGACTTCTTCGGTGCCAATAGATCGAGGAAAGAGCTTTCTGTGACTGTACCTGCCATGCATACAGGGTGTTTGAATTATGAATTTAAGTGGAGTAGATGTCTCCCAATACTTAGGTGACAACATCATGTTTCAATTTGAATTCGAATATAAGTGGGAGTAGATGTGAGTTTGTTGTTTTGATTATACGATGGAGTCAATATGTTCATTTCCTTATACTCTTGGATATCAAAGAGATGGGTAAAAACTTTACTATCCTGATAATTCAATCGCAATAGTCTTGTGTCCTCAAGAATGGGAAGAATATTGATCTTTGACACACAAATTTTATGGGAAATCAACCACTGTTACAAGTTCTTGAACTGCATCCTTTGAAAGACTAGTTATATTCTCATAGAGAAAAATTCCTCTAATGACATTTCATCATGGTATTTTCATGGTTTGTTGGAATAGCCGAGATTTTATCTTTATTCCCCCTAAAATTATTTGCCCCCTATTACACAGCATTTTTTCACTGTCCCTGCAATCCCCATCTCGCCCATTGGAGGGTCATTTTCCTGATCAATAAGCAATGTAATGCCTTACAAATACCATCATTGTATCCCTTTACATGCTAGTAATATTCCTTTTGTTGACAATTCATTGAGCAGGGACTTAAAAACCCTTGTTTTGCCTTGGCGTGTGTAGTTAGTTATGCCCTCGCACCAAAGGGGAAGATTAAAACTAGGCCTCGTGCCAGCTGGTGCTCTATCCCAGTTTTCCACCCACGCCAAGCTATTTATGTAATGCTTTTTAAAAATAGAGGTAGAGATTCCACTCCAACCACCTCGAGGATGAGTCATTAGGAGTGGTTGAACTGATAAACCATGGAATCCCTCCTTTAATTTATGGTTTCCACCTCTTATGGGACCTCCCTAAAGGATATGCCTCCCTCCCACCTTTGTAGGGATCCTAACCTCCTCCTTTCCCTCTATAAAAAGAAGCTATCTCTCTTTGCACAAGCTAGCTGAAGAGCTGAAGAAATGAACTTAGAGAATTAAACATATAGGAGAGATAGAATAAGAAGGAATTACTTTGAGAAAGCTTAAGTCCATGTCTTTTGAGAGAGATTGAGTCCATGCCTTTTCCGAATTCCATGATGAGCATCTGAGGTGCACTCTGACTGAACCCCGCTAGAGGAGACCTCGATGTCAAAGCTTTGGTTGTATCTCTTCCTTTCATTAATACATATACGTGACTACTGTTTGGTTCCACTTTTGTGTTATGACATTTGTTTAATGAAATATGTTTAGCCCTCTTTGACTGGCTAATATTTATGAATGAAATGTTATTATATCATATGCTGTTATTTTTTCTAATTCTATGTGTAGGTATCCGAGCATGACTGTGAAAGTATTGGGACTTTCCGAGACAGAAGCGAGAGGCCACCACCACTACAATAATGACGACAGCGTTGGACTCTAGGTAGGTTGATCTACTATGTCCTCTTTTCATTCAATAATTAGGAATCAACACTTTAGCATGTCTCTTTGTTTCTAGACCCACTCTAGGGCTAGAGGGATCGTCTATGTCCGCAGAGAGGATTTACCTGTATAACAAATTGGTGACTCCACTAGGGATCAGTGCGAGTTTGTCGTTTCATCTTGTTGGGTCAGTTTCAATCATTGATTTGTTAATTTTCCTTTCTTGGTTTTCCTGCTTTGTTTACATCTTCTGTTCAGCTCCAGATTGTTATCTGGGAAAGAGTTTCATTTTCAGTTGATTGCGTTAGATGCATTAGAGGATTTCTTCACATACTTTCATTATTTTATTTTGTTTGAAATATCTCTATCCTTCTCGTAACTAGCATTCATTGAATTGAAAATGATGTTCATTTGCATATAGCTTGCATTTATGAATTTTGAGATCCAAATTCGATAGGGCCTTAAAACTGAAACATAATCCAAGATCAACTTTAAAATTCACTTAATTAACCTAAGGAAGCATTGAAACTTAATGAAATATTTTTAGTGATCTAGGCTACAGACGTGTTCCGGTGTCTTAAAACCTAGTAGATGTCATTCGCCATCTGGCTTTATACAGCGCTAATACGGACTTGTGCTCCCTGTACCGTCAAGTATATAAAGGGAGACTCCTCTAGGTTGCAATCCTTTTATCCATAGGAAGTCGATTCTGCTGCCTTGTAACCGTGATACACCAAACACAGCATTTGGGGAGATTACCTACATGTACATTAAGTCCTTGGTCATTTCTCTTTAATTTGATCACCAAGATGTATATGGCAGTTCACCGAAACCTGGTATACCTTCTTGATTAACATTCTAGAGTAGTCATTTTGATGTTTTCATGACTCTTTAAAAAGAGAAGAGATCATCGAGCACTTGTCCTTTCATGATCATTTAAAATTGAAAGTGACTAGAGTCATCTTTTTCCTGTTTCTTGACTCTTAAAATAGGAAACAATGAAATCTGGTTTCAGTGTCATAAAATTAATTACCTATGATCACACACCCGTTAAATTCTTATTACTTGGCCTGCTTTTGTTTTCCTTAGTTTTTATCTTGGATCCCTCGAGTGGTTATCTGTTTCTTACCTATTTTTGAAATACAGTCACAGTGGTGGAACTACCAATTTCATCGTCCTCATTGCCTCCTGGTGGTATTTCTTTCCCAGATGTTTCCTTTAAAGCACCTCGGTCCACTAGGTCTGCCAAGTTTGCGCTGCCTATTTTACCATCTGTCTTTCCCCTTGCTACTCGATCTCCTCCTAAAGGGCCAGTTGAATTCAATTGGCCTCCTTCTGGTGCTTGGTCTAGTTTTGGGGAAGAAGGAGATTTTCCTCCTCTTACGTCAGGTTCACCATTTTTTGCTGCTACTGTGCCTCCTAGTCGCCGTATTATTTTCAAATATCTTACAGTGGAGTCAGATATGGATTCATCTAGTCCTATTCATAGTGAGGGAATGCCTATTTGTACAGGAGAATATCAGTTTTTTCTGGAAGATGTCACTCATGTTTCTACTCAGTCTTCTCTACCATCGGTGTCACTTCCACCTGGATATAGGTCATTGAGTCAGATTATGTCTGGTGTTGCTTCCATTGCACAATCTAGTACATTAAATCCTCCTCAAATTTCAGTCCTCCCTTCATTAGGACTGTCACCTTCAACACCTGGATCATCGGTATTGTTACATTTGTTCCAGTCCAACTGACTGTCTATGTGGCTTCATTCGAACAAATTTTTACCACTCAGTTGTCAGGATATTTTCACACTCGTGGGTCTATTTTTCTCAATCCAACGTGGCCTGTTAATCCCGGTCCTAGTAGATCACAATCTAGTGCCGCAAAGGTTCCACCTGCTTCTACTGTTGTTTCCACTACTCTTGTGATTCCTGGTGGCCTTACTTTTGAAGAGTATCTGTTGGCTGTTCAGCAGCAGAGCTCTCAGGGTTCTCAACCCCTCCAATATCTTGGTAATCCTCGATTCCATCACTATGATGCTGTTGGTAATCTCGTATATATATATATATATATATATATATATATATGCACCATTATGATGTGTATGGTAATCCTGTCTATTTGCCTCCTATTGATCCTCACCAAGTTGTTTATGATCCTTATCAAACTGTTACTCATTTGGGACCTACCCTGCCTGCGCAACCCTATGGATTGCAAGGACAACCCTCATCGGGACAACCTTTAGCTCAGCAAGGCCCTGCCTCTAGTCCACAGGGACAACCATACGGTCCACAAGAATAACCTTCACAAGGTCAACCTTTGTTCCAACATGAACAACCCTTTGGTCTATTTGATCAACCTCAGAATCAACCAAGGCTATCTCAGGCTCATGGGGGGAAAATATACCCACCACAGGGACAACCTGCTGCACCACAACTGCAATCACATGCTCAGTATGGCCAAAATGTTGTGCAACCAGGACAACCCTATGGTCTTCCTTTTGGTCAACCTGGTTACCAGGGACAACCTGGTCCATAGCAACCATCGGGTCAAGCTTTCCTACAATGCCAACTCGGTGGCCCTTAGTAATTGGTTCAACCAGCTCAGCAATCGATTCAACCTGCTCCTCAACCGGTTCCATCATTTCAATAGCCAGTTCTACCCCCTTATATTCAACCAGGTTTACCCGCTCAGCATCCTGCTCAACCTGCTTAGCTGGGTCTGCCTGCTCAACCGCAAGGTGCATATCCACCGATGTATACTGCGCCTTAGGTTTCTTACCCTCAAAATCAATCTGTATATCATCAACATCAAAGCCATGCTTACATTCCACAACAGAATCCATACATTTCTCAACAGGGACCTCAGTGGTCTACTCCGACTCAATATCCTGGTCCTCAACCCCAGTATCAAGTGAATTATCCTACTTCTAACCCCTATGGTCAGAATCCTCCAGGACAGAATGCATGGGGAAAAAATCCCCCTCGGACTGGGTGGAATGTAAACACGGGTCCTTATCAAAGACCTCTAATGACTTTTAACACCCAATTACCATTTCTTGCTATGCTGGAATTACCTGATGTGTCAAAGTTAGTGAACAATCCCATTCTTCATAACCCGTGTTGGCCTCCGATTCAACCAAAATTCCTGGTGATTTTCCCAAATTTGAGGAAAATCTGGTGAAGACCCCCAAGCACATGTTATGAGTTACCACTTTTGGTGTTCCTCTAACTCTTGGGTTGACAATTCTATTCGACTCCGTCTTTTCCAACGAACTCTTATTGGTGCTGCTGCAAAGTGGTACATTAAGCTATCTCGTGGCATCTTCCAAGGCTTCAATTCTTTCGCCATGGAATTCCTTACACATTTTCAGTTACCAGTCTGCTATGAGACCGAGACACACCTCCTGAGTTCATTGAAGTAAGACCAAGCTACTCATATTTTAGATCATATTCATGAGTGGAGGAGTCGTCATCGCATGATCAAATTTGAAATTCTTGATTAGCTTCTAACTCATTAGTTCACCACCACCTTCATCAATCATATTTCTAGACATAGCCATGGGGGCATGTGTAACCGAGGAACAAGCCATTGCTTATGTTAAGTACCTTGATCTTGTGTACTCTCAGTCTGGCGCATTATATGATATCTTGCCTGAAGCACGCCGACCTAGAACTTCTAAACCACCAGCAACTCCATCCGTCAATGGTACTATTGGTTCAGTGTCTAAGACTTCTCAAAATTCTTCTTCATAAAACTTTGGGAAGCCCAATTCCGCTTCTTCCAATAATGTTGCTTCTCAGTCCACTTCGAATTTTGGTAAACCCGTAGAAGTTAATACTGTTTAGGCCAATCCTACAGATAATACTTCTAAAGGTAAAAATAAGGGTAAAGGTAAGGCCAAATCCGATACCCCGAAATAGGATTCTCAGAAACCTCGTACTAACAATGGTTCTAAACGCAAACCAAAGTACCCTTATTTGATTTGTGATGATGAGCACTTCACCAAGGACTGTCCTCGACAATCCGAAGTGAGTCGCTTGCTCAAAGGCACCCAGGGAACTCTGGCTATTCTTAAAGAACCATTCCCATCCCAGCAGACTCAGATGGTAGAGCAACCTCAGTCCTCTGCCCCGTTTGGCTCTCAGGTGTTCATGATGAACAGTTCTGTCACCGTTTCTATTGCTACTCGATCGAAATATTATATTGGATCCCATCAGGCTTCGGGGAAAGAGATCGCTAATGGTCCTCCTCTGCCACTTGTTACTCGCCCTCTTGAAATTGAAAGGCCCAATGCTGAATTGATTGTGCGACCACCTTCCAAAGGTGTACTCCGCAAGTATTCTTATAATCTCAATGCTCGTGCCACTCACCATTACAATATTTTTGAGGATTTGGCTTAGGCGCCATCTGCAATATCTGCATTAGAAGTACTTCAGATTTTCCCGTCACAATGAAGAGCTTTGTTATCTGCGATCAGTGGGATTGATCCTGTTGATACTCGCCTTCTTGCTTTCGATTTAGAGAATTTTGTTCAACGACTTCCGCACCAGATTTCGCTCATTATTCAAGTTGTTTTTAATGGTCTCGATATCCATTGAGCAGTTGTGGACGAAGGTGCATCAACCTATGCCATGTCATCTTCGTGTTGGAAAGATATTGGTTCTCCAACCCTGAATTCACACCAAATGATCTTGAAGCATTTGATGGAAGAGAATCAAAACCTTTAGGTGTTCTCGCTAGTTTACCGATTACTTTGAAAGGGAAGACAGTTAATGTTGAGGTCGAAGTCGTTGATTCTAAACTCAATTATAATCTTCTCCTCGGTTGTAGTTGGAATCTTGCCATGTTATGGGTTCTGTCCACTCTCTTTCGTGTTATGAAATTTCCACACGAAGGAAGGGTTGTTGCTGTTGATGATTTGTCATTCTTCACCTCTTCTTCCGAGAACAACATTCCGTATGTGGATAAGGTTCCTAATGCTTACGAGAGCGTAGGGCCAGGTCTTTTTAAAGATCCTGCCCTCTTTGGTATTTTTTCTCTTCCTCCACCCAATACTTTTCAGATCCATATGATCTCTCGGTCTGATGACCCATGGATTATTCCTTCACCTGAACAGATCGATTCATTCAGAGATTTGATGCCTTTGAGTCCGATTAAGATTGATTATTGTGAACTCATCGCGGCTTCGGAAGCTCCGTCCTCTGATCATGCTCCTTCGACCATGTCTCTTGACATTTATTCTCAATCCCCCTCGCTTGGCGATTCTGATTCGCCTGATCCTTTAAAAGAAGTGTTTCCCTCCGACGAAGCCATCGTGGAAACCGTGTCTCTTGAGTATCTTCTGTGGGATGATGGTCATCATCGCTCCTCGTTCATGCCTGGCCTCGGGGCTATGTCTACTTGTCTTGATCGTTTTTCATCTCAGGTTCCTTCTCCTCTGCTTCAGTTTCCTGTTCTGACACACGAAATTTTTACAGAAGGTAAACTGAGCAATATTACACATACGATGCCTATTTACATTTCCGTTAAACTGAGAATAGTCGAGGGTACTCTCTATCATGTCAGAGTGGATTCCATTCTCTGTCGATGTTTGACCCTCGCAGAAGCTGAGAAATTCTTCAATGATTATCACAGTGGTGCCTGTGGTGGTCACATGTCTGGTTATGCCACTGCACAAAATATTCTTCGTGCTAGTTATTTCCGACCTTCTATCTTCAAAGACTGCATTGTCACAATTCGTAAATGTCATGATTGCGATATTTATCAACGCAATATGTGTGCGCTGCCTGTACCTCTTCATCCTATCATTATCGTTAGTTCCTTTGCGAAGTGGGGCATCGATTTTATGACATGTAACCCTCACTCGACGAGGGGCCATGCTTATATTATCGTAGCCGTGGACTACTTCACCAAATGGGCCGAAGTAATGCCTACACTTGCCGCTAATGATAATACAATTGCTCAACTCATATTTATTCACATCATTGCTAGGTTTGGTGTCCCTCAGGCCATCGTTACTGATCATGGTTCCCATTTTCGGCATTACATGGTGGCAGAGTTGGCTTCTAAGTTGGGTTTGCGTTACGACAGCTTAACGTCATACTATCCTCAGGCCAATGGCCAGGTTGAAGCTGTTAGAAAATTTCTTATTACCATGCTTCAACGTACGATTGGGATCCACAAATCCAATTGGCATCTCATGTTATTTTCGTCTCTTTGAGCATACCGAACCTCAATTAAGAACGCGACCGGATTTACTCCATTTGAGTTGGTTTATGGCTTGGAAGCTACTCTCGCGATTGAGTTTGAAATATCTTCGCTCAAGTTTGTTGTTGAATTATTGTCAAACACTTCACGAGAAGAAGAGCATCTCCTTTACTTAGAAAGGCTAGATGAAATTCGTCACTTTGCTGCTCTCGTTATCGAAGCACAAAAGAAACGGTTCAAAGCTCATTTTAACCAATCAGTTTCCCCTTGTTCCTTTGTCGAAGGAGATCTCGTCATCTTATATGACCAAGCTCATGATAAGCTGGGGGCAGGTAAATTCCAACCCATGTGGCATGGTTCTTACATTGTTATGTGCATATTATAGAATGGGGCCTATGAGATTATTGATTACAAAGGTCATCCTCTAGAACAACCTAGAAATGGGTTGTATCTTAAAAATTATTATGCATGAGTCGTTCATGCATGATTTTTGTACATAGGTGTTTTACTTCATTTTGTACATGTTTTTATTTGGTGTGCTTTGCGACCATTTTTCAGGTTATTCGTTCTTACTTATTTGTGCATATGTCTATTTCCCCTTACGTCATTTTTGCGGATGGTGCTTCCTATAATACCAAGAATTTGTCTTGAGAAGCCTGGGTAATATATGATCCCGCTGGTGAGTTGATAGAACTACAAGGTATTTTTCTAGGACAAACTGCACAATGTCGTTGAATATATTGCTATCCTTGAACTATTAACCAAGGCAATCAATCTCGGCATACGTGTATTGCTTGTAAATCTAGATTCACAGCTTGTTTTTTTGCAACTCAATGGTCATTATTAGGTTAGAAACCCATACATTTTGAGATTTTATTTACGTATTGATTTGTTGGAAAGACATTTTTATTTCATTACATATCAACATATTCCTAGATGAATTAATGCTTTAACTGATACAGTGGCTAACATTATATTAGATAAAAATTTGCGTAATTTGTAAAATCATCATCATGTGAAAAAGATCCATGTAGGAAAATAGATGTATATATATATATATATATATATATATATATATATATATATATGTATATATATATATATATATATATATATATATATATATATATATCAGTGTGCATCATACATTCAAAAATATATTTGTTGATGTTACATCCTGAGAAACCATGTCTCTCAAAAAATGCAGATATAAAGCCTAGGTGTCTAATTAGCGTGATGTTCATGGTAGCATGTCACTTCCCATACGAGCCGCCTAAGCAAGCAGTGAATACAACTTGGCACCCCTATGGTATGCCTGTGGTAGGCACGAGGAACATCGTCAAATCGTGCATAGTCCGGGACTCCATGTGTGATCCCCTCTAGGTTGCGCACGAGCTCCTCTTCCTCGCCTCCCTCGCCATGAGGGTCAAAATCACGAGAAATTCGCCTCGCTATTGGAGACGTGCTAGTGAGTCTCTCTGGGACGACATCTACAAATACAGGGATTTAATGTCAGAACATACATAGTTAAAAAAATCATAACACTCATGAAAATTAAAAATGAGTCTTACCCAAATCTTCATCCCAATCCTACCCCTCTAGGAGTGGGAGGTCCACATCACCAGTAAAATCTGTACCAGAGTAGGGACAGTCCTCCACGATGATCAACTGTCGGCGGAGCCAATCAAAGAACTCTGGTCTCCAGGACATCTGTTGACTGCCCCCAGCCCTTGGCATCAGAGCCTCCCATCGAGCCATCCATGGTTCTCTCGTTGATGGTGTTGGGACTATGACCTCCTGACGCTGAAAAATTGGTAGTCGTTCCAGGAAGAACGATACTAGGATAGAACCATAACCAAACTGCTTCAAGTTGCCCTTCTTTCATTTTGTTAGCTGGCATTTCATGTTTACTATCACGGCCTCTACCCAGTTGTAGATGGTTAGTGTCAAGCAGTCTACAGTAAGAAGCAACTGTGTTTTTGTTGCTTCGTGTGGTGCTTACGATCCCACAACTCTTGTGATGGTATGCAGCACTAATTTTAGTGCCAATTCTGGGATATTCTAGATATCAACTTTCCCACTTCTTGTTCCCTTTCATGCCCCTTGACCTACCCTGCCCATTACCAGGACATACTCTCCATGCAAGTTCGAGTACTGGTTAGGATTGGTACTGCTCCCCTCCGCGATAATCCTGTGATAAAGTAGACATCAGAAACATCAAAATCAAGTTCCTGATATTGAAGGATAAACTTTTCCTGATCCTGATCCCATGTGTTGATCAAATACTGTAGCATCTTTGGTTGAGCATGGAGATATGGTGTCAAGAAGAAATTTTTCAGTCCACAGTCTCTGAGAGCTTCCATGCATCTCTCATTCCCCATGGAAAGTTCGTCCTCTTCACTGTGTTCCTGTTCTTTCCATTTGATCACCATTTCGCCACTTTTTACCTGCAAACGCATTCATATGAATAGTATTAGCCATTTTTGAAGCTTGGATTTGTGAATAATTGCGGTATTTCACTTGCACTTTTTCATAAAAATGGTTTGAGTTGTTGGCGCGACTCCTTCCCAAACAGTCACGCCAATGGGCGTGCCCTAGTGTAGAAAATTGGACGGTTGGCGCGACTCCATGCCCGAAACCTGCGCTAACTGCCCTACCCTAATATTCACATTTCCTCCCTCATAATTCAAAATTGGAAGTTACAGGTAGTAAGAAATGTCTTAACATAAAGGGAAAGATCTCGACTCTTACCTAGAACTGACGGATTCGAGATTGGTCTGCTAGATTGTCTGTTATCCTCACCGCAAAATCACACTGTAATATGGGTAACTATTTCTCCACAAGAGGTAAAAAGTAAAAGGTAATTATTTTTACCATTTTTGGCATTTTCTAACTTTTTACAACCCTAATTAGATTTTAAGACACGTTTTTCGATTATTTTATTATATTTTTTTCGAGAAATGGGTTTTACACATGTCTCTTGTGCAGCAACAGGTTTTCAGGACATAGTGGTGGAGTAACGAGTTAAATTTTATAGTTTTTCAGGCTCGGTAAAAACACGAAAAATTCACTACTGGATTCATCTTTCAGCTCTTTTCTGACTCTCTAAAATTGAAAATATTGTCGAACTTTTGTCGTTTTGAACTCGTTAAATGACTGTGAAGCGATATCTACCTAGTATACGTTTACCCCTTTTTCGAGATGGGATAGATTATTTACAGAAAAGGAATACCTTAGCCTATCGTGACTAAGAGGTTCTTTCAGATATTTTTTTCTACCTTTTCGGATCTGAGAGACTATTTACAAAAAGGGCCATGATGGAGTTTTCTTTTTTGCCTTCTTTTCAAACTCTTTAAACATGAAAAGTTGCCAAGTTCTCCCTTTGTCAGAATTGTTAAACCCTGATGACATCAGATTTCATTTCCATGACGTTACTCAAGTTTCTCCTTCCTAGGGCTCGTAAAATGTACTATGATGGATTTGTCCAAAGGACAAACCTACAGCACAAGCATATGATATCCGCTTCAATCTTGTTTTAAAAAAATAATTGGGGTACTCGCCAGAAATGGTGGGGGGAAATGGAACCAAGTTTTAGTTATGTTGCCAGTATGTCGCTCTTGAACATGGCACTTGTCTGCATTCGTGTCGGGTCGGGGACATCTCATTTCGTCACTTTTTCCCTCCATGGGTTGGGTAATCTCTTTTGACCTCTCATCTGCTCTTTTCCATGTCATTATGACCTCAGATCCTTTGATGTCAAATATTGCCAAATCTAGTGTCGTGCCACCAATATGTTCAAGAGAAGTTTGCCTCTGCATTTTTCAACCTCCCTCTGATTCTCTATTATTCTTGATTCACTATTATCATGTTCCTCTGTCTCATGTTGATGATATGGGAAACATTATGGCCCACCTTCGATCAGGTCACTTCTTGTCAACTTTAGCTCATTATCCAGGAATTTGATTGAGAGACTCCCTTCTAGTATCTTGGAGCCTGCATGCCTCAATGGCAGGTTCTTCACATTCGACGCAAGGTCCACATCATTGTCTTTCGATCGAGTGATTTTGCAGATGTTCGACGCCAGATCATTGTTCACATTCCGTGGATTGTACAAAGTTATACCTTGAGAGCCATTGGCATTATTGGTGGTTTTTCTCGTGCCTGTTAACAACTTTCATCATTGGTTGGTAATCAGATGACTTTCTTGCATGTTCGACTCCAGCTCATATATTCACATGCTTGAATTTGTACTTGTTCGGGTCGAGATGGAGCGCGAGACCTTGGATTTTGTCTAATAAAATCCAGGCTGCGGAATTTTATGGAGTATCGTGACTTATTGCATGACTCTTTTGATTGGATGGCTGCGACCATACCTGAGTCTATTTGTTGATCCTTAGTGTTGGATGGTTGTGTCCATACCACAGATCTCAGTTTTTATATACTCTATTATGGATGGTGGCGCCCATACCACATGTTCATGTATAAGAGATATCAGTGGTATTTGTAATTGCAGGTTTTCCGACAGCAATGTTTGGTTCGAACACATTCTCATAAAGCATTTCACCCCTCCCTCTCCCTCGGACCTCATGCTGTAGGGGGCATATGTTACACAAAATTTTGTCACTGTCCCTGCAATCCCCATATCACCCATTGGAGGGTCATTTCCTTGATCAATAAGAAATGTCATGCCTTAGAAAGACCATCATAATATCCCTTTACATGAGATTAATATTCCTTCTGTTGACAATTCCCTGAGCAGGGACTCAAAAACCCTTGTTTTTGCCTTGGTGCAGGCAGTTAGTTATGCCCTCACGCCAAAGGGGAAGATTAACACTGGGCCCTGCGCCAGCTGGCGCTTTGTCTGAGTTTTCCACCTATGCCAAGTTGTTTATGGATTTTTTTTTTTTAAATAGAGGCAGAGATTCCACTCCAATCACTTCGAGGATGAGTCATTGGGAGTGGTTGAACTGATAAACCACATACTCCCTCCTTTAGTTTATGGTTTCCACCTCTTATGGTAACTCCCTAAAGTATAGGCCTCCCTCCCACCATTGTAGGGATCCTAACCTCCTCCTTTTCCTCTATAAAAAGAAGCTATCTCTCTTTGCATAAGTTAGCTGAACAGCTGAAGAACTGAACTTAGAGAATTAAACATATGGGAGAGATAGAATAAGAAGGAATTAATTTCAGAAATCTTGAGTCCATGTCTTTTGAGAGAGCTTGAGTCCATGTCTTTATCTTGTCTGAATTCCCTGACGAACATTTGAGATGCGCTCTGACTGAACCCCGCTGGAGGAGACCTCGACGTCAAAGCTTTGGTTGTATCTCTTCCTTTCATTAATACATATACGTGACTACTGTTTAGTTCCACTTTTGTGTTATGACATTTGTTTAATGCAATATCTTTAGCCCTCTTTGACTGGCTAACAGTTATGAATGAAATGTTATTATATCGTACGCTGTTCTTGTTTTCTGATTCTATGTGCAGGTATCTGAGCATGACTGCAAAAGGATTGTGACTTTCTGAGATGGGAGCGAGAGGCCACCACTACTACAACAACGACGAAAGTGTTGGACTCCGAGTAGGTCGATCTACCGTGTCCTCTTTTCATTCAATAATTAGGAATCAACACTTTATCATGTCTCTTTGTTTCTAGACCCACTCTAGGGCTAGAGGGATCGTCTCTGTCCGTAGAGAGGATTTTTTTTATCCGCCAGAATTGATTTGACTTCTTCGGTGCCCAACAGATCGAGGAAAGAGCTTTTCGTGACTGTACCTGAGTTTTATATAGGGTGTCTGAATTATGACTTTAAGCGGAGTAGATGTCTCCCAATGCTTAGGTGACAACATCATGTTTCAATTTGAATTCTAATATAAGTGGGAGTAGATGCGAGTTTGTTGTTTTGAATATATGATGGAGTCAATATGTTCATTTCCTTATAATCTTGGATATCAGAGAGATGGGTAAAAACTTTACTATCCTGAAAATTCAATCGCAATAGTCTTGTGTCCTCAAGAATGGGAAGAATATTGATCTTTGGAACACAAATTTTAAGGGAAACCAACCACTAATTCGAGCTCTTGAACTGCATCCTTTGAAAGACTAGTTATATTCTCATAGAGAAAAATTCCTCTTATGACATTTCATCATTGTATTTTCATGGTTTGTTGGAATAGCCGAGATTTTATCTTTATTCCACCTAAAATTATTTGCCCTCCTCCCTAGTTAAGTAGTTAGAAACACATCTTAAAGGGTGTACTTCAAAAAATTTCTCCCCTCTATTTATCAATGTGGTGGGAACATTAAAATCTTCAGTAAATAAGGGCTATAATACATAGTTGGAAAAAGTTGATTTTCATGCTAGTTCCTCCTGATGGAGTAAGATTTGGCATCAAATGATATACCTAAAATTAACATTTTTCACAAAGAGAGGGGTACATGGTGCTTCAATATGCGATTTGTGTTTAGATAATGTAAAATTTATCTCCCATAGATTCTTGGGGGGTTGCTTCACATCTCAAGTCTCATAGCATGCATTGAAAGTGATTAAGCATCAATTTTGTAGTTCAAATTCTTAGAGGTGTTTATTTAGTTAATGATGATTCAAATAACAATGGATCCTTAACAACAGACCATTATTGAAGTAGTTGTGGACTACTCTCCTAAAACCTATTAGAAAATTTGGTTGGCAAGAAATTGGGTAATCCTCTAACCATAGTAGACATCCAAGCCTAAATTCATTGCAAATAGAGTGATTACAATATTAGCAGAATATACTAGCTCTAAAGGCTCACATCTCTCCTCTCCATAATAGCTAGAACTTGATAAAGATACTTGGTTGTCATAATTCAATATTCACACTCATTCTCCTAGATTAAAGGGGAGATCAATCTCGTTGACATGAAGTCGGTAACTTCCCATGAATCAAGAAGAATTCCCATATTAGAGAGTTGACTATACTAGTTATCCTCTCTTCTTTGATGATGCTTCAATACATTATCCAAGGGAAAAAAGTGTATGGGAGGTGGGGTGGGGGGGGGGGAGCGGGGGGGGGGCGGGGGGGGGGTGTTATTTATAAGATAGAGGAAACTCTATATCCATATATTGTTAGAGTCTAGGGGTTTTATTCAACAACTTGGTAGAAATTTATGGACTATATTAGGGCCTGAAATTCATTGAAGCTCGTGACATACAAAAACTGACACTGAATAGGGATTCATTAATAATCTTTCGGCATTTAATCAAAGTAACCAATTAATTTCAGGTCAAGTTTTCTTTAGCATGAAGTGAGACTAGGCATCTTTCTGCGTCTTTTTCTCAAGTAAGTTCTTTTCAGTTTCTGAGAAGCAACAATGTTGAAGAAAATAGAATGGCATCCCAAGCCACATCAAGAACAATTGGGACCTTAGTCATCAATCATGAGCTCACATTAGAAATCATCCCCTAGAATTAAGTCATGACACTTGGCAAATCAATTGAAATGCTTGTCCCAAAGGAAGCTCAACAAGTTATAGTGAAAAATTTAGTCAAACATCCTATTGTGACAAAGGCTAGGAGACAAAAGAAAAGAGGATGTTGCTCTTCCTTTTATAGAATTTCATTTTTGATTATGTACTTCAAAGTATTTAAGATACTAGGCTCAATTTGTAAACATTATACTTATCATCATGAACTGGACTTAGCACATTTTAAAAAGCTTCCATATTTTAATTGTATTGTTGTAAAGTCTCATATTTTTATCATATAATTTGTATATGCTTTTATTCTGAATTTTTTTATAATAAAAATATATCATTTTTCAATTAAAAAACAATTTTATTAAATAAAATTACATTTTATAATCAAAATCAAAATCAATAGATAATATATATTGACATTATGATAAAAAAAACGTTAATATAAATCAAATTACAAATTAAAAATATTAATAAATTTATTTTATTTTAATGTACTTATAGATAATATAAAATTTAATACACTAAAATATCTCAAAACAAAACAAAGTTTTTCATGTTCCTTAATTACATGCGGGAAAAACAAGGGGCTGATAAATATAAGGACATACAAAATGTGATAAACTATCTCTAATATCTTTGAATTTTTTTTCTTGCGAATTTTTAATTAGACTCTATCTCAACAATGATCCATTGATTTAATATCTTTCCATTTATTTTTGTTTGTTATTATTGAATTTTAAATTAAAAATTCTAATTACCTTAAATTTATATAACTAATGCAAGAAGAAACAATGCATGATCTCAACCATGACCCCGCTGGCCTCGTCAACCAGCCCAAACAAGGTGCAATACAGATAAGGTCGGCGCGACAGCAATAGCTAATTCTTCTTTTAACTCTTAAACCTGTTGACAAGATTGGGACATCAAAATCATTGACTTTATAAAAATGCAATTTCATTCAAACGATTACGTGCGTTCACACTCGCCAGCCCCTGGTATGTATACGTATATATATATATATATATATATATATATATCGTTCACAACTAAAACTATGGTTCGGTTCTCCTGCTTACCTCAGTGATATCGTTCAAACCAAACGGTGAGCCATTGTTCGTGTGTGAGCTTATCCGTTTTTCAGTGCATGATTTTAAACCCTTCAAATTATATATACCATGGTTTGGAAGGAAGTTGTGTCGGTGCTGCACAGGGCCCAGGAACTCGAGAAGCCACCGCTGATCTTCACTGTACTTCTCGCATCTGTTACCGGACTTGGCTTCTTCTTTTATCTCATCCGCACCCACAGAACTAAGACCTGGCCAGGAATCCCACCAGGCACCTTTGGATGGCCTTTCATCGGCGAAACATTACAATTTCTACGATCGCGGTGGAACGGCAATCCTCGTGATTTCTTTGACATTCGGACACACAAATATGGAAACGTGTTCACCACTTTCCTTGTTGGCCACCCAACTGTGGTACTCTGCAGCCCCGAAGGCAACCGCTTCTTGTTATCCAATGAGAATAAACTGGTAAATTACTCGTGGCCCACTTCTGTAGCAAATCTCATTCCAAAGTCTCTAATGACAGCCGTTGGAGACGATGCGAAGAGGTTGAGGAGAATACTGATGACGTTCCTGAGGCCGGAAGCCCTTCAGAAATTTGTTGGGCGAGTGGATTCCATAACGAAACGTCACCTAGCTGACCACTGGATCGGTAAAGACGAGGTGATGGCTTATTCTCTGTTGAAACGCTATACTTTCTGTCTGGCTTGCGATTTGTTTGCCACCATAGACAATCAGGAAGAACAAGCCAGGCTTGGGCATCATTTTGAGGTTTTTGGGAAAGGAATATTGCAGATTCCCATAGATGTACCCGGCACCCGATATAACAAAGCCAAACATGCAGCTAATGCCATTCGTGATCAACTTGAGGGCATTATTGATGACAGGAAAATTGCATTGCAGGAGGGAAAGGCTTCTGCAGAGCAAGATCTGTTGTCTTTCCTGCTCTCTAATTTTGACGAGCAGGGTAAGTCTCTCACCCACGACGAGATTAAGGACAATATTCTTCTGCTATTATATGCAGGTCATGACACCAGCAGTTCTACTTTGACAGTGCTGCTTAAATTTTTGGCAGAGAACCCTCACTGCTATGAAGAAGTGCTAAGAGGTACGCCCAATCAATCAATTCTC
The DNA here is from genome assembly GCA_034641835.2 of Pinus albicaulis. Lineage (NCBI taxonomy): Eukaryota > Viridiplantae > Streptophyta > Pinopsida > Pinales > Pinaceae > Pinus > Pinus albicaulis. The sequence continues at coordinate 1,276,513,985 of CM076574.1, read as the reverse complement.
CTATAATATTAGAATTCGAGAACGATATATCGTAGCATCTATTCTGTTTTCAGGAAGCAGACCTTGAGCTGGGAGTAATGTGGTCAGAATAAGTAGGCAGAGATTTGTTCAAATATTTATCAACTAACCCTAGTTCTGTTGAAAAAATAGAAGGGTTTTTCTCATCATACCCAAATTACCCTACGCAGCAGGCTCGACAACAGTGATCTTCTCTAGATGCAAAATTCAGTCCCTCTAACTTTTTTTGAGACGTTATCTCGTTTGGTATGCAAATTAGAGGTTGCAATTTTCTCAAACTCAAAAGTTTCATTTGATATTTCAGAGCAACTGGATATTGCGGGTTCAAAAGAGGCGGGGCAACTTCTAGAGTGGGAGGACCTCCAAAGCATGAAGTATTCGTGGAGAGTTGTTCAGGAAACGCTTAGACTGTTCCCTGCTGTTCAAGGAGGTTTTCGCAAGGCCATCAAGGACTTGATATATGAGGGATTCACAATCCCTAAAGGATGGAAGGTGAGCCCCTGCCTGAAATCCTTGTTTCAAAGATTTACTGAGATTAACACATAACTGTTTTACTATTATTGGGTATTATGTGCAGTTGCATTGGACCGTCAATTCGACCCACCGGAAATCCGAGTATTTCAGCAACCCGGAGAAATTCGATCCATCAAGATTCGAGGGAGCAGGGCCTCCTCCCTACGTGTTTATCCCATTTGGAGGTGGGCTGCGAATGTGCCCTGGTAATGAGTTTGCTCGAATGGAAATTCTTGTTTTTCTCCATAATATTGTGAAGAATTTCAAGTGGAATTTAGTTAATCCTGGTGAGAAGGTGATTGTGGACCCGATGCCTACCCCAGTTAATGGATTGCCCATCCAACTTGTTCCTCACGATTGATGGAGGAGTTCGATGTCTTCTCTGTTTCAGGTGTCTTTTCTCTTTTTCACACCTCACATTTATTTTCTTCCGGCTTGATCTGTCAGTAACGTGCATGGTCTTCTGTAAATTATTATATTATATTATATGGATGTATTTATAAACTTTTTAGGATGATTAGTTATATGGTTTATTGTATTAAAAAAAGATAATTATTAAGATTTACATGGTGTATTGTATTTTTAATGAAATAAGAGATTAATAGAATTTTTTAACATTTTATTTTTACTTTTAAATAATTAGATAAGATAAGAGTTTCAACTGTGTTAATTAAATTAAATAAAAATATTAAAAATTATTTAAATAATTATATTAGTAGGTGTGTTTATTTTGTAATTTACAAAGTAGTTATGTCTTTTTTTTTTCTTTTCTTTTTTTTAGTTAATCTATTTCTATTAATTCATCAAAATATTATATGAGACAAAGAAGAATATTCGGTCTCACTCCTAAGGATTTGTGAGCAAGGAGAGCAATACAAAAAACAAGAGAAAATTGTCAAAAGTTTACCAAAAACAAAATGACCATAGAGTTTAGGACACATAGAGAATGAAAATACAACCCATACCTATCAAGGATCATGAGAAAACGTTGGTGCATGCTCGACACTAGTGCGCTTCGAGGTCTAGGATCCTCATGAACATGAAATTTTAGATGAGCAAGTCGGCCATCAACCTCATCATGTCAATCATTTGTGTGCCTTTGACCCCTAAGAGAATCCAAGTGGTTAACGTTGTCCCACTAATTCTGCTGTAGGTCATTCATAAACGTTATCACCTCATTGGAGTCCTCATGTCATTTTTGTTCGAGATATTCCAAATGTGTCAGAACATTACACATCTACAGGTTCAAAGAGTCCATGGAGGGTGGAAGGTCCACTTGAGTAGGAGATAGAACCGAGTCATGAGCTAATTCACCTTTGTACCACGCATCCACATTCGCATCACCTTTTGCGTCCCCCACCTCACCTCCATTCAGGAGGCCCCAACCCTCACTGAGCCCGCCCTCATTGTCGAAGCATTGTGTCAAATTCTACAAACTACCAAGACCTTGGTCTAATTCTTACCAAAGCGTGGGAAACCAACATTATTGCCCAATTTCCAAGTATAGCAAAGTATAGCAACAAGTGTTCCTCTAGGCACCACATTCAACAACGAAGGCCAGATACACTCGACTCCCAAAATACCACATATACTTCTTATCTACATTTCCCCAAGCGACCAAGGGACGAAGACCAGTGAAATGGGAAAAAACGACAAAAAACTTCAAACTCCAATCCCCCACCCCAAATTGACCAGGGTTCAAAGACACAGTAATAATTATTATCAACTCGAAAACCCTTGAATATTTCCATTATTTCTGAGGTGGAGAGGAAAAATTTGAAGCCAAACCACCTCACCCTCAAGCTTCTCACAGGAACAATTCTTTGTGATCTCGGGACCAAGGAAAAATGAGTTACCAAAAAGGTGCAATAAGAGGCCAAAACTCCTTTTCATCAATGAACAAGGAGCCATTGCAGCAAAGTGTCCTCATACACGAGGACTAACCAACAACAAGAGAAATTCCAATAGAACCTCGCTCCAAGATCCCACACCCTGCGAGTTGGTTCCCCAATGGAGTTTCGAAATAGACCCTCCTAGATGTAGGTATCACCAAACTGAAGAGTATGGATAGGTTTGTAGCCTTTTCATACTTGACGCTGTTCTCAACACCTTTGAAAACACTCGTAACTTTAAGCCACAACTGATGGAGCCAACCTGCCAACATGTTTAAAACCCAAACGACGCACCTCTCAATCCTTATGAGATCCCACAGACACATGTCCCTAGCATTGCCCATGTGTCTTCGAATTGTCATGTGGGAGGGTTAGACTCACTCCTTGTCACGCGATTAATATCATGTTCATCTACCCCCATTGGGGTCTCTATTTTTTATTTTTAATTAAATTGATTAATTTAAAAAAATATCACACACCGTGATATCAAAGGAGATTTTTTTTTATCATGTTTATCTACCTTCATTGGGTTGTCCATTTTTTATTTTTAATTAAATTAATTAATTTAAAAAAATGTACACTAAGTATTATATGCAAGGAGTTTTTTTTGCATGTGATATCCATAAGCCATAACACTTTAACAAAACCTCTTTACAAATTAAAAATCTCCATAATAAAATGAAGTGAATCTTCATAGCTAAAAATATTATGAAATATATTTTTAAATTTTATGTGTAATTTGTATATCAATTATTTTTTAAAATAATAATAATAAAACTGTAATTTAATTAATTTTAACAAAATAAATATTTTAATGTTTTATCCTGTCATATCTATCAAGCAATTTGATTATTTGATTATTTGATTCATATAACTAGACTATTATAATTATTCTATATTTTATATATAAGGTGCCTCAACTATATTTTTAAATCTTCATTAACATCGTCATCACTATTTCCATTCATATAACCGACTTTCATTTTTAAATCTTCATTAATGTCATCGTTGTTTCCATTTGATCGACCGGCATAGCGAATGGCGTCAAACTGGCCTATACTGACATTATTGGTATGATGAAATTGGCATGGGAAAAAGGAGTCATTAATGAAAACTAATAAATAGTAGCAGAGCAGGGAGTAGGCCGCTACTGAGAAGTTAAATCTTTCCGTTTAGAGGTTGTTAGGAGCAATTTTACGTGAATTTGATTGTATCCTATCTTTATCCATTGGATGGATTGTGAGAGGAATTTTTACAAGCTGAGGATGTAGTCTTTTATCTATTACAAGTTAATTGAAATTGTTATTCAAAAGATATGAGTAAAACCAAACATTATGAGAAACTTCCGTTCAGGAATTTTGAGTGCTAAAGTTGTAAAACATACAAATTTTATCTTTTCTGATTTTGAACCTAGGAGACTTAACCATTATACCAGTTTAAATTATATAACAAACAGAAAAATATATTAACATTTTTTATTCTAAACTATTTAATACAATTTTTTATTAAAACATAAATTAATTTACCACCTTTCAACCGATCACTAATAACAAGCTTACATCAAATAATAAACATTGGCATGCTAGCAATAGTCTCACAAATGTTCTTACGATTGTGTATCCCCACCTATTCATTCCAAGGCCTCCTTCAATGCCATTGCAACAACATCTTTGTTTTTAATCGTGAGCAAATTAAGCAACCGACAAGTTTCAGAACAAGATCTTCGTAGTGTTGTTAAATGTCTTTCGTTCCGTTCCGTTCCGTTTCGCTCCTTAATACAAGTTTAAGAGCAAGATCTTCGTTGTTGTTGAAGTGTTATCTTTAACTGCTCAGCCCACAATCCCCCCTTTCCTTTATTGCTTTGACAAGCTCTATCACAGAGTCGCTTGCCAAAATAGTTGCACAGTCATTTTCACTTTGAAAGCCCTTACAGTCCTTTGCATTTCAAAAAAACAAAGTTTAGAAGAAATGGAGCATTTCATTTATACACATCAGAGTTTTGATAACACTGCATAGTTCAGTCTACGTGAGAGTTTGTATTGTTTGAAGACTGGTGGTCCCCGTAGGCTACGTCAGCAAGGAGGTCCCCACCATCGGCCATGACAGCACATACCACGTGGAGCAATGTTATTCGCTCGCAAAGTTTTGGGGCCAGTTCGCAATGATCATTTGCAGACTCAAACTTTTTTATATGCCATATTTGATAGTTTTTCGAGTTTTATTTTGGGCTGTCCACAAACTCATTTTTCGGACCTGAAAAACTATAAACGTCGGTTGATAAATGATTTCGCATTACAAAACCCCCTTACGTCAGCAACCCAATTCCGGACCCGATGAGGGTTTATAAACTCAATTGGAGTTTTCATCGCGCGTCCAATTGATGACGTCATGAGACCAGTTTTGTAACGCAATTTCTTGTTGAAGTTTGGTTCATAAATTTTGAAGTCTGGCGGAAGTTCAATGTTAAGGTTTATTAATGTTATGAGGTTTTACGTTATAAGAGTTTTTTGTTATCACACATTGAGTTTGCGTTGTAAAACCTTTGGCTATACATATATGTTTTAACATATATTAAAACCATTTTGCACCATTGTATAGTGGGGCTCGAGAGTTTTAAAATAGGTTTATTTCTTTTGTAGTTTAGTTTTACTAAAAATAATATATGATGTGACATATATATTTTGAAAAATCCCGAGAGGCTAAAGTAATGTAATACATAGCAGAGTGTAACAAAAAGAGTATTGTTTTTATACATAGCATTGTATCAAAAACAAAATAGAGAGAGCCCAAAGGCTAATAGAGAAGAATAGAGAAAAGCACAGAGTGTGCAATTTTTGTAAAAGGAGACAGAGAGTCTTTTGGCACTGTGTGCGCAGCAGTCCAATTTTGCAATCCATTTGTTAGAGGAAGATTTTTGTAACAATTTTTTGTTAATGAAATAAAAGTTTTCAAGTGTGTTAACACTCTGTCTCCCAGCAAGTAAATTTTTTTAATTTCTCTGTGTTAGAAGGAGAGTATCATTCTCTCTATATTGTTCTGGAATTCTCAAAAATTCCAACATGGTATTAGAGCTAATCCAGGCTCTTTGAAGGTGTCAAAAGAGCTGAAGGAAGGATTTTTTGTTGCAGCAGCTTCTCCAGCAGAGTGAAGGCTCAGTCAGAAAGAATCCAAGGTATTTCTCAAGATAGATTTTTGTGTTACTGTTTGAAAACAGTCAGTTTATTTATAAATTCACAGTCAAGTATTTGAAGCATAGTTCAGAGTGCAAGCATGGCTAGAGCCAGCACAAGCATGAGTATTGGTAATGCTCAGCTCCCACAATTTAATGGGAAAAACTATGATTATTGGGCAATCACCATGAGAGCCCTGTTTTCCTCTCAAGACTTATGGGAACTTGTTGAGGACGGTTTTGAAGAGCCAGTAGATGAAAATGAGTTTAATGCCTTAACACAGGCAAAGAAGGAATTGTTGAAGAGCAATAAGAAGAAGGACCCTAAATCCCTCTTCTATTTGTATCAAGCAATACATGAGAGTGTGTTTCTAAGGATAGAAGCAGCTAAGAGATCCAAAGAAGCATGGGAAACTCTCAAGACAGCCTATCAAGGCATGGATAAAGTGAAGACAACAAAACTACAATTGCTGAGGAGAGATTTTGAGACTCTCTGCACGAAGGAGTCTGATAACATAGACTCATTCTTACACATGTGATTGGAATGGTCACACAAATAAGGTCTGATGGAGAGACACTTGAAGAAAGAAGGATTGTGGAGAAAATTTTGGGGAGCTTACCCTCAAGGTTTGATGTAATAGTCACCACCATAGAAGAGAGAATGGATCTCTCAAACTTTTCAGTTGATGAGCTTCATGCATCACTAATGACACATGAACAGAGATTGGGTAGAAATGAAAACTCATCTTTGGAGCATGCCTTCAAGACCCAAATGTCCTTTGGAAGAGGAAGATGTCAAGGCAGAGGAAACAAGAGAGGAAGAGGCAAAAGCCAAAACAGAGGAGGAAGAAATAGTTCAGCAAATGCTCAAGGAAGGGGCAGCAATAAAAATCAGAACCAAGGCCAAAGCAGCAGCCAACAAAGTGGACAACAACATGCTCATGGAAAAAGGTATGATAAATCCAATGTCCACTGTCATTATTGTAAAAAATATGGGCATTATGCAAATGAATGTAGGAAGAAGCATAATGATATGGGTCATAAACCCAGTGCAAATTTCACTAGAGAAAATATCAGCGAAGATAAATTGTTTTTAGCATGTAATATGGCTGAGGAAAAGAGTGAATATTTATGGTTTCTAGATTCAGGTTGTAGCAACCATATGACAGGAAACATTGCCATATTTTCTATGTTATATAAGAATGTAAAGTCTCAAGTCACATTAGGGACAGATAGTAAAGTTTATGTTATGGGAAAAGGAGATGCAGGTGTCTTAACAAGCAAAGGAGAAAATAAAACCATATCAGAAGTTTACTATGTGCCTGGAATGAAATGTAACCTCTTAAGTATTGGACAGCTTGTTCAAAAGGGGTAGAATGTTGTCTTTGAAGATGATGTATGCACCATTATGGATAAACCACCAAGCAAACAATGTATTGCTAAAGTGAATATGACAAGGAAAAAAATGTTCTCTCTCAGGATGAGGGCAAATTTGAAGAATGGAGAAGAAATGGCAGCAGTGACACAAGAGGCTTTCCAAAGAGAAGCAAAAGATGAGAATTGGTTGTGGAACTTGAGATTTGGACATCTCAACTTTGGAGGTATTAATTTGTTACATAGGAAAGGAATGGTAAGAGGATTACCATTGATTGAGAAACCAGACAGGCTATGTGAAATTTGTATCTTGGGTAAACAACACAGAGAAATATTTCCATCCGGAAAAAGAATAAGGGCAAAGGCACCCCTAGAAATTGTCCACTCAGATTTGTGTGGACCAATGCAAACACCATCACTTGCAAGTAGCCACTATATGTTAAATTTTATTGATGATTTTACAAGAAAAACTTGGGTTTATTTTTTGAAAAATAAAAGTGAAGTGTTTGAAAAATTATGCAATTTCAAAGCACTTGTGGAGAACCAAAGTGGGCAGCATATCAAAGTCCTTAGGACTGATAGAGGAGGTGAGTACATCTTTAAATAATTTCTGCATTTTTGTAGAGAAAATGGCATACACAAAAAATTTATAGCAAGGTACACTCCACAACAAAATGTAGTTGCCGAAAGAAAAAATAGGACAATCATGGATATGGTAAGAAGTATGCTAAAGGAAAAACATTTGCCAAATGATTATTGGGCTGAAGCTGTATATTGTGCAACGTATATTTTAAATATATGCCCAACAAAAGCAGTCATGAACAGAGTTCCAGAAGAGGCATGGAGTGGGACAAAGCAAGGAGTAACCCACATGAAAGTTTTTGGTTGTGTGGCTTATGCACACATTCCAGATCAGCTAAGGAAGAAGTTGGACAACAAAGGGGAGAAATGTATTTTTATTGCATACAACAAGGAATCCAAAGCTTATAGGTTGTATAACCCATCCACCAAGAAGTTTATTGTGAGAAGAGATGTTCAGTTCATTGAAGAGGAAGTTTGGGATGGAAGCATCGAGAAAATAGTGAATGTTAAAAACAGTTTGTCTCATGATGAAAATGATGAAGAGATGGTTGAAATACATCCCTCAATAACAACACCAACATAAGGGAAGAAAGAGACACCCTTGAGGAGAAATGAGAGTGCTTCTCCAAGCACACCACAAGGAGGAGATCCGAGTGCTACTTCAAGCACATATACACCAAATGAAAGAGGAACAAAGTTCAGAAATTTAAATGAAATTTATGAGAAAAAGGTTGTAATTGAAGGTATCAACTCTTTGTTTTATTTATATTGTCATGTTTATGATCCTATTCATTTTGAAGAAGCTATTAAAGATAGGAAATGGATAGAAGCTATGGATGAAGAGATTAATGCCATAGAAAGAAATAAGACATGGAATTTAGTTGAACTCCCAAAAGGTAAAGAAGTTATTGGAGTTAAATGGGTCTACAAGACCAAAAGTAATGTTGAAGGTAAGATTGAAAGAAACAAGGCCAGACTTGTTGTCAAAGGGTATAAGCAGCAACATGGGAGAGACTATGAGGAAATTTTCGCACCGGTTGCAAGAATGGAAACCGTGAGAGCAGTGCTATCCATAGCAGCACAAAACAAGTGGAAATTTTACCAAATGGATGTGAAATCAACATTCCTAAGTGGAGTGTTAATGGAAGAGGTTTATATTGAACAACCTCTAGGCTATGAGAAGAAAGGCCAAGAGCACAAAGTGTGCAGATTGAAGAAAGCTCTTTATGGGCTGAAACAAGCACCAAGAGCATGGTATAGTAGGATAGATTCCTATCTACTGGAAAATGGGTTTGAAAAATGTGAGGGAGAACCCACCTTATACATCAAGGAGAAAGATGGTAAGATGTTTATTGTTGTGTTATATGTTGATGATGTGATCTTTATAGGTAATGATGATAAACTTATTGAAAATTTTAAGAAGCTCATGAAATATGAATTTGAAATGACTGATATGGGCTTGCTGAAATACTTCTTAGGAATATAAGTAAAGCAGAATGAAAATAAATTTTTTATTTCTCAAGAAAAGTATGTGAATAAAGTTTTGGAGAGATTTAACATGCAGGATTGTAAGGCAGCAATTACTCCCATAGTGATAGGATTAAAACTCAGCAAAGAGGACAACAACAAGGATTTTTATCCTAGTTTGTACAAGAGAATAGTTGGCAGCCTCATGTATTTGACTACAACTAGGCCGGATATTATGCATGATGTAAGTTTGATTTTCAGATTCATGGAGAGGCCAAAAGAAGCACATTGACAGGCAGCAAAATAATTCTGAGGTATGTTAAAGGAACTAAAAGGTATGGAATTTTATATACTACTTCAGAAAATTCATAATTAATTGGATACACTGACAGTGATTGGGCTGGAAGTGTGGATGACCGGAAAAGTACTTTTGGTTATGTTTTTCACATGGGTTCAGGAGCCATTTCATGGGATTCTAAGAAATAGGCTATTGTAGCATTATCTACAGTAGAGGCAGAGTATGTGGCAGCTACATCAGTAGCGTGTCAAGCAGTATGGATGAGGATAATTTTGAGGATTTTATGTCAAAAACAGGTAAAAGACACGGTAATTTTTTGTGACAATAGCTCAGCCATAGCATTGTCTAAAAATTCTATGTTTCATAAAAGGACAAAGAACATAGATGCTAAGTTTCACTACAAGAGGGAGTTAGTGAACAATGGAGAAATTATTTTGAAACACTACAGAACTCAAGAGAATTTTGCAGACATTCTGAACAAGCCATTGGGGCAGAAGAGTTTCGAATATTTGAGGAAATGCATGGGTATGACTGATAACCTAGTAGTTTAACTTAAGGGGGAGAGTTGAAGTGTTAAATTCAACTTCTTAGCCCACAATCGTCACTTTCCAGTATTGCTTTGACAAGCTCTGTCAGAGAGCCGCTTGCCAAAGTAGTTGCACAGTCGTTTTCACTTTGAAAGCCCTTACAGTCCTTTGCATTTCAAAAAAACAGAGTTTAAAAGAAACAGAGCATTTCGTTTATACACATCAGAGTTTTGATAACATGGTAGAGTTCAGTCTACGCGGGAGTTTGTATTGTTTGAAGACCGGTGGTCCCCGCAGGCTACGTCAGCAAGGAGGTCCCCACCTTCTGCCATGATAGTAGAGACCACGTGGAGAAATTTTATTCACTTGCAAAGTTTTGGGGCCAGTTCGCAATGCTCATTTGCAGACCTGAACTTTTTTATATGCCACATTTGATATTTTTTTAGGTTTTATTTTGGGCTGTCCGCAAACTTATTTTTCAGACCTGAAAAACTATGAATGCCAGTTGATAAACGGTTTTGCATTACAAAACCTGCTTACGTCAGCAACCCAATTCTGGACCCTATGAGTGTTTATAAACTCAATTGGAGTTTTCATCATGCGTCCAATTGATGATGTCACGAGACCAGTTTTGTAACGCGATTTCTTGTTGAAGTTTGGTTCATAACTTTTGAAGTCCAGCGGGAGTTCATGTTAAGGTTTATTAAATTTTTTGTTATGAGGTTTTACGTTATAAGAGTTTTTTGTTATCGCGCATTGAGTTTGCGTTGTAAAACCTTTGGCTATACATATATGTTTTAACATATATTAAAACTATTTTGAGCCATTGTATAGTGGGGCCCGAGAGTTTTAAAATAGGTTTATTTCTTTTATAGTTTAGTTTTATTAAAAAGGATATATGTTGAGACATATATATTTTTAAAAATCCCGAGAGGCTAAAGTAATGTAATACACAATAGAGTGTAACAAAAAGATTATTGTTTTTATACATAGCAGTGTATCAAAAACAAAACAGAGAGAGCCCGAAGGCCAATATAGAAGAATAGAGAAAAGCACAGAGTGTGCAATTTTTGTAAAAGGAGACAGAGAGTCTTTTGGCACTGTGTGTGCAACATTCCAATTTTTCAATCCCTCTGTTAGAGGAATATTTTTGTAAAAAAATTTTGTTAATGAAATAGAAGTTTTCAAGTGTGTTAACACTCTGTCTCCTAGCAAGAAATTTTTTTAAATTTCTCTGTGTTAGAAGGAGAGTATCATTCTCTCTATATTATTCTGGAATTCTTAGAAATTCCAACAGTTGTTGACCTTGTTTCCTTCCATTTCACTACTAAAAAAATGTTGCTAATCTTTAATGTGAAAATATTTCTTTTTTCCTTAATATGAAAATATTTGGATGCTTTTAGATGCATTTATAGTGATATTTGTTAGAAAATTAATCTCACCCACCACTAACTATATCTCAAGTAAATGTTTTGCAATTTATTGATTGATTTTTCAATAATTACCTATTTTTCAACATATTAAAGTCAAATGGGAATTTGATGAAGGGTTGGAGGAAATGTATGGTTAAACATTTATTCAGCAACCTTAGCCAGTTTAGAAAAAACAAAGTCCCCATCCTATGTATTAAATTTTGTCTTGTCATGTATTAATGTCTTAGAAATATATGTTTGATATAAAAAGTTTGTCATAGCTTAATGTAGTATGGGGGATGTAAGTGAGAGACGTACGGGGAGAGAATTGTGAAGAAAATTTTGTTGGGGGTGGGGGCTTGAATTTTACTTGGTGTTACTCCACAACCCCTAGTGAATGTAAATACTAGGTGTTAGTCTGCAACCCCTTGTGAATATATATAAATCTGTGTAAGAACTCTTGTTTTACTTGTGAAGGAATCCAAACCTCTATATGAATTACTTGTGTTTTTGAAATCATAATATAAATTTTGGTTCCTCGCCATATAGTTTTGGAAATTTCAATTATGGTTTTTACCGCAACCACTTTGTTTTACTATGTTTCACTCTTTCAGAGTGAGTAAATTTGTTTGATTTTGTTTGCTCAGATTCATATGATTTAATTTCAACAATTGTATTGTCTCCATTAAGACTACTCTGCATCTCTGTGTCCTCGGGAAGAAATTCCCTTGTTTTCAATTTTTTTAACATGGTATGGTTTAAAATAGGAAACTCCGGTGTTCTCAAAAATTTTAACATGGTATCAGAGCAGGTTTAAAATTCCAATAATTTAAGTGAAAGTGTTTTTACTGTGACTTAAAAGGTGTTCTGGAAATTTTTGTGTAATTCTAGAATGAGCTTTTTGTTTTACACACAGTTTAATGGAAAAAATTATGTTTATTGGGCTATAGGGCTATAGCAATGAGGACTTGGTTTTCTTGACTAGACATTTGGGAATTGGTGGAGAATGGTTTCCAAGAACCAGCAGATGTAGCAACATACAATTCTTTGAAACAAACAGAAAGAGATTTGAAAGAGATTTGTCGAGGGAGAACAAAGAAGGACTCAAAAGCCCTCTTCTATATTTTCCAAGTAGTGCATGAAAGTATTTTACCAAGGAATTCAGCAGCAAAAAAGTCCAATCAAGCATGAGATACCCTCTAAACAACCTACTAAGGCATGGAAAAGGTGAAGACATCAAAACTACAAATGTTGAGAAGAGATTTTGAAACAATTTGTTTGAAAGATTCTTAGAGCACAGATTCATTTTTTACACATGCAGCTGGGTTGGTTGCTCAAACTAGGTCTCATGGTGAGACACTTGAGGAAAGGATAATAGTTTAGAAAGTTTTAGGAAGCCCTCCAACCAGATTTGATGCCATTGCTGTGGCCATAGAAGAGACAAAATATGTTTCAGTTTTTAGTGGATGAGCTTCATGCATCACTGGTTTCTCATAAGCATAGACTAAACACAACAACAAACACATCATTGAAGCATGCCTTCAAGGCATAATTTTTATTTGCTCAAGGTAGATGTCTAGGAAGAACAAATTATACAGGAAGAGGCAGAATCCCACATAGAGGTAGAAGAAGAAGCCCTTCAAGTTCAAGTGGAAGGGGCATCAATCAAAATCGAAGTCAAGGCTCAATCCATAATGAGGCACAAGGTCACAGGGATGATAAATCTCAAGTTCATTTCCATTATTATAAGAAGTATGGTCATTATGAAAATGAATGTAGAAAGAAGCAATATGACATAAGTAAAAAACCAAGTGAAATTTTCATAAAGGAAAATCATAACCATGATAGCATGTTTTTAGCATGTAATGCATCACAAGAAAAACAAGGATATTTATGGTTTGTAGATTCAATGTGTAGCAACCACATGACTCAGAACATAGAAATGTTTTCCAATTTAGATGATAGTGTAAAATCGGAAGTAACATTAGGGATTGATAAAAAAGTCTCTGTCATGGGAAAAGGAAGGGTCGAAATTCTAAAAACTAATTGAGAGAAGTAATACATTTTTGATGTTTATTTTTCCCCTGGTTTGAAACATAACCTCATAAGCATTGGACAATTCATGCAAAAGGGATACAATGTCTTTTTCAAAAATCATGTGTCCAAAATTTTGGATAAGTCCCCAAGTAGACAGTTGATTGCACAAGTTCAAAATTATAGGAAACATAGTGTTTCCCATAAAGATAAAATCATATTTGAATGAAGAAGGTGCTCAAGAACAACTATCAATGAATTCATAAGTGGAAGAATGAAATGTACCAACTGTCACACAAGAAAACTTTCAAGAATAAATTAAAGATGAAAATTGATTATGGAATTTGAGATTTGGCCATATCAATTTTGGAGCTTTGATTTTTTTGCATAGGAAAGACATGATGGAACAGATTTCCACTCATAGAAAAACCAGACAGCCTATGTGAAGATGTATCTTGGAAAAACACCATAGAGAATCATTTCCAACATGAAATTAAATAAGGGAAAATTCACCTTGGAGATTGTCCATTCATATTTATGTGGACCAATGCAGACACCATCAATAGGGGGCATCCATTATATTTTGATTTTTATAGATGATTATACAATGAAGACATGGGTTACTTCATAAAACAGAAAAGTGAAGTGTTTGAGTGCTTCTGCCAATACAAAGCTCTTGTTGAGAAGTAAAGTCGAAACTAAATCAAAGTCTTGAGGACTGACAGAGGTGGTGAATACATCTCAAGTGACTTCCTACGTTTTTGCAGGGAACATGGAACTCACAAGAAATTTACAAGGTATACATCTCATCAAAATGGTGTCACGAAAAGAAAGAATAGGACCATCATGGAAATGGAAAGAAGTATTTTTAAGGAAAAACATTTTCCAAATGATTATTGGGCTGAAGTTGTCGCTTTTGCAACATATATCATTTATAGGTGTCCAATAAAGAGCTTCAAGAACATAGTTCCTTAAGAGGCATGGAGTGGAAGAAAGCATAATGTCACTCACATGAGAGTGTTTGGATGTGTGGTGATGCACATGTCCCAGATGATTTGAGGAATAAGTTGGACAGGAAGGGGGAGAAATGTATATTTGTTGGATACATTGATGAATCCAAGGCATAGAAACTCTAGAATCCATCAACCAATAAAGTCATAATTAATAGAGATGTGAAGTTCATAAAAGAGGAACCATGGGATGGAATTTTAGAGAATATAGTCAATGTGAAAACATGTACACCACATGAAGACAAGGAGGAATTGACCACAAGAATTAATTCCTCAACAGTGACTCCTCTTGCACCTACACAAGCTCAACAAAGCAATAAACATGTGACACCATCAAAAAATAATAGGACAATGGCACGCAGTCAAGAAAATGATTCTCCAAGCACACCTTAAATATATAAAACTCCATCTACTTCAAGCGCAACATCAAGTGACATGTCAAGCCCATCTTCCGCAAGCATAAGAGGGCACAAATTCAGAAATTGAAGTCAAATATATGAGGAAAATGAAGTTTATAGTAACGCTCATTTGAATTCCTTATTTGCATTATTTTATCATGTAGATTACCCAATTCATTTGGAGGATGCAATCAAAGAAGAAAAATGGGTTGCGAAAATGGATGAAGAAATAGGGACAATAGAAAAGAATTACACATGGGAGTTAGTGGACCTTTCGTAAGGAAAATAGGTCATTGGAGTGAAGTGGGTCTATAAGACTAAGAGAAACACTAAGGAAAGATTCAAAGGCTTAAAGCAAGGCTACTTTTCAAAGGATACAAGTAGGGGCATGGAAGAGAATATGAAGAGACATTTGTGCACAGTTGTGAGGATGGAGACAATGTGTTCAATGTTGTCAATTTCCACGCAACATCAATGGAAAGTGTATCAAATGAATGCAAAATCAAGGTACTTGAATGGAGTGTCGAAAGAGGAGGTATATGTTGTGCAACCACCTTATTATGAGATAGAAGGCCAAGAATACAAGGTGTATAGGTTGAGGAAATCTCTTTATGGGCTGAAGCAAGCACTGCGTGCATGGTATAGCAGAATAAACGCTAACTTGATGGACAATGGGTTCAAAAAATGTGATGGTAAGCCTACTCTATACATCAAAGAGAGTGATGGTAAGCTTCTTATTTTTGTTTTATATGTATATGATTTGATTTTTGCAGGGATATATGAATTCCTCATCATTGATTTCAAAGAAGACATGAAAAGCGAGTTTGAAATGACTCACTTGGGGTTGTTAAGGTATTTTATGGGCTTAGAAGTGAAGCAAACAAAAAATAGTATTTTTATTTCTTAAGAAAAGTATGTAGTATATATTTCAGAGAAGTTTAATATGTAGAACGACAAGTCAACACCAACACCAACTATCATGGGGTTGAAGTTGAGCAAGGAATACTGCAGCAACTGTGTCAATCAGTCATTATACAAAAGTATGGTGGAAAATCTAATGTATTTTGACCGCAAGTAGCCCTGACATATTGTATGTAGACAGTTTGGTGTCAAGCTTCATGGAGACACCAAATGAGACACATTTGATAGAAGCCAAAAGGATTTTAAAGTATGTCAATGGGACAAAGGAGTATGGTATTTTGTACACCGCAAGAGACAATTTTAGGTTGGCTGGTTATACTAATAGTGACTAGGCAGGAAGTGTTGATGACAGAAAGAGCACGTGAGGATATTTTTTTCATTTGTGTTCGAGAGTCATTTCATGGACCTCCAAGAAGCAGTCGATAGTGTCATTGTCAAAAACACAAGTTAATTATGTTCCCATAACAACATCAATGTGTCAAGTAGTTTTGATGAGAAAGATGTGTAGGGATTTATGCCATGAACAAGATGGAGCAACAACTATTTTTTGTGACAACAATTCAACAATTTCATTATCAAATAATTATATTTTTCATAAGAGGAAAATTCACATTAATGCTAAATATCATTTCATAAGAGAATTAGTTAACAATGGTGAGATTGTGTTGCAGCAGTGCAAGTCACAAGAACAATTTGCACACATCTTCACAAAGCCATTGGCACGTGAAAATTTTGTTTATCTCAAAGATTGTTTGGGAATGGTCAATGGCGAGAGTTATGATTAAGGGGGAGTGTTCAAAATTTTTTGTGTAACTAGCTCCAAAAATAGAAGAAAAGAGATATCAACGCCTTAGAAATAAGCCACTTCGAGGGGGCAACCTCCAATACATTACATAAATGAACAATTCTTGGATGATACAATTTACAAAACCTCCTTTCTATATATAGGAGTCCATGTCGCCATAATGTAATCCTAGTGGGACACAATGTAATCCTAGCTGACCTAACAATAATAATTTAAGGGCATAATAATAACAAAATGGGGGTTACAAGGGTACAATAATAACAATAAGGGGGTGGCACTAATAACAATAAGGGACTATACTAGTAATATAGGGACCTAACATGTCCCTCTCCTCCAAAAAAGTGTTGTCCTCAATGCTTGAGTAGCTCTGGGTGCTTCTGTATAAACTTCTCATCCTCCCATGTAGAATCTTTAGTGGGTAAGTTCTTCCACTTGATGAGATACTCTGAAATTGATCGATTCCGTAGCTATCGAGTTCTTGTTTCCGTGACCGCTTCAGGTTCCAATATGATTTTTCCTTCCTCATCAAGTTCTGGCAATATTGTTTGAACTGGAAGATTTTCACCTATAACCTTCTTTAAGCATGAAACATGGAAAACTGGATGCACTCTCGAAGAAGCAGGAAGCTCCAATTTGTATGCCATAGTACCAATCTTTTTCAACACCTTGTAAGGACCATAGTACTTTGGCGATAATTTATTATCCTTCTTAGCTTGCTTGAGGGACATTTGTTTATATGGTTGTAGCCGTAAAAATACCCAATCTCCTACATCAAACTTCTCTCACTGCGATGTTGATCTGCCTGTTGTTTCATTCGATTTTGTGCCAAATTCAGGTTATCCTTTAAGAGTTGGAGAACTTCTTGCTGATGCTCGATGTGATCTTCCACTGCTTGAACCTTCGAATTTTCCTTAAAGATGATGTGATGGATGGTGGATGATATCCATAAAGTGCCATAAATGGGGTCATTTTTGCTGCAGTATGGAAGGAAGTGTTATACCACCATTCAGCGAGAGGTAACCACTTGACCCATTGTGTTTGTTTATCAGATACAAAAAAACGAAGATATCCTTCCAAACATTTATTTACTATCTCAGTTTAACCATCATATTGAGGATGATAAGATGAGCTATGAGCTAATTGAGTACCCAAACAAGAAAATAACTCTCTCCAAAAATTTCCAGTAAAAATGGGATCTCTGTCGCTCACAATAACCCTTGGGCTTCCATGTAGCTTTTGAATTTTGTCCATAAATGTAGTAGCAACTGTACTTGCTTTAAATGGATGAGATAATGCACAAAAGTGTGCATAATTGGTAACTCTATCCACTACCACCATGATGACACTCTTTCCTTCGGACTTAGGTAAACCTGTGATAAAATCCATTGAAATCTCCTCCCAACGTTGACTTGGAATGAATAAAGGTTGTAGAAGTCCCGGGGTCTTAATTGTCTCAACTTTATTCTACTAGAAAACCAAGCATTCCGCCACAAACTTTTGAATATCATATTTAAGGCCATCCCAAAAAAATTCTTTCTTCACCCTGTGGTAAGTTTTTAAAAATCCTGAGTGTCCTCCTAAAGGAGAAGTGTGCAATTCCAGAAGAATCTCTTGTTTTAGTTGGGAATTCTTCCAAAGATATAGGTGTTCTTTGTACCATAAGGAATTATTTTTCCAACTAAATGTATCAGATGTACTAGGATCTTGCTGCAACTTTTGAATGAGTGTCCATACATCTTTGTCCTTCTTCCTTTCATCTCTTGCTTTTGTTATCCAATTTGGTTGGATAATAGAAATGGCACAAAGCAATGCTTCCACCTCTTCATTCTTTCTTGAGAGTGCATCTGCAACAACATTAAGCTTTCCTTTTTTGTAGATTATTTCAAAGTCATAACCCAACATCTTTGTGACCCATTTTTGCTGCTCTTCTGAAGATAGTCTTTGTTCCAAAAAGTGTTTAAGACTATCATGATCAGTTTTTACCTTGAAGTGTCTTTCCATTAGGTAAGTTCTCCATTTCTTTAGTGCATGCAGTATTGCTAACATTTCCTTCTCATAAATAGGTTTCTGTAAATACTTTCCTTTGATTGGAAAACTTTCAAAAGCAATGGGTCTTCCTTCCTGCATTAAAACAACACCAATTCCATTTCCTGAGGCATCACATTCCACAATAAAGGTTTTTGTGAAGTCTGGCATAGCTAAGACCGGTGCTAGGCACATTGCCTCTTTAAGATGTTCAAAGGCCTTAGTTGCTTCAGAAGTCCATGAAAATGCATCTTTCTTCAATAATGTTGTTAGAGGTGCTGCTATTCTTCCATAATTCTTAACAAACTTACGATAATAGCCTGTTAACCCGAGAAATCCTCGCAACTGCTTTATTGTCTTAGGGACTTTCCATTCCTTAATGGCCTTAATTTTGTTAGGGTCTACTTTAACACCCTCGTGGGATATAATATGACCCAGATATTCCACCTCTTGTACTCCAAAGAAACATTTGGATGCTTTTGCATATAATTGTTTCTCTTGCAATAGTTTGAGCACCCTGTCAACATGCTCAACATGATCCTTCCAAGACTCGCTATAGATTAGTATATCATCAAAAAATACTAGCACAAATTTTCTAAGGAAGGGTTTGAAAATGGAATTCATCAACCCTTGAAATGTAGAAGGTGCATTGGTAAGGCCAAAGGCATGACCAAAAATTCATAATGACCCTCATGAGTTCGAAATGCTGTTTTTGGAATATCTTCAGTCTTCATTCTAATTTGATGATATCCCGAACGAAGATCCAACTTGGTAAAATAAATTGCTCCATGTAATTCATCCAATAATTCATCAATCACAGGAATGGGAAATTTATCTTTAATGGTGAGCTTATTGAGCTCCCTATAATCCGGACACATTCCCCATGATCCATCCTTCTTGTGTACCAATACTACAGGAGCAGAGAAAGAACTTTGACTAGGTTGAATTATACCCGCCTCTAACATTTCCGCAATCATACGTTCAATTTCGCTCTTTTGGAAGTAAGGATATCTATAAGGCCTAATGTTTGGAGGAACACTTCCTGGAATCAAATGAATAGCATGATCATGATCACTAATAGGTGGGAGTCCTTTGGGAGTTTCAAACACCTTGGAATGATTGTCCAAGACTTGTTGGAGATCTGCAGAAATAGATGATTTTGATGTTGGAACTTCTAGTGAGCATAATTGTGCAATTACGCCTCGTTGTTATTTATTTAGAAGCTTTGTCATGACATTAGAGCTTATTATCTTTCCCAGCTTCCCTGCAATACCCCGTAATTTGACTTCCTTTCCTTCTGAAAAAAATTTCAAGAAAAGTTCTTGAAAATTAAAGCTACCATCCCCAAATATTGTAACCATTGTACTCCTAGTACAACATCAGCACCTCCCATAGGAATGGAAAGCATTGTACTATTCAATACATATTCCCCCATGGTTAGCTTGATATTATGGCATTTTCCAGAGCAATTTATAGTTCCTCCATTTGCAACCATCACTTGACATTCTCGTGTTGGGTATAGGAAACAATTTAATTCCTTGGCTACCTTACAATGAATAAAATTATGGGTGCTACCTGAATCAATCAACACTATTACCTTTTTCTTCTTGATATGTCCTTCTATCTTGATAGTTTGAGGAGTGGTAATTCTTGCCAGTGCGTTACATGATATGGTCAGATTCATTTCTTCCTCTTCTAGGGCTGGTTCCTAGTGTATATCCTCTTCTTGTTCATTTTCTTCTTCCTCTTCACAATCTATGTAAAATAATTTCTTCTCAGCACACTTATGACCTTTAGTGTATTTTCTATCACAACTGTAGCAAAGCCCTTTTGCTCTTTTTCTTCCAATTTTTGTGGTGTCAACCTTGTAGGTTGTGGAAATCTAGGCGTAGCAACACTTCCTTCTTTATAGAATTGAGTGGTAGGCTTCCTTGTCGCCATTATTTTACATTCAACTTTTCTTGCCAACCTGAATGCCTTCTCCAATTAATCCGGTTCCAAAACACGAACTTCATGTTGGATGTTATCCTTTAGAGTGCCCATGAAGAGATCGATCCTGTGTTCCTCTGCAATATCGGTTACCCTTATATTCGATTTTTGGAAGTCCTCAGTGTGTTGCCCCACTAAACCCTTTCATTTGAGATTTATCAATTGGCTAAAGAAGGTGTTGCTCTTTGTATCATCATAATGTGCTATCATTTCCTCCGTAAAAATTGACCAAGTGACAATTTTTTTACGGGAGCAAAGCCATCGATACCATACAAATGTATTTTATTCTAAATGTAAAGTTGCAATGCGTACCTTTTGTGTGTTTTGCACGTTATGGAGATCAAAATATTTCTCCATCTGTAGTATCCATGTTACAAGATCATTTCCATCAAACTTCCTCATATCCATTTTTGGAATATGGTGGTTCTTCCCACCAACATTAGAGTTTATGAAATCATGATTGACATTTATTTTGTTCTCATCATGAGGTTCTTCTACTATCTTTTCACCATTAGGAAACATTTCTTGTATCAACTTTGTCAAACCTTCGATGTCTACTTTTAGATCATTTTTCATGTTTTCCATGTTGTCTTTCATGTCATCCATCTTAGCTTCCATGCCAGCTTCCATGCCATCCATATTAGCTTCCACTCCTTTCTTCAAAACTTCCATTTCATTTTTTGTTGCTCTTTGTGAGAGTGAAATTTGTTGCACTTTCTCTTGTAATTTTGATAGATCATGTTGCAATTCTTCATCTTCATGAGTCATAGTAGAGCCTTCTGAAGGCTTAATGGGTGTTGAATTATTTTTACGGGGCATATTTTAGAACCCAATAATGATATCTATTATACAATATGCCTTTCGAATCAATTCAAATTGATTCTTCAAACAAGACTTATGCAATTCGCAAAAAAAAATACACACCTTTTTCTTGCTTTTGAGGAGCTCGATATTGAAATTGGATTATCTCTGTAACTGAAGCACGTCAATATTTTAATTTTAGCACTGATGTAGCTCTATGAATTATCTTTCTAATTCCACAGGTCTGACTTGATTTGGATTCTCCAAGACAAAGTTGTGTCCAATCTCCCACAATGACCTAATTATGGACAGGTTCAGTACAGTGAACTTGTACGACTTGCCACGTGTCATTGTTTCATCCTTCGGCTCCGAAATTGATATCCAAGAAACTACAGTCTGTGTACTAGCGATTAATTTTTACGGTTCTCCAATCCGATGCTTAGAGAGAGAGTTATGAAGATTTGCCCACGATCACCTCTTTGAGATGAAATTCAGGAGCCTGAAAAAGCACTACCTTCCACAGATCATATCTCAAAATATATTTCTAACCAAGATCTGAAATTTTTTGAAGATGTTCCTCAGGAGTTCGACTTCGTAACCTATTAATTTCAGCATCTAAGACTTCGTAGAAAAAAAATTATAGTAAAAATTCGAGGATGACCTGTTTAGGAGCCTGAAAAAAGACCTAACTTCCATAGATCATATCTTCGAAAATATTGCGAACCAAGATCTAAAATGTTCAAAAGATCTTCCTCGGGATTTCGGCTTCATACCCTAAAAATTTCAGCTTCTTAAACTTCGTAGAAAAAAATTTATATCGAAAATTCCACGATGACCTGTTTGGAGCAGCGAAACCCTAGAATCCAAAGCTCTGATACTAAATGTTGTGTAACCAGCTCCAAAAATAGAAGAAAAGAGATATGAACGCCTTAGAAATAAGCCACTTCGAGGGGGAAACCTCCAATACATTACATAAATGAACAATTCTTGTATGATACAATTTACAAAACCTCCTTTCTATATATAGGAGTCCATGGGGCCATAATGTAATCCTAGTGGGCCACACTGTAATCCTAGCCGACCTAACAATAATAATTTAAGGGCACAATAATAACAAAATGGGGGTTACAAGGGTACAATAATAACAATAAGGGGGTTACACTAATAACAATAAGGGACTATACTAGTAATATAGGGACCTAACAAAAATTAATCTCAACCATCGCGATTCATTTTGTGACAACAACCATACCTCAAGTAAATGTTTTGCATGTTGTAGATTGAGTTGACTAAATGAAGTTATAAACATGATGAAAATTACCCATTCCGCAACATATTAAATTATTAAAGTCAAATGGGAATTTAATGATGGGTTGGAAGAAATGTATGGTTAAACATTTATTCCACAAGTTTTATTTACTTCACTGAACCACTGCAAGTTCAGAAAAATCAAAATTTCCCATCCTATTTATTAAATTTTTTCTTGTCATGTATTAAAGTTTTAGAAATATATGTTTTGATATAACAAGTTTGTGATGGCTTAATGTAGTCTCGGGAGAAAATCATGGAGCAAAAAGTTTGGGGAGAAAATCGTGGCTCCACGTGAATGTAAATCTCACTAAGAATTCTTGGTTTACTCTTGAAGGATTCACAACCTCCATATGAATTACTTCTTATATTTTTTGAATCATAACATAAAGTTTGATTAGTTTCCGCTACCACTATGTTTTACTCTAATTAAATTGGTTTGATTTTGTTTGCTCCATTGTGGTTGAGAAAGTGAGTTGATTTTAATCTGAAGCCCTCTAAGCAACTGTGTGTGTTGACGAACTAGTGTGTGATAGTACATAAATTTTCTTGGAATTTTGCGTTTCTTGTGAAGGCTTGTTTCTCATAATAAAATGACTTTGTGATAGTATAAATGCTATGATATCAATATTAATGAAAGTTTCTAGAAAATGTTAAGTGGCTATTTAACTTGTAGTATTTGTAATTGCAAAAACTTTATTTTAAATATATAAAAGTTATTTTCAAATAATTAAATTATATATACATATCATAAAAAATTCAATTTTCCACTTAAAGAAAGGAAATGAGCAAAAATCCCCTAAGAAGTATCTATCTCTTCCATGATTTGATGGATAGTTTTATTATAAAGAACGTAATATATTGTAGATCTTTACATGAAATGCTTTCTCTTGTTTTGTATTTAATGGGGTCTCTTAATCAAGAAAGGTGTATAGAAGTTTTAGTAATATATTTATGTTTGTTAAATACATCAATTACATATCCCTTGCATATACCTCACTTACTTTTACCTATACTTGCATATAGGTCACTGCAATAACAAAGAAAGAAAATACTATATTCATTGGCATGTGAGATAACCTAAAACGCGAAAAGAATATATGTTTATGTATTACATTTTAATGCACAATCAAAGAAAAAAATATATTTGTGTGTATTGCATTTTATTGCAATGTTTGTTAAATACATCAATTACCTATCCCTTGCATATAGCTCATTGCAGTAACAAAGAAATAAAATAGCATATACATTAGCATGTGAGATAACCTAAAACAGGAAAAGAATACATGTTTGTGTATTACATTTTTAATGCACAATCAGATGTAAGAATATATTTTTGTGTTATACATTTTATTGCATGAGATAACCTAAAACGGGCAAAGAATACAAATTTTTAAATGCATTTTACTGCATATGAAAGCACACAATTGCAATAGTTGCAAAGTGTTGATAATGGCTTTATGCATCAATGTTTTGGTTTGTCGAAATTAATTAAATAAAAATATAATAATATAGGAAATAAATTTAAACGTATCTATAAATATATTTTGTATATTATATTTTTGTGTGTTATATTTTATTATAATGTTGGTTAAACACATCAATTACCAATCCCTTGCATATACCCTACTGCAGTAACAAAGAAATAAAATACCATATACATTGGCATGTGAGATAACATAAAAAGGAAAAGAATACATGTTTGTGTATTACATTTTAATGCACACTCAGAGGCAAGAATATATTTTTTTGTTACATTTTATTGCACAATCAAAGGCATGTGAGATAACCTAAAACGGGCCAAGAATATAATTTTTTTAATACATTTTACTACATATGAAAAGCAGAGAGTTTCCGTAGTTGCAAAGTGTTGATTAACTAGTTATATTTTATTGTATTAACTAGTCTAGTTATATAAATGAAATGGTTCGTAAATATAAAAATTTATATTAAAAAAAAATAAAAAAAAATTATAATATAAATTATATTTTCAAAACAAGAAAGAAATTATAAAAATTTATTAAATTATAATTCTACTTCAAATTATTATTATTAATTAATTATAAAAAAGTTTAATATATGAATTAAAATATATATTTTAAAAAACACTTGTCAACATTTTTAATTTAGTTAATTATATTATCTATTGATATAACATGTTTAAAAAATTATGATTTATATTTATTTGATATGTCTATTTTTTAATTTTTTAATCTAGTTAAAATGGTAGAAAGAGTAAAATTACTTTTAAGATGAATCTCAATATTTGATTTGTGACTAATGTAAAAAATATATAATGAAAATGACTAGGTGTACCATATATAATATTTGTATTTCTTGTTAACATACCACAATGTAATGTTATATTATAGTCTAAATTTTCTATGTTTTGCTTCTTTTTCTAAGTATATTTTTTGAACAATTTTTCTTGAAATTTGGATGTTGCACATCCTTTTGTGGTGCATTACTGGAAACCTAATAGTAATTATACACATATATGATACTCTATATTGATTAGATACATTGGTGATGTACATGGAAAAATTGAGGTAACTTAGTGATTTTTTGGATATCTTTTTTTTTAATTTCCCATTTAAAAAATTGTCTTTAATATAGACTTTTAATAATATTATCCATTCAGGAGATGTGTTAATAAGTTGGTTTAATGTTTTATTCTATTTTATTAGTATTTTTTTCATTGCTACTATCTAATATGATTCCATGCTTTTCGAGCACTAATATTTTTTTTCTTTATAATATCAACCCAAGTTCCTTATGAATTCCAAAATTTTCTCATCAACATTGATTTCCATAACAACTATGGTTTCTTCCCCTTACCCACTCTCCCCTCTCTCAAATTTATTTTGTGATTTCCATCATAATCATACCGCGACATTGACACAATGTAGGCAATTTTCTTGTCACCATTTATTGACATTTTCACTCTCTTTTTTTCAATTTCGTTAACATAAATTACTCTATTTCAATTTTTATTTTTATTTTGGTTATAAATGAGTTTTTATGCATTTATGTTGGTTCTTGTACACATACCATTCTACATGGTGGATTTAGCTGATAGAAACACCCCATATGTTGGTATGTATCATCATCTTAAAGTCACTGTAAACGCAAGGTAGGTGCATATCTTGAAATTGTAACACATTAAAGAATGTGTCACATTGTCAATAATTTTCTTGAACATCATCAAGTACACCAATGAATAGTCATGATAAACACACCTACATTGTAATACTTTTCTGATGTGCTTTAGTTTATTTCACATACCAATGCATAATGAAGGCATATTTGTTGCAATGTAGTATTTCCTTTTACTAATGGTGCATTGACATAGATGAGATGCATTGGTAAGTGGTGACTCCAATAAAAATGAAGAAAATATCATAGATTAGTTAATTGACATTTGTGCATAATTTAATTGCATGCACAATATTTTTTATAATTCATATAGTTAAATTCAACATGCAATTAACAATGTTCTTATAATGGTAGGGAATTCATGTTTATTATTGGATGTAATCTGGATTTTATTTAATTTAATTTATTGTAGTAAAAAATGAGGACAAAATTATGTTGTAAAAGTGGCGTGTGTTTGATGAATACATGCACCAATTCATGAAATACACTTAAATGCACTCAACAAAATATTTCAAAATAGTGTATTTTATTGCATGAGATGGTGGAATAGATGATGCATACAAGAGGTATTAGAGGGGTGATGTGTGTATCCCAATGCACTATAGTGTCCAGACACAAATCTCTTATCATTGTGATGCATTAATAATAATTGTGTGCATTAATAAGTTGTGTTTGTATTTACTGGAAATTACAATTGCCATATTGATAGGTCTTACAATGCACATTTTGTTATGCACTTATATATATATATATATATTATAGGGTTATCATTACCAAGTGGCTATAACTCTTAAATATATGGTGGAATTTTGCACTAAATTTAAAATGCCATATTTAATGAATAATATGTAGAAATAACTCAAAAATTGCAGTTGCTAATGAATTCAGACTGAAAACAATAGACAAAAATTTATTCTCCTCAATCTATCGAAAGGAAAACATAAAATAGAAATACATGAAATAACATGCAATCATTTAATCATAATTAACAAAGTAGTTTTCCTGGGGAACCCAACTTGGAAAAAGCCCTCCTCTATTTTATATTAAATCAGATGAGAATATGGATCTATTACAGTGACTGCGTCAATCCTTGAAGCTACACTTGTACTGCAATACTGATCTCCTTCTCTCTGACCTGCTTGGACCAAAACTTACCAAAATAGGCCTCAACCTTTCTCATGTTTCCTTCTGTAGTCCTTGAGGAAATCAACTCCTAAAAGATCAGAGAAACCCTATTTCCTTTTGCAAATAATGAAATAATTGATCACCTATTTCAATGCAAAACTTGTACACTCAATTAGTATGTAATTGATAATTACAATGTTCCTTTTCCTCCACATCAACTAGGAAAATCAAATTCGATGCATCACTAGGGCTAGTTTTAGTAAATTAATCAATTAAATGAGATATAAGTGAGTTAACAAGAGTTAATGCTACTCAGTTGAAACCCTACTCAGTCTATTCATAACTATAGATCAAATAAATTAGTTTAACTAACAATAAATCCACTATATTTCTATATTTTAGCAATCAACTCATGCAAACCTCTATTTCTAGCATATAAAATTGAATTTACTGATTTAACTAAGTGACAAGAACATGTTACTCCTGCTAAGTGCAACTTAAGTCATCTTGCTGATGTGGAGTTTACAATTTCTCCATTTGACTAAGGCATAAGTCAAATAAATCCTTTTCTTGATACAGTGTAACACTACCTCTTAGAAAGAAAATGACTCTTTACCACCTAAATCCTTGTCCTGTGGAACTCGAACTTTCATTTTGAAAATCCTCTATCAAAATGTATGAATCCTACTCCTTTGTGGGAATGTACTGCAACATGATGGTCCTCCTGTGTACACAACCTCTCAAGTGATGATACCTGATGTCTATATGCTTAGAGCTATTATGAAACACTCGATTCTCAGATAGTTTTATAAAAATATTATTGTCATAATCGATCAATGTGGGATCCAACCCTTAACTGAAGAGACAAACCAATATCTTCCACATCCAAATAGCCTCACATGTTTCTTGACTAGTAGTCATATACTCGGCCTCTACTGAGTTGAGTGCTACAAATCTATGTTTCCTGTTGTATCAAGAAATATTTTTTTACCCAACACTGAAGATAGCTCCCGATGTGCTTTTCCTGTCTCATGAACTCTGTACCGATTTTTTTTCTACTTTCTAGTGAAGCTTGGTAGGCTCCATCATAAACTGATTAAGCTGATAAAATGCAAAAAAAATATTGGGATTTTTGTTCACTAAGTACATTAACGACCCCACCAAATATTTGTAGATAGTGCCACCTACTGCCTCTCCTATGGAAGTATTCTATCTCCTCTAGTTAGTAGCTAGATGAGTGTCTATGGGCTTGCAATCCTACATATGGAATCTCTAAAGGATTTAAGAGGTGTACATCCCCTGAAAAACAAATATATCTCCATCTCATTGCTACACCTCTCAAACATTCTTCGAGGGTCCTCCATGCAAGAATGTATCAACTTCTTATCTCCTGTAAGTATCAAATCATATACATACAATACTAAGATGAGAAAATTATCATATACCAAAATGTAGTAGAGATTGGCATATACTTCACTCTTAGTGAAGCCCAATCCACTGAAATATAAATCCATGTGAGCATACCAAGCATGAGGTGCCTACTTGAGATGATAAAGGGCTCTTTTTAGTTTACACACATGTGTATCCCTATCAAATTTTTGAAATCCCTCGAGATGCTCAATGTAGATCGCTTCCTCAACCACTCCACTGAGGAAGGTAGTCTTAACATCCATTTGGTGGATCTTCCATCCAAAATATTTTGGCAATGCTAGTAGGTCCTGATAGAAGAGTATCTTTCCATAGAGGAATGTATCCTCATAGTCAACTCCCTCTACCCGTGAGAAGCCTTTAGCCACAAATCTAGCCTTGTACTTCACAACATTTCCTTCAGCTACATGTTTCACATTAAAAACCCACATGGAGCTAATAACATATTTTCCATCAGGTCTAAGCACAACCTCCCAAAAATCATTCTTCATGATGGATTCACACTACTCCACCATGGCATCTACCCACACCTACTAGGAAATTTCTTCCTCAAATGAATAAGGTCATAATCAGTCAGTTCTGTCATGAGTGCCATATATCTAGTATATTTTTCTGGTGATATCCTCTGTCTACGCAAAGAGCTAGGAGCTCCAACATCCTCTTGAGCATCATGCACCAATTTTTTTCTTCTCTAGTTTTATTCCTTGCTTCTCTGGAAGGCTCTATGTGAGTGCATTCCTCCACTTTATCTTCCCTCTGCTCCTCCACATTTGGATTCTCCACAACAACTTGTGGATCTAATCAGGGTTCCTCCTTTGGAGCTAGAAGCTCCTCCTTAGGTGAAATTCCCATCTCTCACTTTAGAGAGGTTCTCATGGACTTATCCTCATCAAAAATGACATATCTCCTCATCATATTCATCCTGACTCAGGCCATGTACATCCAATAAATTTTAGGTGTCTATGAGTATCGCTTCCTCTTAAAGAAATTCTATTTAGGTGTTATCGTTTGAAGAATATTGTGATGGGTCATGTTCTACAAATAAATAGTTGGATTGCTTGCTTCTCCCCATATGTATAGTGGTAGTCCCTAAGCATGTAACATTGCTCTTGGAGCCCCTACAATGATTCTATTTTTTCTCTCTTCCACCTCATTTTGCTATGGGTTGTGAGGTGCAATAAACTCCCTTCTACTACCATCCTTGGCACGTAATTCTTTGAAGGAATTAGAAACATACTCTCCTCAATGATCCCTTTTGTAATATCCCTAGTGAAAATTCCATGTAATGAAAGCTAATAAAGGAAAAATAATAGCTAAGGTCATGGGACACGTATTCCAAGTTGAATCTGGGGGGAAAAGCGTGGGTGTTCATATGGTTTATTATGGCTATGGAAATTGGCAAAGGAAATGGATAACGCTTTGGAAAGGAAAGTGGAATTCAATAGCAATTATTTATAAAAATAATGGAAATTAAGAGAAAATGGAGGTGAAAGGTCACATGTTTCATGTAAGGAGGAAAATGAAGGAAAATAATGGAAAATTAACAAAATAGAGGCCTCATTAACAAAAATAATTTTGAGGATCAGTTCATGGCTTTTGTTAGTGCAGTTTTGGAACTCTAATTATTTGAGTCTCTCTCTCATACTCTTGGATACTTAGAGTTCTCGAAGCACTCTTGGAGAGTGTAAAATACTATAAGATTTGGAGCAAGAAGGAATAGTAAGAGCACGAAAGCGCAAGAGGACATCGGGGTCAGTAGCTACACCGAATTTTGTTTGCAGGTATTGAGTTTCATGTATGTTTTCCTCACTAGCTTTGGCATGCACGAAATATGCATTTGGTTTCTTGGTCATGATCTCTCACTGGCATGGAGGAGTTCCTAGATTGACAGTGGAGTTTCCTAGCCCTTCCATTTACTAGATAGCCATGGTTTTGTGGGATCATTTCATTATTTGTTTTTCTGGTTGGTTCTCATGTGGCTTTGTTTTTGGGTTGCGTGATTAGTTCCTCCAAGCCTTGGTTGGACAAACTCTCTAGAAGCCCTATAACATCTTGGGTTGAATTAATAGTCCTAGAAGCCCTTGTTGGAAAAATTCTCTAGAAGCCCTTGGTGGGTTGAGCTATTGGTCCTTGAAGCCTTGGTTGAAAAAATGGTCTTGAATCTTGGTGGAAACTATGGGTTGAGTTAATAGTCCTCGAATCCCTAGTTGGAACGAAATCTTTGGAGCCCTATACAAATTGGGTGGAGACCAATCTAGTGATGGTTAGGATGTCCGACCATGAGGTGGAATCACTGGTTGAGGGTTGAGGTGGTTTGGCCTCTAGAAGCCCTCGTTTGGTTTTGATTGATGAGTTTTATGAGATTCCACATTTATGCTTATAATATGGCACAGGTGTGACTCACTAAAGAGATATTTGGATCAGTCATGTCTATGGTTGGGTGGAACATGGAATTCCCAGACTTGGTTGCATTTTTCTTATGGAAATAAGATCTCTTTTCCTCTTGTATTGATGGGTAAATATCCTTGTTATTATATGGATTATATGTATGTTATTTAATTGTCATTTATATTGTTTATATGTTGGTTATGTATGTGTTTTATGATAGTGATGATGTATGGATCTCATCATGTTTCGATGTGTACATCAATGAATAATGTATCTATGCCGAAATAGATGCTAATGCATTAACGCGACGAGGAAACAATGATCCTTAGTGATTATTAAAGAAGTATGATACCCATATTCTCAAATTCTTTATTTAAACCTGTATATTATATATTTGTGATATGTTTTATGAAATTCTTATCATGGCTAGTAGCGGTCCATTCAATTCTTTGTTCAAGTGTTTTATTTTGCATCATTATTCCACTGTTATATTTCAATTTTAAAAGTTTCATGGTGTTTTGGGTAGTGACCTCAGCTCTAGGTATGAAAAGTGGCTCGAATATGGGGGATGATAGCACAGGTCTAAGGAAAACATTCCCTTGACGCATGCATGCCCATGTTGTGGGAGCATCCAGAGCCTCTTAGACGCACCCTTATCCATTTCAAGGGAAATTCTTGGGGTTTAATGGTATAAAAAACCCAATGAGCCCCAGGGGCTAGTTATATGAGTGGTTGGAATGGAAACTAGGAGTTATGTTGCTAATGTGGAAGGTATGTGTGATGTGTTTCCGTCAATTCCATTTCCTTAAGATCACCTAGGAGGTTGAATAAGATCATAGTAGTCTCTCATCACATGTTTACCCTGGTTGGATGGTTACTTAGGTAAATGTGGGATGAGGGTGTTACAGAGTAGTATCAAAGCATGGTTCACCCCTTAGACTGCATGAGCGGTGTGTGTTTGTTAGGCATTCATGTTGGTTGCATGCGTGTCAATCATCCTTGTGGTCTATATGCTTGTTGTATATGCATGGTCTTAGTCATTGTTGTAGTAATTTTTCCATGTGAAAGAGGATGTGGTTGTTGTTAAGTGTTTCATCATGAGTGTATGATTGGTTATCCATTGATATGTGTGACATTGCTTGCATGTTTTCAATGTAAATTGGTATGGTTGTTGTTTTATTGCATGATGTCATGGTATGTGTGGTTGATATGGTCATTCAATGAAGAGTGGACTCTAGCAAGAATGATGTCCATGTGTTGATATACATATGTGTTATGCATATATATGTTTTTATGACTATGTCTATACATGTATTATGCTAATTGGTTGATATTGCATATGAGATATCCTCCCCAAATTATGCTAAGGTACGTTGGTTTATTGTGATTTGGTTTGGCTGACATGAGATGCTTTGCAGGAAGAAATGAAATATGAATAGAAGCATGGTAGACTACAAAGATTATCCTTATGGATCAAATGAGCAGCATGTTGTTAGGCACTCTTCTGACTTAGAAAACACAATGATAAGTATGAAGGAAGAAATAAGTATTTTTAAACTAGGTAATGACATAATAATACAGGCACATGAAAAACAGGCAGAGATTGATGCAGTAAACCTTGATATTTTTTTAGAGTTGCAGTGACAAGGACCATTTCGGATCAACTATGGAAAAGAGGATGAGACTAATGGGACATATGGAAGTAGGTCTCCTGGTGGTCACTGTTAAGGTCGAGATGACATGATTAGATATGGAAAGTTCATAGACACTTTGGATAGGAGAGGTGATAGACATAGGTACTATTCTAGTTCTAGTTCTTATGGGCATTATGATCGGCATCCTTATTATCCTTACCAGAGGAGTGACAGGGGATATTTTCTATGATTTTAAGAAAGAAAATCCACCTACATTTGATGCATAGATGAAGAAATCACAGGAAGTTATTTAGGTTGTGTTATTAGTCAGAAAACATCAAGGCCAAAATAGCTACATTCAACCTCAAAGGTAAAACAAATATTTGGTGGGAAGATTTGAAGAATGTAAGGGATATTTATGAGAAGGAATTGATTGTTGAAATTTTCAACAAGAAATATTGAAAATGGAAACAAGAAGAGGCTTCTAATTTAATTTTCCCTTAATCAAATTAGAAGTAAATTGTAATTCCACATCACATGATAGCTTGTACGAGTTAACTAAGTTAGCAAGACTTTGTTGGTTCAATTAATTTGAGTTGATGGTCAAAACAATGGCATGTAGAGTGTCTCCTAATTTTTAGGAGCCCTCGTTGAGTTTATTTTTTGCTGTAATTAATTAACTCAGTTTATTTGAGTTAAAGTCGGTTTAAATGGTTCTAACTGATGGAGGAGCTTGAGAGAGGTCAAAGTGTGAAAATTAGATTTAATTCACATGCACTGATTAATCAGATAACTGATATTTCACTCATAAATAACCCATGCATGTCAGTTCTAGGAAAGACCCAATTGAGATTGGAGTTAAAGGGAAGTGTACTATCAATTATATAATCATCCAATTGTACAGGTGGTGCATGGAGTCAATGGAAGAGCCTTGAGGTATTGCACAATCATTATTGGGGAGTTTCCTTGTTAACTGAGCCTAATTACCCAAGGAAACTGCACAAGGAAATAAGGAATCTCGAGGCTAAGAAATAGGTTAAGTATTGAACCAATCTTTCCTGGGAATCAGTGAGACAGATAGAGATAGTGCATAGAGATCAAGAATAAGAGAAGCATTGAATTTTTCTCATATTTTCTGACTTATTCAATATACGGATAACAAGGCTTTTACTTGAGGCTTTCCCTATATAAATTTTTTTTTTATGCGATTGAATATATTTCTCCTTCTCGTTCATGTGATTTTTCGATTGTAATTGGTTTCTGCAATTTGTAGAGTAGATTCAAGTATTTTGCTTTTTCATATTACAAATATTAGTTTGAATCTACGTGTATTTTCTACATTGACTAGGAGTGAATTCGAGCGACTATTCTGGAAGAAGTATCTATCAGAGAGATACTATAATGAGAGGGAAAATAATTTTATGAACTAAAGATGGGATCTATGATCGATGAGGAGTATACTAGAAGATTTTTGGAGTTGTTGAGGTATGTGTCTTATCTCAAGGAGGATAAGATCAATATTCAGAGATTCATTAGTGGATTACCATGGATAGCATTTAAAGATATGATTGAGTTTGATGATCGTAGATCATTAGGGGAGGTCATTCGGAAACGAAATAATTGTTATGAGAAAATGAAGAACATATATAAGACAAATTCAGACTGGAAAGGTAACGATAAGAACAAAGGAAAATTGGACAAGAAGTGAGAAATAGCTCAGGATATAGGTAACAAAGAAAATGTTGCACCACCTACGAAGTTCAATAAATTTGGCATAGAAATCCTTTAAAGTGTTTGACATGTGGAAAAGGTCATCGTAGGAGAGATTGTCCACAACATCCAGGTGGTAGACCATAGATCTATAGTGCGTAGAAGGAAAAAATAGTGAAATATGTTGGACAAAGTATTCCCAGGATTTATGCAGTGCTCAATAATAGGCAGGCATATCACCGCACATCTATTATCGAGATGGACAGTAATTTTTGTGATCAAGTTGTTTCTTTTTTGATTGACCCTATATCCAATTATATTTATGTTAGTCCTAACCTAGTGGATAACTATGGTTTTAATAAATAAGTGAATAAAGAGTCTTGGTTAGTGTAGTTGGATACATGTACCAAGAAGAGAGAGTCCACCATTAGGTAAGAGCTTGTGCATTTCAGTTGAATGGTATTTCCACATCAGCATATTTGAATGTGTTTGTGTTGGGTTCGTAAGCATGTTTGGATATGGACTAGATATATCTTCAAAGTACTAAGGTAGATTTTTATGACAAGGTTACTGAGTTATTTAATGGAAATGGGGAACAAGGCATCTTATGGGGTAAGAAGAAAACAACATTAGTTATAATGGTTACAACTATGCAGGCCAAGCGCAGTCATAGGAAAGGGTGTGTGTTATTTGTAGTGCACATTTATAGTGACAAAGGTAAGGAAGTTGAGGTTACAGATGTTTTGAGAAGGTACCTAGTTCTACAAAAAAATTAGGATGTATTTCCCACATAGATTTCACAGTTTCCACCTCACATGGAAGTACAATTTTTTATTGATTTGCTACGAGGGGAAACACTAACATCTAAGGAATTGTTGTACTATACAACAACCACCATTTATTAAAATAAATGGGGACCCTTTAAAAAATAAATAGAAATTTATGAGCATGATTTCATCTTAGCCTATGTCTAAAAAATGTTAGGAAATAAAGGTTTTTCCCTTTTTTCCTTGATTTCAAAACCATCATAAATCTCATAACTTAAAAGACGAATAAGTTAAAACATATATAAGCATTGTGAATTGCTATATGCACTTCAACCTTTTCGGAGTTATATAAAACCCCCACTGCAAATGATTTAAAAAGACCTTTAAAAAGAAATCGCATCGCGCCTTTTAAATGAACAAGCTTATAACAATTCGGTAAGAATCGCAATGAGTCAGACCCGATGAAACAATAAAGCAACAATTATAAGCATATAAAGGTTTAATAAAGCACAAAAATGTGACTCTTTAGTGCATTTCGCGTTTCACAACAAGAAACCAAATGGAAAGTTTGTAATATTCCTATTTTAATAGGAATATTCAATTTCATTTTATTTTCTTTACTCAAAGAATAATTATGTAAAGGAGGGTCAAAAAATCCTAATAAAAAGAATAAACACATGCCCAATGTGAACAAGGGTAAATCTGGGCCACTTTAATAAACACACTTAAGTGTGAAAAGAACAAATCCACTTGACTAGGCTAATATTCACCATATCAACAATGCAGTATTGGAGGAGTGCTCATCAATAAGGCACAACACAATTCTAGAAGGAGGTCTCTTGTGTGAAAGGGATAAGTAGATAAAGGTGGTTTAGGGTTTTGGAAAGCTCTCATCTTATAAAAGGAAGAGGAAGGCAACATTTGGAGGTTGTTCATGATTTGATTTCTGAATTGCTGTCTGTTTAGAGAAACAACTTTCTTGGCTGCTTAGCCTAGATTACATTGGGATTTTCTATTAAGGAGTTCCACCTCTTCCCATTGAGGAGCTCTTAGGAGAGCTTGTATTTCTTGTCCACTATCAAGTTGAAGACCAAGCTTATACTTCCAACTACAACAAAGATCCAGTGAGGGTTCTCTTGCTTTTGTAAGCTGCAACAAGTGGAGAACTAGATCTGTTCAGATCTAGCTTGTATTGGAGCCTCTTCTTAGTGAGTGTGTATTTTAACCTCCTGGAAGAGTGCATCCATTGTTGAGCTTTATTTTTGCATCTTGGCATCAGGCCAATACAGTTAATCAAGTTGCAGCACAGTCTCCATTGAGGGATTGCGCTATTTTCATGGAGATCATATCGCTTCATATCTAAGTCATTTCAGTGCTCTTTGTCAGTGGAGGAGGCCTATCCTCTATTGGAGGAAGTGTATTGTAGTGCATGAGCCTTAGTTTCTAATCTTGGCATGTGGCCATCAGCTGTCTATCCCCTACAGCATATTTTCGGCTCTAGATCTGCGTTATTCCTATAGGAGGTGTTGCAGGGAGTTGGGTGCATCATTTGGTGAACTAGTTTCTGAGTGTTGGGGATCTACCCTTCACTTGGAAGACCCATTGGCAGAGATATACACATTGTAATTTTCAGATCTGATCTGCATAATATGAATGCTTCAGTATTTCTGAATATTCCTGCAAATATGCCTTCTTAGATCTCAAATCTAGTACTTATGCTTGGTGCAAACCCTGAAATTCCAAGGGGATCTGAAAGAGGAGCTCTTATAGTGCATGGATCTGATATAGATCTGACTTTTTATGCACAGATCTGCTCTAGATCTGACATGTAACATACAACGGTGCAGCTTAATAAGAATAATGTTGTCAAGGTAGCTTTTTGTAAAATATATGGTTGCATCCCTCTTTTGAGGGGATTTGCTCTGTCTTTGCCTTGTATTTTCAGCCATGTATTTAATAAACTCAATTGTATGACTTAGTTGCTGCTGTAAAAACATTTGAAGAATATTTCATGATCCTCCTTTCACTACTCTGTAGAAACTATGTTATTTATTGAGTAGAATCATTTGTTATTATCGCAGCCTCTCTTTGAGGCATTTCTGAAGATAAATAGGTGTGGGAGATCTGTTTAACCCACCTAGGAGGATTTATTTTTGATGCCATCTTGGATTTAGGAATTAGACACTCAGATCTAAGGGATCTAAGTGCTGGTTTTCATTTCTGTAGCAGCTATTACTAGAAAATGTGTTTCATATTTGAAATATTACAGTGGTATCAGAGCAAGATCTTTGGCTCAACCTGTGGGATTCAAGGCAAAGTTCTATAAACAGAAGTAGCAGAGAAAAAAATGATGGAGAGGATGAGATTGTTCTCATAAATTTTTAGATCTAAGAGGAAAGAAGAAGAATTATGCAATGAAACTCCTAGAGGGTTTCAAAAAGAAGAAAGATACAGTGAGACCTCTAAAAGGTTTCAAGAGAAAAAAGAATACCACTTAGAGCATGAGATCCTGAGTGGGTATTTGGTAGAATAAAAGTGCCAACCTAGGGCTTTAAAATAGACCCTATATTTTCCTCAATTTATTCAATTGAGAGAAGAAAGAAGACCATGCAATAAGAGAATGATAAGAGGCAATAGATTCCTATCATCTACATTTGATGGATCACTCAAGTGTGCAGAAAAGACTTGGGTGATGAAACTAGAAGCCTTTTTCTTACTACATCCAGTAGTGGAAAAAGAGGCTGTGGAGATCTTAGTGCTGCACTTGGAGGGCAAGGCAATTTCTTGGTGGTTCATCCATGGAAGTCATGCAAGAGTACCCACTTTTTCTGATTTCACTCATCAGATAGTTAGGAGATTTGGCAGTAGAAGATCATAGGAGGAGGAGGAGTCTTCTTTTCCTTTTGAGGAGCCTTGTACCACTGCTGTCACATTCATGGAGGGGCAGCCAATTCATTCCATTGCACCTTATTTGAGTTTAATTAAGCATGAGGAGTTAGGGTGCAAGAAGGTGGGAGGCATGGTGAGTGTTGTGCCACTTTCTGTTGGTGTGTGGCCTTCAGCACACTTGGATTCTTTTGGATCTAAGAGGATCATTAATGAAGAGTATTCTTCTCAAAAAGAAAACCTGAAGACTCCTCTTTCAAAGGTAGACCAAGGTCTAAGGTCTTCTTTTGAGGATGAGGCATTTTCTACCTTTGAAGAAAAGGCTAGGGGTGACAGCGTAGTTATGACAAAGGCATCTCTAGCATTTCATGTAGAATAAGAAGGAGATGTTGCTCCAAGAGGAGAAGCTCTTCCATTCTTGCAAGGAGTTTCAAAGAGTCTCACATATAGAGATTATGGAACCATCCATGAGCAGCATGTGCCATCATTATCAGATGGTGAGATCCTCTATACTGCAAAAAATGAAGAGGAGGGCAAGCTTCATTGGGACAGAAACATTTACCCCTCTTTATTTCAAAATATTGAGGTACTAAGAAGGCATGGAGATCTATGCAAGATAAGCCAGGGCACATCAGTCCATACGTATTTATATTATGATCTATGCCTTGATGAATCCTTACTTGGACGAAGCCCTCTATGGTAATTCCTTGATGAAAAGAGAAAAGTGTTCTCTCAACCTTGTACAATGATGCATTTGGCAAAGAGAGGAACTATCACATCATTGGAGATGTTGGGTAAGAAGCATGCTTATGCAAAGAACATTTTACTTTATGATTGCATGCATTCTTTTGCTTTACATGTGCAGGCCATGACTCCTAAAAGGAGTGTCTTACCATATAAACTTCATGGCCAACTATGGGCCAGACCTATTTCCAAATATGGCCACTCCCTTGATGGGCTAAGGGAGGTCTTGCAGCATGATGGGTGCTTCCCCAAAGCACCAAACATACATTTCACCTTCAGCCATGGTGGAATGATAAGGGAAGCAAGTAAGTGGCATGTAAACCACTTACCACATCTAGATCTTAAGCAGGGAGGAGATGACCTGCATTGGTTTCTATTGGGTGAGTGTGGGTACCACCCAAGGTTTCTGATTTTCTTGTCTTATGCCTTGTATCTCAAGGAAAGAATGCATAAGAACGAGGCATGTTTGCTTGGGTTGAAAAGAAGCAAGTATGGACACCCCATGATGCATTCCATGTCCATACATTGACTTATGTCTATGATGTATGTACATGTACTTCTGTTTATATTGAATATCATAATCATGTATGTACTTTGGGTTCAGAGAAATTGTGACCTTCTCATGAGGTGGCATGAGGGAGCTTGTTTATATCATGATGTTAATAATGCCCCAATATTTGTTATGAACATGAGAAGAGGAATGACACATTGTGTGCATGTTCTCATTGGGAATGTGATCTCGCATATTTACTTGTACTTCAAGAGGAGGATAGAACATTGTGTGGCTTCTACATTATATCATTTGTTTTCTTATGCTAGAAACCATATGTTGGGCTTATACCATTGGAAGAAGTCTCACACTTGGGAGAATTTGTAGCAAGACATGTGTTGCTTGAATCATATTCATCCAACACCTATTATCCCCTACTATTTCCAGGCTTTGAAGAAGCTTTTTGCAGCAAGAAGGTGGTGGGATGGCCACTTATTGTACTATGATTTGAGGCAACAAGATGAAGGACAACACTGGTCTCAAGGGAGGGAGTATTGTCACCATCCAATATGTCATATGACACTTAGTCCATGTTTCTTTTGGAGCACATATGGTGAAGATCCTCTATTCACTATATGCATGGAAGATTGGGCAAGGAGGCTCACTAGAATCCATGAAGGTAATCATGAAGTTCCAAGTCTCTTTTGGCTTCATGAGGACTATATCACTGTAGCCCAGGATCATCAGCTCCATATTTATCATAATGGAGGGAGAGACAGTGTGAATTGAGAATTCTTATCTCTCATTTCCAGCCATGGAGCCCCTACACATTGTATATGGTGGGGATTGGAGACTATTTCTTTGAGCTATCAAGGATGGCTCACTTTGTTTGGTTGATAACGTGGAGATTGAAGCTTCTCATGGGGGTTGAAATGCCCAATATTTACCATCTCTCACACCTTGAAGAGACCAATGGAAAACACATGATTCTTCTTTGTATCTCCCATTACTTCATGATGATAACTATTTGGTTCATCCACCAAAAGCAGACTTGCATTCTTGGGAGGAGACACCTACATTGGAGATTTTGTAAAGTCCTAGTGAGTTGCTTGAGGACAAGCAACATTTTGGAGGGGAGGACTGTAATATTCCTATTTTAATAGGAATATTCAATTTCATTTTATTTTCTTTGCTCAAAGAATAACTATGTAAAGAAGGGTAAAAAAATCCTAATAAAAATAATAAACACATGCCCAATGTGAACAAGGGTAAATCTGGGCCACTTTAATAAACACACTTAAGTGTGAAAAGAACAAATCCACTTGACTGGGTCAATCTTGACCATATCAACAACACAGTATTGGAGGAGTGCTCATCAATAAGTCACAACATAATTCTAGAAGGAGGTCTCTTGTGTGAAAGGGATAAGTTGATAAAGGTGGTTTAGGGTTTTGGCAAGCTCTCATCT
The DNA here is from genome assembly GCA_034641835.2 of Pinus albicaulis. Taxonomy (NCBI): domain Eukaryota; kingdom Viridiplantae; phylum Streptophyta; class Pinopsida; order Pinales; family Pinaceae; genus Pinus; species Pinus albicaulis. The sequence goes on along the minus strand of CM076574.1, from coordinate 1,276,473,646 downwards.
TATAAAAGGAAGAGGAAGGCAACATTTGGAGGTTGTTCATGATTTAATTTTTGAATTGTTGTCTGTTTATAAAAACAGCTTTCTTGGCTGCTTAGCCTAGATTTCATTGGGATTTCCTATTTAGGAGTTCCATCTCTTCCCATTGAGGAGCTCTTGGGAGAGCTTTTATTTCTTGTCGACTATCAGGTTGAAGACCAAGCTTCTACTTCCAACTGTAATGCAGATCCAGTGAGGTTTTTCTTGCTTTTGTAAGCTGCAGCAAGTGGAGAACTAGATCTTTTCAGATCTAGCTTGTATTGGAGCCTCTTCTCAGTGAGTGTGTATTTAACCTCTTGGAAGAGTGCATCCATTGTTCAGCTTCAGTTTTTCATCTTGGCATTAGGCCAATACAGTTAATCAAGCTGCAACACAGTCTCCCTTGAGGGACTGCGTTATTTTCATGGAGATCAGATCTCTTCAGATCTAAGTCATTTCAGTATTCTTTGTTAGTGGAGGAGGCCTCTCCTCTATTGGAGGAAGTGTATTGCAGTGGATGAGCCTCAGTTTCTGATCTTGGCATGTGACCATCAACTGTATATCCCCTACATCACATTGTTTGCTCTAGATCTACGTTATTCTTCTAGGAGGTGTTGTAGGGAGTTGGGTGCATCATTTGGTGAGCTATTTTCTGAGTGTTGGGGATATACCCTTCACTTTGAAGACCCGTTGGAGGAGATCTACACATTTTACTTTTCATATCTGATCTACATAATCTGAATGCTTCAGTATTTCTGAATATTCCTGCAGATCTACTGTCTTAGATCTCATTTCTACTGCTTATGCTTGGCGCAAACCCCAAAATTCCAAGGGCATCTGAAAGAGGAGCTCTACTAGTGCATGGATCTGATATAGATCTGAAATGTAGTATAAAATGGTGCAACTTAATCAGAATAACGCTGTCAAGGAAACTTTTTGTAAAATATATGGTTGCAGCCCTCTTTTGAGGGGATTTCTTCTGTCTTTTCCTTGTATTTTCAGCCATGTATTTAATAAACTCAATTGTATGACTTACTTTCTGCTATAAATACATTTAAAGAGTATTTCATAAGCCTCCTTTCACTGCTCTACATAAACTGCATTATTTCTTGAGAAGAATCATTTGTTATTGCTGCAACCTCTCTTTGATGCATTTATGAAGACAACTAGGTGTGGGAGATCTGTTTAACCCACCTAGGAGGATTTATTTTTGATGCCCTCTTGGATTTAGGACTTAGATACTCAGATATAAGGGATCCAAGTAATGGTAAATGTTAAACATAAGTAATGGTAAATGTTTAAAGTGGAAAATGCATTTTCCAATCATTTCTGTAGCATCCATTACTAGAAAATGCATTTTCCAGTCATGCCTTGCTAGCTATTCTAGATTTGGAATATTATAAAGTTTTATTACCACATGAAATTTACGATGTACGATTTGCGCATATTTCATTTCGCGAGATTCATTGGCAGAAAAAAACATAAGTAATGGTAAATGTTTAAAGTGGCGACGTGTCATATTAACACTTTTTATTCAAGTGTATGAAATGATTCATATCTAATCAACTTGTTGTAATATTTAACGTCTTAGTTTGATATCTTAGACATATTATGTAAAGGTGTGTAAGATATTTGATAGAAAGAGTTATGGGTTACTAACAACATTTAATGGGAGTAAGGTTTGAAAGATTCATATCTACTTTGAGTGTGGTTTGAATAATTAAGCATCGGATTTCTGATTATAATGTTTTAAATCTATTCTTCTCTCCATTCATCTCAAATATGAGTTCACTCTTTTCACTTGAATTTAGGAAACTGCCTAACAGAGTGAGAACAACTGGAATGAAAAAGAAATGCAAGGAAATTTCCCAAACATCCACTTCAGAAGACTTAGGCATGCCTCCATTGTTCTTAGATACAACCTGCAACAAGGATTGTGGCAGTTCTTCATGGGAAGAAATGTACCAACTTTTCGAGGAAGAACATCCAAGTGTAATAATTAAAATAGCTACACCAGACGCAACAGGTTCCTCAGACCCGTCCTAATTTGATGTTTCATGCTCGTTTCTTCATAGAATAGAAATGAAGCCAAAGATTTTACCCTACATAGATATGGTGAAGTTGGTAATTGACCACCTTAACATAGTGAATATATCATTCAAGACTTAAATTTGGAGAATATTTGTTTGTTCACTGCAGAAGATTTAAGGACAATGTACCACTTGCCCATGCCACAGAATAATTATGATAAATCTTTTTTCCAAAGCTTTAAAAAGAAGCATACAGACCTCATGAAAGTAATAAATGGATGGAAGTATGACCAAGGCAAGATGAAGCGAGACAAAATTGGTATGTACCCGATAGCACAGTTACCCTCCCCTTATTGTTATGCTATTGGAATGCTATGTAGGTTGTTTGCAAAACAAGATACCACTAGGTTTTCTATAGACTGGGTCCCTTTAATTGACACAATCGTCAATTATTCTATTATGAATTGGGAAAACATATTATCTAATAATTTGGCTAGAAATATCATGGATTATAGAAGTAAATGAATTGTTTCCTCTATAACAATACCCCCATTCCACATGAGTGCCTACATTATGGATGCAATTTTCTTTTGTTTAAGCTGTCTTGTCATGGGATGGAAATGGACCACCTAAGACCCCACCATAATCCATATTTACCATAGATCCCTTTGTGAATTTGATTTTCATTTACATTTCTATAAAATTTGCAATGGAGTCATGTTACCCATCCATCAGATTATCTTTAATGAAAAAGTCCCTAGGTTTTCTAAGGAGGCTACCATAGACATATTACTAGTTGCTAGATGTTTTGCGGAAGATAATTTCACTTATATCATAGTTTTTGGGAGTTATTATTCTCCCCATGTTTTTCTCTATTATGTTCCTGATAAGCTCCTAGCTAGGGAAATTTCCTACCAACTTCTAGTAAGTGGAATTTCCAAACAACTCAAAGATTCCAAGAAGGCCATTTGGCCTACTTTCCCTTTACAGTGAGGCACCTTTTCCCTCTTCGATATTGGTCATGCATTCAAGGAAATTTCAAATGTCACTTCATTAAATTTGGCTCTAATGAAAAAGAGGCCATTCGATCTGAATGATGTGGTTAAGAATTTCACCGCTGAGCTTAAATTGAAACCCTTCTTGAATGAGAATGATATGTTTGATGATTTATTTTAATTCATGGAAAATTTCACAGATGTATTGAAAAATGTATTGAGTTAGCTTAGTAAAACTGACTTTGAGGCTTTCCAAGCATATAGAAATAAAATACTGGAAACAATCCCTTCAGATTTTTTATTTATTGAAGATGTCAATAGACAAACTCCAAGCATTAGTCTGGATAATGAAGCCAAGGATATGTCTGAAGATGAATCCAAAGAGAAATCAAATCACAAGTCATGGAAGTCACAACATAATTCTCAGAATTCGGATCACAATAATAATGAATCCTACAGCAGGAATGAGAGTCGAGAGATAATAACTGATAAATTCATTAAATTGATTGAGATGTAAATGGAAGGAGAGATTAATGGAGCTGGATCATCTTCCTAAGAATTTCAACATATCCAAAATACACCCTACCAGACACAGAAGCCTGTGCCAAAAGATTTGAAGAATGAATGGGAGAATTTTTCCAAGGCACTAGAAACACCACCGCTAAAGCCTAATATTGATGAATCCACAAGTTTTTAAAATCTAGAGCATTCTCAGAATTTAGTTGAAACTACAATTCATGATTAAGCAAGGAATTGAAGTTCATGATTAAGAGATCATTTCGGCATACCCTACAAAACAGATTGTTTTACAAAATGAAGAGATACCCTCACTTGATGTCTTCTACAGCCCTAGTCATAAGGTTGTAGTTAAGAGAAGAAAGAGAAGAAGAATGGATGAAATAGTTTCAAATCTTATGAATGAATCTGTAGACGTTCTATGGAAAGACCCTTTAGCTCATCCTATAGAACATTTGACTTAGTTATCACAAATCACAAGATCATATGCTACTACTACCATTGACAAAGCCACAGAGGTACAAATTCTATTGAAGCAAGAAGAAGACAAAGTGCAAGAGTTAGAGAGACAGTTAGAACAGGAAATGTTTAACTCTAACAATCATATTGAAATGAAGATGTATAAATTTGAAAAGGATTTTGAAAGAATTAATTCACAACACCAGGTGCAGATTACAGAGAACGAAACACACCTTGAAGTAGCCATTAGGGGAATTTTGAGGTCTAAAATGGGCCTCCTATGGAAATTATAAATAATAGTGGAAATAATAAACCTAGATTTTATTACGTCATCAAATTTTAGATGGAAAAAAGAAAAATTTACTTTTTCAACTCGTATTTTATACTTATCTCCCAAAGTATTTACTCAAATTTCGTGCACGAGTACTCGTTGGATACAAAATTTAACTCCTCATCCAAGGAGTACCTATGTTGCATACTTTCAATGGACCTCACTACATGAAAAATGAGAAATACATAAAAAAACATGATTGCAATCACATTTTTAATGTATTTCTCATTTTTCATGTAGTAGGGTCCATCGAAATTATGCAACATGGCCACTCTTTCGATGAGGAATTAAATTTTTCATCCAATGAATACTCCCACTTGAAATTTGAGTAAACATTTTGGGAGATAAGTTGAAAATACGAGTTGAAAAAGTAGTTTTATTATTTGATTATTTTTTAATCTTTTTAACCTTTTACTTAAGAAATGGTAAATCATCCCCATGGTTGACATCATAATCTTGAATCCTATTGGCTCTTACAAAGTTTATTTTGGTTGTATATTTTTCTTAGGAGGTCCATTTTAGACCTCAAATTTCCCCTAATGAATGGACAAATTGAAAATCCAGCCTCAAGTAGAGTTGTTCATAAAAGAAGCACTGGAAATGAATGCAAAGCTAAAGCACCAGCAAGAAGCATTTTGAAAACAAGCTTCAATCACCATATCTTACTGTGATACAAGAAAAATTCTAATCCAACAAGTGGCTAACAGGAGACTTGAATGCAAGAAATTTGAAAAGAATATTAATGAATTCATTTAGTGAGAAGGATCTGACTCAGGAAAGAAAGATGACCTACCTCAGATATATAAATTTCACAAATATATTTTGTTTAAGGATTGGGAAATACAACTAAGACAAGTAGAAAAGACAATGGCCAAGGAATGAAGGTTAACAAATGAAATTGTTGAATATGTTAATGAACAACTTTTGAAAGCTGAACTTATTAAAAAATCCATAGTTGAGGTTCTCCCAGAGCTCAAACCATTAGAAATACAATGGAAGAAAAAAACAGAGATGCAAGAGGAAAGGATTAAAAAGATAAATAATTTTGATCAAGAAAATTACTGCAATTTTCTGATCAAACCTTATCATCATTGCCTAACTCTACAGTCATTAACAAATTCAATAAAGAAATCACAGCCAACACTTTCAAATGCAGTGTTCAAAGGCCATATGAGATTAGGAATTACGCAGCCAGCTCAGCTAAAGAAAATGGTGGATATTTGTCAGCTCCGAGATCAAATGCACAAAGAGGATCGGCACACATAATCATGTTGTTATTTTATTTCCTAGATTGTAGTTTAAGTTTACTCCTTACCAAGATGGTTGTTTGAAACCTCCTCTATTTTTATGTAATATTCTATTTTTAAACATATTGTTGTTTATTATTTAAACCCTTCTCATGTATTTAGGGAAGGGTCCAGAAATTTGTCCAAAACATTTGCAAAGAATACACTTCTATAAGTTTGTGAATGCCTTGATGAATTAATGGAACAAAATATTTTAGCTTTTGACATTTGAAGCTGTTTAACTGTAGTTGCACTATTGTACTCTTTAAATTCCTTGAAAGTGAAGAGGAGAAGAAAACTATTGTCAGTTTGAATGAGTATAACCTCATATATATGGTACTTCTCCATGTTATATTAAGTTTTTCTTTTTAAATTGACAATTATCTTTTTATCTGCATTATAAATTTGAACTTTTACCATAGATGAATAATAAGTGAAGTTATGTATTGATATTTGTTTGTGATTTCTTATCTTATATATAATAAAAAATATAAATGTGATAAACATTTCAAAATTATTTTAATCAAATTATTTTTTTAAAAGAATTATCTTTACATAATTTTTATCTCTTTCAACTTTTAAATAATCTTCATTACTAATTGTTGGAAGATATATTTTTAGATCGCATAAAGGAAGAAACACCCCGATTATATAGTATAATTGATAGTTTAGATAAATGCATATGATAGATTAAATCACTTCCCATTTGCATGTTATATAAACAAAACACACCTAACATCATCCTTATTGGGAAAATGGTCCCTTTATCCTCAGTTGGAGCCACCACACCAAACGGAAAAGGACTTGATCTAAGGTCTGGACTCGGTGGTTTTCCCCCCATGTTGATGCAACAAAATGCCAAGGCTTCAACAAGCATCTTAAAGGATGAGAACATCATAGTTGGTAGAGTTGAAGCTGTGCAGTATAAGGAAATGCTGGACAAGGGATACATTAGGTCAAGTGTATAACCATGGGACGCACTAGTATTGTTTGTGAAGAAGAAAGATGGTACTCTCAGACTATGCATTGATTACATGTAGTTGATCAAAGTGACCATAAAGAACAAGTATCTATTTTCAAGGATTGATGATTTGTTCAATCAGTTGAAGGGAGCAAAAGTGTTCTCGAAGATTGATCTGAGATCGGGATATCATCAGGTACGTATTAAAGAAGATGTCATTCAAAAGATAGCCTTCCAGACCAGGTATGGGCATTATGAGTTTGTTGCAGTTCGTTTTTTTTTGACTCATGCTCCAACTAAATTTATATGTTTGATGAATAGTGTGTTCACCCTTATTTATAAATTTTTTTTATTGTGTTCATTGATGACATATTGGTATATTTTAAAAATGACGAACATCATGTCGAGCATTTGGAAACAATGTTAAGATTGTTGAGAGAGCATGAATTGTATGCTAAGATCAACAAGTGTAGTTTCTTTCATATCTAGGTACATTACTTGGGACATGTTGTCTCCAAGGAGGGAATAATAGTGGATCCATAAAAGGCAAGCACTATCATGGAGTGGGAAGCTCCTAGAAATTTACAAGAGGTGAGATCCTTCATGGGATTAGTAGGTTATTACAGGAGGTTCATAAGGAATTTCTCATAGATTTACTATCCTATTACATCATTACAGAGGAAAGGTAAGAATTTTGAATGGATAGAGGAGTGTGCGGCCAGTTTTCCGCAGCTAAAGAAGTTGTTGACACATGCTTTAGTGTTAAAGATCACATATCCGAAAAAAGAGTTTGTGGCATATACATATGCTTGCAAGAGAGGCCTGGGTGGACTCTTTATGCAGGATTGACAAGTGGTATGTTATGAATTATAGAAACTAAATGAGCATGAGAAGAACTATTTGACACATGATCTAGAGTTGGTAGCATTCATTAATGCATTGAATATGTGGAGGCACTATCTCTTAGGAAAAAAAATTGTATTTATGAGTGATCACAGTGGATTTTGGTATCTATTTGACCAATCGAAATTGAATTCCAAGAAAGCTAGATGGTTGGCCACGATCAGTGAGTTCGAATTTGAGATTAGGTATATTAAAGGTAAAGAGAACATAGTTGTCGATGCTATTAGAAGGTGGATACAGGTAAATCACATAGCATCCATGAGCTCCCATGGGACATATTTACAGGATAGGATATTGTAGCCAGGTCACAGGGATGACAGGTATATGGAGATTATGCACAGGTTGTAGTAGAGTACATGTACAAGTACAGGCAGTGGTACAGGTATAAGTACAGGTGTAGGTGTACAGGACGTGTACTATCATCTCAAGACAGATCGATTGGTTAGGTTTAGAGACAGGATATATGTTCCACACAAGAGTGAGTTCAAGAAGGTGATCTTGAGGTATTTTCATGCGAAACCATATTAAGGTCACCCAAGCTATCAAAATACATTGATTGTAGTGAATAATTTTTATTATTGGCAGAATCTGAAGAAGGATGTAGTAGAGTTTGTAGCTATGCGTTTGGATTGAAAACACGTCAAAGAAGAGTGTAAAAATCCAGGAGGACTACTAAAACTGATTCTGATTCCATAGTGGAAATGGGTGGTCATTTCCATGGACTTTATCACAAGATTACCGAGCACATCTAGATAGCATGATTCCATTAGGGTTGTGTTGGAAAGGTTCACGAAGGTAGCACACTTCATTTCAATGAAATTTACATTCTCGGAAAATGATTTAGCACAGGACGTTATCAAGGACGTAGTAAAATTGCATGGTATTCCATATAATATTGTATGAGAAAGGGATGTGAAGTGTTGGGGTCCTATGATTTGGCTGATTGGAAAACCAAATGACAAGGCAACATATAAGCCAGCCTTTAGAGCTCCAGGATCTAGCCCTCCTAGTCTCAGAGAGGGATCTCTCAATTGTTTACAAAGATATGACTTGTTTTCTTGTAAAAGGTTGATTTTAGGCTAGTTATTAACCATGAGTTTGTTTTTTTGGGTTTAATTGGTTGGACATGAATGGTCTAGGAAGCATAGATAGAAAGGGGAAATATCAGAGCCATTGGGAAATGGAGTCAAGAAGAATTTAAAACAAGCTCAATCAATGGATGTGGGATATCAAAGGGAAAATCTAACTTGGCCAGTGGATCTTGGGTTTGGTGGATGAAATGAAATGGACATTAAGGATTAGAAGGAGAAGTAGAACTAAGGGTAGTTAAGAATCCTTGATTATATGTACTCCTCAACAAAGGGAACTTAAAAAATAATTTGAACACGAAGAGGCATTTCATAGATAGGGCTAACCATAAATTCTAGAAACCATACTTCAGCAAATAAAAATTTCAAGATAAAATTTTCTAATGAAATCTAGGAGTTGAGGAACTCTCTATTTCATCCAAATATTTCACTAGCAAGGATTTAGAAAACATAAAACATTCACAAATAACTGCATTCATAGAAGAGGGAACTCCTAAAAATATAAGACTACAATTATAAAGACCTTCAAAACAATTATCTCAGCAAGAACAAAGGGTATGATCAAAACATACCTCTTTGGCAGACTGTAAACAATGGTACTTTAAAGGGAGACTTTAGAAACATTTTTCAAGTGGCAGCAAGCAGGGAAAACCATAAATCATTCTTGAGACCTGCTATTTGAACTATCTCTGAAATAAACAAGCATAAGGGTTGAAAAGAAATCAAACTACTCAATAAACCATCACTAGATGAAAACATAAAGATAGTTAAGAGAAAACGGGTCTAAGGTGCTTCTAGGAGACATTTCTTAGCCTAAAATGTTTACTCTACTGCAAGCAAGAATGATGGAAAAAAATGGAAAATAGGAAATAACAATAATGGATTAGAATACGTCACCAACAACCATGCTCAGGGATCAAATGATAGAGCCTTCTCATTAACAAAACATGTCAAAACATCATCAATCTTCCAAAACTTCAATTTATTCTTTAATCTTTAGCCAAAATATGTACAACTTCAAAGAGTTCAAATGCCAGCAACCCACCCCTAACAAAGAGCTCCTCATAGAGTATTTATAGAGAAATGAGGAGGTGGAACTCTTTTTAGGGTTCAAGAGTCATTAACTACAGAGTAAATGCATTAATGACCTTGAAAACCATGCAAGGAACAAGGTAGGAAGATGTTCAACTACTTCTTTATTTTTAATAACTCTGCCTTAACTTGTAAGAGAAAACAGGTGAAAAGTTTGACTTTGCAGCCTATTTCTATCTTTTACATTAACTGTTCTAACAATTTAAAATATCTTCTGACTGTGTAATAACTATCAATTTTCCCTTTAGGACATAAAGTAGGCCATAGGTGGTAGTTAGGTTTATCAAGTGAATAATTGCTCTGTGTTGATTCACCCGAGGCCTTCTTAGCTTATCTTTCCTTTATTTTATCGTTAAACTAATTTTAAGGCCTAATTCTGCTTTAACAACCTTAACCTTTAATTAACCTGCCTCACTGTCCTTTCTCTGTTTCTATTTAAAACATTTGTTTATCCGTCTTTACACTGTGCTTAATTCTTTAATCTGCTAGTTAAGGGCTTGATTCTTTGGGCTTGATTCTGAATCCTTTGGCCTTTATCTTTTGGCCTTTTATCTTTAATCCTCGATTTAAAAGGGCTAATCTATATTTCGACAAACTTAATCTTTAAGCATTTCGGTCTCTTGTCTTCATTTCTCTATCATTTCCTCTGACTATTCTTCATTTACTGTGTGCAGGGGTTCTTTGATTCCATTAATGGTTATGGCTTATCAACCTATCCTTCAAATTGAAACCCTTTATTCCCTTTTTCTTCGTATTTCTGGCCCTTCGGATTATCATCAAAAATCTCATTGTCACTCAATTTGACTGTGGGATGGCCTGCGAACTTCGAGCCTAAATTTTCGTTAAACCTGCAACAAAAAAAAAAAATTGCACAAAAAACTGTGGGATTATGGTCACACTTCTTTTCAGAGGCTTATGAGGGCGTATGGCAGTCGACAGAGCACTGCAGAGGGATGGAGAAGCAACGAAGGGTTCCATAGGTGAAAATAGGTGTGGGTAGGGTTTAAAAAATGTTTTGTCATGAAAAATGGGAAAGGTGGTTTTGCAAAAACCATTGGCAGTTTTCGCGCTAGCCATGAGCGGTAAGTGGTAAAACACAAATTGAATGTGATACGCATCAGAGGGTGATGCGTGTCCCCCCAAAACCACCGTTTTCGCGTTGATTTTGCGTGTTAAACCTCGGCGGTGGATAGAATGTGAAATCGACTCCGAGCCGTTGGATTTGGGAGCTCCATATTTACGATGGAGAAGTCGCGCAGTGTGGGAAGGTGCGCGGTGGTGGGAGATAGTGGAAGAAAGGTGGCTGATGGAGAGTGGATGGATGGTGGAGCAGTGGGTGGTGGGCCCAGAGATGACGTGGGCGCTTGGTCGGGTAGTGCGGGTTGGGAGATCGACGGGGTTAAATGTGGGCCATTGGATCTAGGCCTAAGGCCTTTCATCTATGGTTGAGAATGGACCAAGAAAAGGTAAGGCGGGGTGAGCGAGGTTAAATGAGTTGTGAGGATGATGGTTGTTGGATCTAGGCCTAAGGCTTTTGATCTACGGTCGAGAATGCCCCATGGAGATTAATGGATGGGAGGAGAGCAGTCGTGGGGAGCGCGATAGCCGTAGGGGTTATTTGTTTTAACGGTGGGGATCTGTTTGGGAGAAAACAAAGGGTGCAGGATAGACTATAGGGAAAGGGGCTAAGGGAAGAGTGGAGAGGTGCAGTCCTGTTGGTGGTGCAAAGGATTGGGTGTTAAGTAAAAGCAGTTGGGGACTTAGAGCCTGGTTACAGGGCCGAGGCATATGGAGGAAAAAGTGCGGAGGTTTAATCCCGCAGGGGCTTAAGGCCCATTTTTAGAAATGGTCTGAAAGAAGGCCAAAAGAGGGTTTTTTGAACCTTTTGGAGGCTTCCGATAGGAAAAAGAGAGGTTTTTAAACCATTATAAGGGTTTTTTAATGATTTAAAAAGAGTTTTTTAGGGAAAAAGGAGGACAATGAAGAGGGAAAAGGAATTTTTAAACCAAATATAAGAGTGTTTATAATGGTTTAAGGGGGTTTTCCAGAGGAAATGAAGAGTTGATAAAGGGAAAAAGGGCTATTTTCAGAGGGAAATGGACTAATAAAAATAGGGATAAATAGCCTGAAATGAGCTTCTTCTTGAAACAGCAGGATAACCTTTTAGGAGACATAGATGATGATTTCAGTGAGCTGATGCACTTAGGACGATGAAGGCAATGAGATTTCTAGAACTCATAATTCTTTCTAGAAATATTATTTCTAGAAATCTAGGTTTCGTAACTTAGTCATCTTTGGATCTCATCAAAATTATGGATGACTAACAGTGGCTCCACTTGGGGAGGACAATTGTCCTTTTAGGTGTCCATAACCTCATTTTATCAATCTCTGGCTTCCAGCAGACTAGTGCCTTATCCATTGGGCAACATTCTTTTTTTTCTTGCTGATTTTCTTTGCATTTTGACAATTCTTCAATGACCTGGAGCATGAAAAACTCTTTAAGACAGCACCTCTGCCTACCCATAACTACTTTTCCTAACATTTTTTCTTCTCTTGAGTGCATTTGAAATAGCAAACTCTTTGACATTTGATTTTCAAAACAGAAATAAACTATCTAATCCTATCCTTATTTCTTCCAAGAGTCCAGATTAAACTGTTGAACCATTTATTTTTCTACCTAGGCTACTATCTGTCAAGATTAAGCTGTTTGGCATATTTTATTCTCTATTTCTAAAACAAGAAATTTAAACACAGTCAAATCAGGATTAGATTGTCTGATTTGCTATGGTGTCTATGGCTATATGTACAAGCTGCACATAGACTTTATTTACAGAAAATTAAAACAAAATTGTGAAGGCTTAAGATCTGAAAATAAAAGACATCCTTCTTTCTTCTTGGCTCAAGTTTTGAGCATTTTAGAGCCATATTTTCTTTTGATTCCTGGTTCAGATTTTGAGCATATTTGAACCATTTTTCTTCTATCCTAATCTATTCTACTGATAAGCCAAGATTAAACAGATTGGCAAATCTTCTTCACTAACTTATTTGCAGTAAATTGAAATCTATCTAGTCATGATTAGGCTGTATGACTAAGTAGCAGTGTTTTCTTTTAGTAGTGGCATTTAAGCTTGCACACTTTCAGATTTTTCTCTTTTTTGGTATGGCGTTGTACCTTTCTTCTTTTATATCTACCCTCTTTTCTCTTTTCTATTTTTTTTGTGTATTTTTTCGATTTTTCTTTTTCAAAGAAAAAACAAAAACTAACTAGATGCTCACAGGCTGAGCTTATTTTCTTTCCTATCTAACCTAATATAACTTGGAATATTTACATGTTTAGCTGACGAATTATCTTTCCCAATACATCCAATCAATCAAATGGTTCCACGACTGGTCTTTGCTAATCTCTTTGAGAATGCTGGAAAAACAAAAGGACCACTCCCATCTCACCTTTTTCTTAGCAGCAGTGCTAGAAAATTTTCTTGCTTTTTGCAACAAACTGCTCTTAACAACATTTATTCCCTCTTCAAATGTCTTCAAAAAATGAGCAAAGTGGTTTTAAAAAAATACCTGGTTGTGAGTATTTCAAAGAGAGGTTTCAACCAGCATTACCTTTTTCTCCACTGGATCAAGATTAAGATTCTTTTGAGAAAGAAACGCTTCCCCATCTTCATTATTATCTGAACTGTCAGACTCATCATATATTGCCATGTTGTCCTCTAGGAAACCTGATTGAAAAGAGCTATAGTTGTTCTCTTTCTCTTGTGAAGGTTGGATATATGGCTAATTGTGTTCTTTTTTAAAATCAATACCCAAAGATTGCTGACTTCTGATTGTATTAAGGTTGTCTTTGATGAACTGAAAGGAAGCACAACAAAGATGTAAAGATCCTTCCCTTTGTCCTAAAATTTCTTCATTTTCTTCTTCACTGTCATGGCTGAGTGGTATTTGCTGATCACTATAATTGAGTTGTGGAGAATGACTGTCTTTGTCCCACAAACTAATCACTGATTGTTTGGTGGTGTTGGATTGAGTTTGGAGAACATAATCATCATCAAATTGATCATATTTGGGCAGTATATTCATAGGAGTAATGTCATCTATTATGCACACTTGATCAACAGATTGTTCCACCATATGAAAAGGAGAGTGTTCATGGCCAATAGCTTCTTCTTTAGCAATCTGAAATGACTCAAAGCACAAGGGTAGCGACTCAAGAGATGTTGGCTCATATTTCATTTCTGGTTTTGTAATCCAAATAGCCATACCAATATGATTTGAGGGGAGAACCTCTAGATTTGAAAAAGGGTTTGTATTATCCATTTTCTCCCTTACTGATTCTTTAGAGCACTCTACCTTGTTTCTATTGTTAATTTGCTTATAACATTCTCTAAATAGTGAAGCAGAAGATGTAGGAAGACATATAGTACTTACTTGACAACTTTCCACATCTTCTTATTTGTAACCTTGGTCAGCCAGTATGTTTTGATAGCTACTTTTGCATTGAAATGACTGATTTCGTTCCTCCCAAGAAAATGGTACCGTCTGCTTTGAATAATCAGCACCAATCTCAACCTTGCATTCTTCCTCTTTCCTACCAATTATATGCATTATTTTGTTGATTGTATCTGTCAACATCTCTAGCTTTAACTCTAAAGAAGTTATTTTATCTTGAGGTGATTTTTCCTTCCTTATTTCTTCCAACTTTTCTTCTCTTTCCAGTATGTTGAATTCCATAGTAATTTCCATATTATGCATTTCTTCCAGGTTTGAAGGGTCTTTTTCTCTTATTTGGAATTCCATCTCTGGGTGAAAAGCACTTTGGTAGTGCAAGAGAGCCCACCCCAAAGGTGGCTTTATCTTAGCAGGTATTGTATTGTATAGCATATTGAATCTGGTTAAAAAGTCTTGTACTATCTCCCCTGGTTGTCTTTTTAAATTCTTGTATTTCTCTATGATGAGAATTTCATTTCCAATGTTCACCCACCTATCTAAGAAGACTTGAGTAAATTGATGAAAATTGATAATGCTTGCAGCTGGAAGGTCAAACCAATTCCTAACTTTCCCTTGTAATGATAAGGAAAAAATTCTAATACACACATCATCTTCTTATATTTCATAAAGGTCAAGTAAATTCTCGAGATTTTGAATGTCTTCTTGAGCGGTGACTTTTGAGCTTTCTCCATCAAATCTGGGTAGTTTATTTGCAAGATTTTTAGGGAGGGCTTGGAAGATAGGAGGCAAAATCAGAGGATTGTATCTTTCTAGGACTTTTGTGGGTATAGGTAGTGTTAAAAGAGATTTATGGCTGTTTGAGGTTTCAGCAAGAGGAGGAAAGGTAGCGTGAGGCTCATGTTTCACTAGGTCTTCCACAGGTGAATCCGGGGTAAGTACAGATGTATAAGACTGATCATGGTCTAAAATTTGAGGCTTAGATTTTCGAGGCTTGAGATCCTTCCAATGATAAATGTAGATCTCATCAGTGTATTCTTGATCAGGCTTAAAGTAGGATAAAACATAGTTATAAATAGAAAAAATAATTTCTTGAAACTAACTTAGGCCTGAATGCTTTTTCTTTCTAGGGTGACTAGTCATGTTTCAGGTTCTTCCTCCAGTGGAGTCCTTAGGTCTATTCAGGATTATGGAGTCGCTAGGTGGAAATTTCTAGCTCTTTCGAAGGTAAAATATGTTATGGTCCACCACCAATGTCTATTATGAAGGCCAATATGAATTTTTTTTGGGGTTTTCTAAGTTTCTATGGTTGTTGAAAGACTAAAGAGTCTATAAGAGCTTTCTAGGAAACTATGAACTTAGGGTTCCCACCATGATCACCAGAATGTTGGGGTCTTGTGATTTGGCTGATTGGAAAACCAAATGACAAGGAAACATATAAACAAGTCTTTAGAGATCCAGGATCTATCCCTCCTAATCTCAGAGAGGTATCTCTCAATTGTTTGCAAAGATTTGACTTGTTTGCTTGTAAAAGGTTGATTTTAGGCTAGATATTAAGCATGACTTTGTTTTTTTGGGTTTTGTTGGTTGGACATGAATGGTCTAGGAAGCATAGATAGAAAGGGGAAATATCAGAGCCATTGGGAAATGGAGTCAAGAAGAATTTAAAACAAGCTCAATCAATCGATGTGGGATATCAAAGGGAAAATCTAACTTGGCCAGTGGATCTTGGGTTTGGTGGATGAAATGAAATGGACATTAAGGAATAGAAGGAGAAGTAGAACTAAGGGTAGTTAAGAATCCTTAATTATGTGTACTCCTCAAAAAAGGGAACTTAAAACATAATCTGAACATGAAGAGGCATTTCATAGACAGGGCTAACCATAAATTCTAGAAACCATACTTCAGCAAATAAAAATTTCAAGACAAGCTTTTCTAATGAAATCTAGGAGTCGAGGAACTCTCTATTTCATCCAAATATTTCACTAGCAAGGATTTAGAAAACATAAAAGATTCACAAATAACTGCATTCATAGAAGAGGGAACTCCTAAACATGTAAGACTGCAATTATAAAGACCTTCAAAACAATTATCTCATCAAGAACAAAGGGTATGATCAAAACAAACCTCTTTGGCAGACTGTAAACAATGGTACTTTAAAGGGAGACTTCAAAAACAGTTTTCAAGTGGTAGCAAGTAAGTAGGGAAAACCATAAATCATTCTTGAGACCTACTGTTTGAAATATTTCTGAAATAAACAAGCATAAGGGTTGAAAAGTAGTCAAACTTCTCAATAAACCATCAGCAGATGAAAACATAAAGACACTGAAGAGAAAACATCTCTAAGGTGCTTCTAGGAGACATTTCTTAGCCTAAAATTTGTACTCTACTGCAAGAAAGAATGATGGAACAAAATGGAAAAATGGAAATAGCAATAACAAATTAGAATACATCACCAACAGCCATGTTCAGGGATCCAATGATAGAGCCTTCTCATTAACAAAACATGTCAAAACATCATCAATCTTCCAAAACATCAATTTCTTCTTTAATCTTTAGCCAAAATATGTACAACTTCAAAGAGTTTGAATGCTAGCAACCCACCCCTAACAAAGAGCTCCTCATAGATTATTTATAGAGAAATGAGGAGGTGGAACTCTTTTTAGGGTTCAAGAGTCATTAACTACAAAGTAAATGCATTCCTGACCTTGAAAACCATGCAAGGCAGAAGGTAGGAAGATTTTCAACTACTTCTTTGTTTTTATTAACTCTGCCTTAACTTCTAAGAGAAAACAGGTGAAAATTTTGACTTTGCAGCCTATTTTTGTCTTTTACATTAACTGTTCTGATAGTTTAAAATATCTTCTAACTATGAAATAACTTTCAATTTTCCCTTTAGGACATAAAGTATGTCATAGGTGGCAGTTAGGTTTATCAAGTGAATAACTACTCTGTGTTGATTTACCCGAGGCCTTCTTAAGCTTATCTTTCCTTTATTTTATCGTTAAACTATTTTTAAGGCCTAATTCTGCTTTAAAAACCTTAACCTTTAATTACCTACCTCACTGTCCTTTCTCTGTTTCTGTTTAAAACATTTGTTTATCTGTCTTTACACTGTGCTTCATTCTTTAATCTGCTGGTTAAGGGCTTGATTCTTTGGGCTTTATTCTTAATCCTTTGTTCTTTTATCTTTACTCCTCGATTTAAAAGGGCTAATATATATTTCGACAAACTTAATCTTTAAGCCCTTCAGTCTCCTACCTTCATTTCTCTATCATTTCCTCTGATTTTTCTTTGTTTATTGTGTGCAGGGGTTCTTTGATTCCATTAATGGTTATGGCTTATCAACCTATCCTTCATATTGAAACCCCTTATTCCCTTTTTCTTCGTATTTCTGGCCCTTCAAATCGTCATCAAAAAGCTCATTGTCACTCAAATTGACTGTGGGATGGCCTGCGAACTTTGGGCCTAAATTTCCATTAAACCTACAACAAAAACACAATTTTTAGCAAAAAAACCTACGGGATTATGGTCAAACTGCTTTTCGGAGGTTTATGAGGCCGTATGGAAGTCAACGAAGCACTGCAGAGGGAGGGAGAAGCAACAGAGGGTTCCATAGGTGAAAACAAGTGTGGGGAGGGTTTAAAAAAGGTTTTGGCGCAAAAAATGGGAAAGGTGGTTTTGCAAAAACCACTAGCAGTTTTCGCATTACCCATGAGCGGTAAGTGGTAAAACAAAAATCGAACGCGATACACGTCGGAGGGTGACATGTGTGCATCTGAAACCACTGTTTTTGTGTTGATTTTGCGCCCTAAACCTTGGCGGTGGATCGAATGTGAAATCGACTCCAGGCCATCTGGGAGCTCCAGATCTAAGGTGGAGAAGGAGAGCGGTGTGGGATGGTGTGCGGTGGTGGGAGATAGTGGAAGACAGGTGGCATATGGAGAGTGGATGGATGGTTGAGCAGTGGGTGTTGGGCCCAAAGATGATGTGGGCACTTGGTCGGGTAGTGCGGGTTGGGAGACCGGCGGGGTTAAATGTGGGCCGTTGGATCTAGGCCTAAGGCCTTTCATCTATTGTCGAGAATGGCCCGAGAAAAGGTAAGGTAGCATGAGGGAGGTTAAATGAGTTGGGAGCATGATGGTCATTGGATCTAGGCCTAAGGCCTTTGATCTACGATCGAGAATGACCCATGGAGATGAATGGATGGGAGGAGAGGAGTCGCGGGGAGCGCGATAACTGTAGGGTTTATTTGTTTTAACGGTGGGGATATGTTTGGGAGAAAACAAAGGGTGTGGGATAGAGTATAGGGAAAGGGGCTAAGGGAAGAGTGGAGAGGTGCGGTCCTGTGGGTGGAGCAAAGGACCGGGTGTTAAGTAAAAGGGGCTGGGGGCTTAGCGCTTGGTTACAGGGCTGGGGCATATGGAGGAAAAACGGCGAAGGTTTAAGCCCGCAGCGGCTTAAGGACTATTTTTAGAAATGGTTGGAAGAAAGGCCAAAAGAGGGTTTTTTGAACCTTTTGGAGGCTTTCGATAGGCAAAAGAGACGTTTTAAAACCATTATAAGGGTTTTTTAATGATTTAAAAAGGGTTTTTTAGGGAAAATGGAGGACAATGAAGGGGAAAAAGGACTTTTTAAACAAAATATAAGAGTGTTTACAATGGTTTAAGGGGTTTTTTCAGAGGAAATGAAGAGTTGATAAAGGGAAAAAGGGTTATTTTCATAGGGAAATGGACTAATAAAAATAGGGATAAATAGCCTGAAATGAGCTTCTTCTTGAAACAACAGGATAACCTTTTAGGAGACATAGATGAAGATTTCAGTGAACTGATGGACTTAGGATGATGAAGGTAGTGAGATTTCCAGAACTCATAATGCTTTCTAGAAATATTATTTCTAGAAATCTAGGATTGGTAACTTAGTCATCTTTGGATATCATCAAAATTATGGATGGCTAACATGAAGTTCACTTCCATGTTTTGGAAGGAGTTGTTTGTAGGTTTTGGCACACAATTGACATTCAATACATCTTATCATCGTAGATAAATGGATAGACAGAGAGGGTCAATAAGATATTGGAGGAAATTTTGAGGATGTATGTGATGCATCAGCAACGAAAGTGGGAAGAGTAATGTTGGGCCTCCAAAATGTCTTCAAAATGTCTTACACTTTTACCTTCATCGCCACTATTTAAATCACATTTGAAACTCTATAACCACATAACCCTACATTAGCCTCCATTATCATGCTCATAAGGGGTTACATTACTATTTTCAAAATTTAATAATTTCTAGTATTATGAGTGAATTTATGATTAAAAGTTAGAAAAATAACATATATTTATTTATACCTAAAGGTGGAATGAGTTTGGTGACATGTGTAGGTGATTAGGAAGCATCCAATACATCCTTATGTGGCTTCCACTATTCCAAGGTTCAATTTTGAATTCTCTTCGAGATTTGGAGATTTGGATGGGGATCAACCATATATCATGGAGGAGAATCATGAATAAAGGAATATGTGTCTTATAATTAGCTAATTGGCTGAAACTTTTATGGATCTATTGAGAGAATGGTGGATCTCCATTAACGAGATAGTTTCTTAAGTTTTTGTATAAATGGGAGAGCCTTCTCCTTTCATTTTTAATTTAGAACTTTGTAATGTAAATTTGGGAAGTTTAGAATCATGGAAGGAGATGTGAAATGATCATGTAATGAGATAGATAGTAGTAGGCTTATAGCATAAATTTTGAGTATGTAGTTAGATG
The DNA here is from genome assembly GCA_034641835.2 of Pinus albicaulis. Taxonomy (NCBI): domain Eukaryota; kingdom Viridiplantae; phylum Streptophyta; class Pinopsida; order Pinales; family Pinaceae; genus Pinus; species Pinus albicaulis. The sequence goes on along the minus strand of CM076574.1, from coordinate 1,276,453,754 downwards.
TTTTTTTTTATATTGATGTAATTATTCTTTCATTTATACATAAAATCATTTTGAGTGTGCCAAATTGAGTTTGGGTGTGATTATCATGGTATTGGTATGTTGTTGAAGAATGGAGGGCCCCCATCACAGCAAGCATACTTTGGTGGAGGTAACTTAGAAGTTTGTTTTCATTATTTCATTCCTTTTTTAAGTATGCTTTAATTTCATGCAAGTATGCGTAGATTATTTTTTTTTAATTCATGAAAGTAGATTAGTTTTCAATTCGCAAGTGTGCACTTCCATTCTTGTAAGAGTTATTTATATTATTCATTTCAATTCTCGCTACAAGTGTGTTTTAATTTAGTAGGCGTGGTGTGATTTTCTTTCATAGTGCAAGTGTGATTTTTAATTCTGAAAGTGTAATGTGATTTATTTCTTTATAGATTAGATTTATTTTCATGATGATTGTCGTTTTTCATTTGAAAGATTAAAATTTCTCTTTCAAAATTGGAAGCTAGTCTCTAGTACATATAGTGCATGTGCGCCTCACAAGTCCATGAACCCTCGGGTTGAAAATTTATGGAAATGAATTTAAGTAATTAAATTACCTCAACATTTTGGCATTGTTTCCGGGGAGATGTACATAGGGATCAATCTTCAGTTTCAAATTTTGTTTGTTTAAACTTTTATTTTTATTTTTTTGTCTCGCATCAAGTTTTTGATTTAGAATTTCATTTTGTTTTTCAATTTCATTTTTAATTGCAATTTCAATTTGTATGTAAATTTATTTTTCATTCCTCAATGCAATTTTATTTTTTTTATTTTTCATGCACAATTAATTTTTCATATATATATATATATATTAAAGGAAAATTGATGCATTTAGAATTTTAATCAACTTTCAAAATCATAAATAAACCCAACATTGGAAATAGTTAGTTTCCGAATTTTTATTCAATTTTCACTAGTATAGTAAAAACCACTCCATCTAACCATATATAGGAAAAATAATGATAACAAGAATGCTTGGAGAAAAATGGAAATGATGTTCTTTGTGGAAAAAATGAAGCTTGAAATGCTGTTTTTTAAGGTTTGAAATCAATTCTTCTTGATGGATTTTTAAAGGCATTGACAAAAACTTCTAAACATGCTCTCTTCTTGCACCTTGTGCGATATCGAAGATGAGAAAGGGAAATTTAATATGTTAGACTTGAAATAATTTTTTGCAATAAAACTTATAGATATAAAATCAGATGGAGATCTAAATTCATCATTCATTCTTAAAATACTTATAATTTAATCTCCAAATTTCAATTGGATCTATCTCAAAATTTGATAAAATAATTTATTTTTCTTAAAAAAGATATGCATAAATTAAACCAAATATATTTCACAAACTAGGAACTGGGCTTTCATAATTTTTTTATAGGAAGTAATTAATATTCTGATGAACAATCCCTGAAAATTTCAGTGCAATCCACTTCCCGGTTTTCGAGAAAATGAAGATCATCACCTACAACCATTTCTCTCATGTCTCGAGATCTGTGCATTGATCGATATGATTTTCGTGTGTGTAGAAGGATTAGGACCATAGGAACCCTCATAAAAAAATTCAGCACAATCTGATTTGTATTTTGTGAGAAAATTGTTTCTCGATTTACATCAATTTTGATTACATCTTGAGATCTGTGCATTGGATCGATCTAATTTTCGGTTTGAAGGAGAATTAGGATCATAGGAACCTCCATAAAAAAATTTAGCTTGATCCAAAGATTATTTTGTGAGAAAACGACCCACAAGTTTTGTGTAACACACCTTGTAGCAACCTGCAATATAAAAAAAAAAATAGTAAAAAAATATTTTTTTTTAAATCGTATCTGCAATGTTTTCCCAATTTTTATAGAATAAATTGTTTATGAGATCCATTATTTTTGGAAAGAGGATGAGTTCAGTTGAAAATAAAATATTTTGGTGGCATGAAACTGATTAACAAGTGCACTTAGAAAGTTGATTTTCTCCTAAAAACTTGAATTTTGTTTAGGTAGGAATTTATCAATTGTTGTCTCATTAATCAAATTTTTTTTACTTTTATTTTCAAATTCAAATTTTGTTTTATTTGGAAGACTTTGAATTTTTAAAAGAGAGATCATGAGTTCAATTCCAATAAAAGCTAAAATTTGTTAACTATTCTACAATTTTGACAATCCTTAACTAGGGAACAATTTCAGTACCATGTGGCAACATTGGATTGGTCCACGTGGCAACATATTATTGATCAATGTTACACAGTCATTTCCCCGTTTTCCATCATTTTATCTTGAACATTCATCATGTCTGCATGTCATGTCAGCATCCATGTGGCACTCTCTGGTGCTACCACGTGGCACCTTTACACAATTTGTTTTCATTGTTTCCTAAAAACTTCAAAAGGGCATAACATTCTCATGCAACATGAGGTGATTCAAATATAATTGGAAAGATCTCAAAGAGCACTATGCAATGATTGAGTTTTCATAAAAAATTGAGAGAATAAAAAACTGGTCATTTTTTGGATTTTGCATCAATTTGACTTGTGAAACATCATTAGATCATTAAAACATGTTACTAATGTGGATTTGCTTTAACTTGGTTTTTGACTCACTAAAATTGGACATCAGAATAATACATGTCATGTATTTGATTTTCTTAGAATATTTTTTATTTCACATTTAGTTATGCATATTTGTTTGTGCGTATGTATCAAGAGAAATTGATCACTTCTCCTTTGAATACACTTACGTTTTATTGCAATATTGGTGCCAAGATGTTTTTGTAGGTTCCAATATGATTGAAGAATTAACCAAGACCAATTTATGCATATAATTTGTTTTCAAATACTAATGTTTTTCTCAAGAAAACATGAAACGAGTTAAATCCATTTATATCATCCATAAATGCCATTTTTCCCTCTCTAAAATTTGCAATCCAACCAAGCATTTCGAGCATAACGACAATCATTTTCCTAGAATATGTCACATGTTCCATTCATTTTTCCATTCACTTTCCACTCACCTCCATTCATTTCCATCCACTCCTAACCCATTAATAAAATCAATTAGCTCACTTACATGTTGATTTCCCTTTTTCTTTTTTCCGTTAATAAACCCTGCTTTAATCGCAAATATTTTACCTATGGTCATCAAATTATTTTTTTGTATGCATTTTCGAGGATGGAGAATATATTAGTGCCTCCCTTCTAACAAGTCTCAGCCCATCGACGTCAGCACATTATCTGGCTTCAAGACTAGATTCTGTTTCTACTACCTTGAGGCTTGCATGCCTTAATGACAAGTCCTCTCGCCAACAAAAAATTAGAATACATCAATGTCCCTTGTTTGGTGTATCCTCTAGGTGAATCAACTGCAACACATCTATTCGTACCTAGTAAGATTTACTTAGGCATCTTGCCTCTCCTTGAAATTATTGGTGAGTAGTCTCGAGTTGGTTAATGACATTCATTAATGGTCAGTAACCAACTATTTCTTTCTATGTTCGACATCAGAAAATTCATTCACATAGATACGAATTATGCCAATGTGTGGGAATGATATGAAGACTATAATATTCATCACCATTCAACATTTATTAGCAAATGAAGCAGATTTATTCACAGCAACAAATGATCCACTTTTATGACTTCATCCACAACTTATGCAATCAAGAAGTAGATCAACTCCCTGCCCTTCAAATTCCATGATCCAACAAGAGCCTCATCTTTCTACATATACACAATCCATCCACTTCTTAGGTAAGTAAACGTATGTTATTTTATAACTTTTAACAATGTGATTCCTTAAATACTGAAATTATAATTTTTGGAAAATACCTCACCACATTCCCTTTCTCATTCCACAAAAATTGAAAAAAAAATTAGTTGGGGGAAGGGATATCCATTCATGTTTATCTTTAATATCACTTCATTTCATTCCAACCTAAACAACATAATTTTCCAAACAACTATTATTGCATCATGATTCAAAAATTTATGTGATAATCAAAGAATTAGAACAACAGATGGTTGATTAAATGTTTTCAAAGTCTTTGGATGCAACACAAAAATAAGAAAAGTATTGTTACACAATATCCAATACTAATAAAATTTGGTTGTCACACAAGAACCAACCACAATAATATGTTGCAATAATTTTTTTTTTTCAAAAGAACACTTTGCAAAAGGAAAAAAGTTATCAAATGATTATGAAAAGTTGAAAAAAAAAATCAATATTAGCCAAAGTTCATATAAAAGAAATACAATTCAAAAAGATCAAATCATGATTAAGTGAATCAATGTAATAGATTACATGAGGACATGCAATAACTTCAGTTGGGGGGTATGTTAGGCCTCCAAAATTTCTTCAAAACCTCATAAACTTTTACTTTCATCGCCACTATTTCACTCACATTTCAGAACTCTATAAACACATAACCCTGCACTATCCTCCATTCTCATGCTCATATCGGGTTACATTAGTGTTTTACAAAGTTAATAATTTCTAGTATTGAGAGGGAATTTATGATTAAGAGTTAGAAAAATAACATATATTTATTTATAAATAAAGATGGAATGAGTTTAGTGACATGTGTTGGTGATTAGGAAGCTTCCTAGACATCCTTATGTGGCTTCCAATGTTCAATTTCGAATTCTCTCCAAGATTTGGAGGATATTTGGATGGGGATCAACCATATCTCATAGAGGAGAATCATGAATAAAGGGATATGTGTCTTATAATTAGCTAAATTGGTTGAAAATTTCATGGATCTATGGAGAGAATGGTGGATCTCCATTAATGAGGTAGTTCTTAAGTTTTTTCATAAATAGGATAGCCTTCTCCTTTCATTTATAATCTAGAAATTTGTAATGTAAATTTGGGAAGTTTAGAATTATGGAAGGAGATGTGAAATGATCATGTAATGAGATAGATAGTAGTAGGCTTATATCATAGAGTTTGAATATGTAGTTAGAGGTTTTTTGGAGATTGATGTAATTATTCTTTCATTTATACATAAAGTCATTTTGATTGTGCCAATTTGAGTTTGAGTGTGCTTATCATGATGTTGGTATGTTGTTGAAGAATGGAGCCCCCCCCATCACAAAAAGCACACTTTGGTAGAGGTAGCTTAGAAGTTTGTCTTCATTATTTCATTCCATTTTTAAGTATGCTTTAATTTCATGCAAGTGTGTGTGTAGATTAGTTTTCTTTAATTCATGAAAGTAGATTTTTTTTTTTCAATTCTGCAAGTGTACATTTCCATTCTGCAAGAGTGCTTTGGATTATTCATTTTAATTCTCACAAGTTTTTTTTTAAACTCAGCAGCTATGATGTGATTTTCTTTCATAGTGCAAGTGTTATTTTTAATTCCTAAAGTGTGGTGTGATTTATTGCTTTTTATATTAGATTTATTTTCATGAAAATTGTTGTTTTTCAATTGATAGATTAAAATTCCTCTTTCAAAATTGGAAGCCGATATCTAGCACATATAGTGCACGTGTTCCTTGCAAGTCCACGGACCCCCAGGCTGACAATTTATGGAAAGGAATTTGAGAAATTAAATTAACTTAATAAGTATCTTCCACTGGTAGAGTTCTCCTAAAACAATGGGTACCCAAAATTATTGAGGATGAGTCCATTTGAGGCATTGTATGGGTGGAGTTGTAATAATCCTATCAGTTGGAGCGATCTAGTTAACAGTGTATTGATTGGACTAGATATGTTAGCAGAGATGGAACAGGAAATGTAGGTAATCAAGAAGAATCAGAAAGTAGCATAGGATATCTAGAACATATATGCAAATCGAACAGGTTGTCTAAGGATTTCCAGGCTGGGGAATAGGTGTACTTTCACATCAAGTCTAATAAGATCTCCTTGTGGATTGCATCATGTTCCAAGTTGGCACCACGGTTTTGTGGACCTTTCAATATGATTGAGAGGATTGGACTAGTAGCCTATTGACTTGCACTACCTCCAAAAACGAAATTCCATTATGTTTTCCATGTGTCATTGCTTAATAAGTATGTTAAATTTGATGATCATGTTATTTACTCGTATGTATTGCAAGTGGAGAGAAAATGACAATTCTAGTCAAAACCTTAGTGCATTATGAAGAGAAAGACGCTCATGGTCTGGAATCGAGCAATAAAATAGGTTAAAGTTCAATGGAAGCACTTTGGGCCTGATGAAGCTACATGGGATATGGTGGATTAGATGTGAGCCATGTATCCTTCCTTATTCGGTGGTTGAGTGAATGTTTTGGCATGTGTTTTGGTATATGTTTTGGTATATGTTGATATGATTTTTTGATATATATGCATATCTGTATCGACGTAAATACCACCATGATATATGTTATAAAGGTCCAATAAGAAGTACGGGTGTGATGTCATTATGATGTTATATTTTTCATGTTTTCATGTTGGTTTTCTTCTCAGTGAGTTTATAATTGTAGATAATGCAACAAGCTAAGTTATAAAGCTCCATGGGAAATACATTTTTCTTAGAAGAGTCTTGTTGGTGTAGGTGTCGTTGAACAACAAGGATGGTGTTCCCCCAAGGGGGAGGGTACTATAATAGACCTAGTGAAAATTCCATGTAATAAAATTTAATAAAAGAAAAAGAATAAGCAAGGTCATGGATACATATTCCAGCTTAATGTTAGGAAAAACATCTTAGTGCGGGTGTTCATATCGTTTATTATGGCTATAGAAATTGGAAAAGGCAATGTCTAAGGATTTTCAAAGCTAAAGTGGAATTTATTGGCAATTATTTATGAAAATAATAGAAATTAGGAGAGAAGGGGAGTGAAAGGTCACAGGTTGCATGTGAGGAGGAAAATAATGTAAAATGAAAAATCTTGAGGCCTCATTAATAAAAAGGGTTCTATGGATTGATTCATGTCTTTTGTTAGTGTTGTTTTGGAGCTCTCATTAGTCTCTCTCTCTCTCTCATACCTTTCGATACTTATATTCCTTGGATCACTCTTGCAGAGTGTTGTATACTTGGAGATTTGGATAAAGAAGGCAAAGGAAGAGCGAGAAAGTGAAAGAGGAAATTGAGACCAATAGCTACAACAGATGTTGTTTCCGGGTGCCGAGTTGTATATATGTTTTCCTAACTATATTTGGCAATCATGGAATATGCATGTGATTTCTTGGTCATGATCTCTCATTGGCATGGAGGAGTGCTAGATTGACAGTGCATTTTCCTAGCCTTTCCATTTCCTGGATAGACATGGTGTTGTGGGTTCATTTCATTGTATTTTTGTTGTGGTTGGTTCTCATGTTCCTTTGGTTGTGGGTTGAGTTATTAGCTCCTAGAAGCCTTGGTTGGAAAAAGGATTTGGATGCCCTGTAACAGCTTGGGTTGATTATTAGTTTTGGAAGCTCTGGCTGGAAAAATTCTCTAGAATCCTTTGGTGGGTTGAGTTACTAGTCCTCAAAGCCTTGGTTGGAAAAACACTCTCTAAGCCCATCAATAGATTTGGGTTGAGTTACAAGTCATATAATTCCTAGTTGGAACAAACGCTTTGGAGCCACAGAAAGCTTGGGTGGAGACCAATATGGTGATGGTTGTGATGCTCAACCATGCAGTGGAATGAATGGTTGAGGGCTGAAGTGGTTTTCCCTCTGGAAGCCCTCATCTGGCTTTGATTGATGACTTTTATGACATCCCACATTCATGCTTGGAATATTGTGTAGGGGTGAATTGCTAAGGAGAGATTTGGCTCAGCCATGTCTATGGTCGAGTGAAACATGGAAGTCCTAGAATTTGTTGCATTTTTCTTATGGCCATAAGAGTTATTTTACTCTTGTATTGATGGGTAAATATTCTTGTTGTTATAGGGATTATTTTATGTTCATGTCATTTATATTGTTTATGTGCTAGTTATGAATGTGTTTTATGATAGCGATGATTTATGGCTCTCGGGATGTTTTTATTTGTAAACAAATGAAAAATGTATATATGCAAAAATATATAGTAATGAAGTTAATATGATGAGGAAACAATGCTTCTAAGCTATTCTTAGATAATTATTAGCCCCATATGCTCAAATATGTTACTTAAACATGTAGATTACATATTTGTGATAATTTTGATGAAATGTTTGTGATGGCTAGTATGGGTCCAGTCAAGTCCTTGTTCAAGTGTTTACTTTTGCATCATTATTGTGTTGTTATATTTAATTATAAAAGTCTCATGGTGTTTTAAGAAGTCTTCTAGGCAATGATATGGGCTTTAGGCATGAAAAAGTGGCTCAAATCGTAGGGATGTTGGCACAGGTCTAAGGGAAAAATTCCCTGGATGCTTGCAGGCCCATGCTATGGGAGCATCCAAAGCCTCCCAGATGCATCCTTGTCCATATCAAGATATTTCGAGATTTTAATGTTCTAAAAACCTACTCAGACCAAGGGGTTGGTTGCCTGAGTGGTTTGGATGGCTCCTAGGAGTTCTGTTATTGATGTGGAAGGTTTTTGTGATGTATTTCCATTGATTCCACTTCCTTAAGGTCACATATGAGGTTGAATCACATCATAGTAGCCTATCATCCCATGTTTACACAGGTTTATTGGTTACTTGGATAGATGTGGTATGAGGGTGTTAAAACTTCTTAAGGATTTAATTTTTTACTCAGTCTAATTTTCAACTAAGGCTTTGGATTTAAAAAAATTTGAATAAACCTCATATTTATTCTTCACGAAATGGATGCATCAACTGCGGGAAAAATCATATACAAAAATCACATAATACTCTTGCTTTGCAACTGAGACTGTAGAAAATTGTCCTCACGCATATGAGTGAACTCACTCCAAGATGGCTCCAACTCTACTATCTCAGATCTGGATGGAGGATTTGAAATATTTTCCAAGATTGCAACCCTTGCATACATCATGCTAATCAAGGGTTCATTTTGGAAATCCAGTGGTGATTTGCTGCATTGTTTTCAAAGCTCCATGGTGTAGGTGTCACATGCACCTATGTCTGAGCTCTCCAACATATTAGCCTTGAACAGGTTATACATTGATGCTTAATGCAAAACATGCATAAAACTCTAGCTTGTAGATATTTTTAAAGCGAACACCATTTTATTTTACTTTTCTAGTAGAAACATGTTTCAGATAAGCTTTCCCTTTATTGAACACCACATCATATCCATGATATTCATGTATAGCTAAAACAAATAAGTTTTCCTTTAGAATAGGAACATATATTACTTTCTTTAGGTGAATATGTAATCTTGGTTCCTTCTAAAAGGTGATAGTGCCAATCACATTGGTATTATACCTTCCATTATCCCCAAGTTCTATGTATAATTGTAGGTCCTTCTCATCGAGAATACTAAAGAAATCCATACTTCCTTTCATATCAAATGAAGCACTGGAATATAATTACCATACAATACCTTATACAATACATTCTATGCATATAATTAGGGTGAAATCTAACTCAAATTGTGTTGTGAGAGCATCACCTCCTACTACTCGTGTAAGCTTCTTCCTAGATTTCTTGTGTGTTTTTTATAGTGTTGGAATTCCATCAACCAAGAGGGTCTCCGCAATGAGAAGTCCCAATCATAATTTGTACCATTTAGTGTGGGATACCTTTAGGAAATAAGGCTTTAATTCCATATGTTCCTAAGGGTTTTCCTCTGATACGATGGTCAACAGAAGAGAGTAATGTACATGTACTTTCAGATGAAAAAGTGGGTATGGCTTGTGTAATGTTCAGTTGAAAAATGTATTAAGGGCCCTCTATCGAAAGGGACGGAGAAGTGAACCTTTAAAATAAAAGTAATAGTACTAATCTTGTAAACACACATGATAATATACATATGAATGAGTTGTTGATCAACTAGTGAAATATTTCACATGGAAGAAACAATTGTTAAAACACGTAATACACACCTTCAACAAGATAGGTACCAAAGCCAAAAAAATAGTTCAATTCCCTTATTACAAATGAAAAAAACATACATCACAAACATTCAATGAATATTCTTATAATATTTATGACACATGCATGAAAGTGTCTTGCCTTAACTAGCTTTGAAATTAAGCAAAAGTTCAAAGATACATCGGTACAATGAACAACACTAACTCCAATACTTGAGAATTAGAGAAGCCACGTGCTCCTCCAAAAGAATTATGTTCCTCTCTAATCCCTGGTAGGATGATCCAAGGTGAAAAATACTTTACATGATCTATGAGGGTGTATATATAATAAATCGGGTGATCATTCACCTCCCTTGTGACCCTTGGACAACCCTCATAATTTCTTGACTTCTCTATGAAATTTTGAATTCTTCATAACTTTTCACATTCTATACATGGCTCTTATAATTCTAGTTTAAATTTCATTTCATACATATTTAAATTACATAATCAACAAATTATGCAGAAAATCATGACTCATATACACCTTGCCATGACACATTGACAAGACATGACATAACATTGATGACATGGATTTTGTGATAATATGGAAATTTCAAGCTAATATTTATGTTTTTGTCTTCATGTCTTATTGAAACATAGTACATGTTCTTCTTATTCCTCCTCCATAAGGGTTGAAGATAGGAGTCTTCACTATGACCTTAATCTCCAATAGCTCTCACAATCTGGTGTCTCTTTCTCTTTTCTTGATTGATCAACTGGTATTTGTAGCTACAAAGGTGTCTTTTAGTAGGGTCTCCTTCTTCATATCCTCCATCATCATCGTATCATAACATGATATAATACCTGCAACTGAAATCCACTCATGATAATATGTGATCAGTCTGATAAACCCCTAGTCCAACATTCTTCATCACAACCATTAACTAAGCTAGAATTGGGTGATAGGTTGATATGTTTCCTCAAGGATTACACATTTTGATAGCTTATGAGGTCAGGGGCCAAGAATCAACCTTTATACTTTGCAATGCATAGTTCAGGTTGGCCAAGGAAATACAATTATGCAATTGAGGGGCTTAAGGGGTTAGGCTAGAGGCTTGATACTTACGGCTTCCCACTATGCAATTTTGGAGGGATAGTGGCCTAGGTTTCATGCATATTCGTATTTCGAGAGCTCAAGTTGTAGGTTTTATGCTTGAGACTATGAAATTGCAGAGGAGGCTAACTGGATGGTAGAGGTTGCATAGTTATGGAGCTCAATGCAAAATGATGAGCACTGAGACTACGCGGTGTGTAGTTATGGAAGGTAGGAATTATGGATTATGCATATCCAAGAAGCAAGGTCTAAGCTTGATGTATAAGACTACACTGTGTGCATTTTAGGAAGGCTGAGTGAGATCAGGTTGCTTCAGAATGCACCTTTTTGGATTTGGCTAAGTGTGGGATCAGTAAGGCCAAAGTGAAGAAGCATAAAAATTGAGCAAGATAACAAAATTATAATATTTGAAGACACAAAATTGATCACTAAAAGAACATGAACAACATAATTCCCTCAATGCATTGCCATTGCGACAGATTTCCCCAAGTGCAACACTAAATATACACTTTGCGACGATAGTGAAGAAACTTGTGTGATAGTGCCTGAATCTTTGGTAATGAGTGTGATAAATGTATACATGATAAGAATGAATCATTAGCATCAATTTTACCCATTGAAATAAACAAAAAATGCAAATATGTGTTGTACGATGCTTTTCATTCTCATAAGATGACACTTGCGACAATAAGAGGAAAGTGAAAATGACACTTGAGAAATGTGAACAAAATTGAAAGAGACACTTGCCAAAAATAAGATAGAATGAAAACGACAATTATTAAAATGAAAAAAAGAAAAAGTGGCAGTTTTAAACATGAAAGTGACACTTGCAAAAGAAATAGTGTGCAAAAGTGTTAGTTGGAAAATCTCATGAAAATAGAAGAACGATCACAGCCAAAAGTGAGAGATTGTCGATGAGAATGCACACTGACTATCGACATAGGTTTAAAATTTCATAGATATTGTCTCGATGGACTTATGCTATGCATGTTCAAGCTTGCATAAAAGAGTTTTACATGAACTTGTTGCAGAGTGAGAATGTGTGAGTAGGTGCCTTTGACACTTACAAACTAAAAATAAGGCTAGAATACTTAACAAAGCACTGATAGACCATAAATTTAATATGGAAAAAAAAAAATCTTAAGATCCACATTAGGCCCCAAAATTCGAGTGTAGGACAAATTTTGGAGGGTTTTTGTCTCAACAACAACACTTGGTGACACATTGGCTGTTAGGGTCCTATAAATATAAGATTCATAATTTGGAATTGACTTTTGATAGTCTTGTAAATATGTACATACTTTTCCTTCTGCAATTTTTTTTCCCATATTTTGTAAAAAATAAAAGAAAAATAAAAAAAGGGTAAAAAGTCATAAAATAAAAATCAAAGGACTTAGAAAAAACTGAGATACCCCAAAGAAAAAATATGAATAAAACATGAAAGTGTGCAAGTCTAAATGCCACTACTTTTTAATTTTTGCAGCTAATTATGAAAAAGTGTCAATAAATTCCATAATCCATGATGAGTTGAACTACTTAATCTTGTTTTGTCATGTTTCAATTTACTTGTTTTAGATAGAGAATAAAGAGTTGTCAGACAGTTTAATCCTGGCAATTCAGTAGATAGGTATAGAGTAAAAAGGAACCCAACAGTTTAATCTGGGTCCTTGGATGAAATAAGGTAGAATTAGATAGTTTTTACAGATTTCAAAAGAATAAAATGTTCAAGGTTTCTAGCTCAAATGCACCTGCACAAATGGAAGAAAACAAATGTTAGATTAAAGATTGGGTAGGTAGAAGAAGGTGGGAAAATCATTATAAATATCTTTCACTAGGCTACTGTAACTAATTTTCCCTCCCCTATAGTTATTTGACATTCTAAACTTTAAGTCAAAGAGGCTCAGAGCATTTCTCTGACTTCTGTTGGGACTGGACCCAAGGCTCAATGACTGGCTACTTGAAAATGTTAAATTTCTATGTTAATCCCAAAATTTACATCATCTTCCATTCATCCATTCATCACCAGGAAATTTCATAAGTAAAGAATCCAATTTTACTTAATGATACATAAAGCCCCCATTTTATTAACTACCTACATCTCATAAAGTATAAAAACCCTCAAAAGGACATTATATCCTAAGTTAAACTGATAAAATTATGATAATGAAGCTTTGCTTTAAATTTTCGCTTTCCTTAGTCATAATTTGAGTATACATTGTCCATATTCATATTAAATTCTAATTTACTTATTAAATCCTTATAATTAAACCTCATCCTAAGTATTATAGCTCCTTTTATTTAATTATCCTCAAAACCCACTATTATAAGTTTTTATGCCAAGGTAATTGTCCACATATTGAATAAAAACCCCCATTAAAACCCCTTTGGCATAAAACTATCAATATTCAAATATCTTTCCCCCCTATAGTTTTAGACCATTCAAAAAGTCTAAAAACTATATAATAAAACTAAAAATATATGAAAAAGCATGTTTTATTTACATATCCAATGTATTTAAAATAACGCAAAAACATTACCCATCACACCCTTACAAAATACATTTGCTATCCTGCGCAGCTTAACCCATGGTCATACATTAGTTGCCCTCTATTCATATCTTAAACCCCGGTTAAACCCTTGTAACCCTTCTCATGTACCTTTACCTTATATATAAACTTCATTTATATATATAACCCATTTCCCAAACCTCCGCACATATATCAAACCTTTCGGTTATTTAACTTTGGTTATTATTTAATAAAAAGGTTTTATATCACCACACCATTTCATAAAGCCGCCAGGCCCCCACCCATTCTTCACCACAACTCTTTGAAAGATCCTGACCATTCACATCCTCCAAGTAGATCTAACGATGCACGTTCATTATCGCGCTCTGCATGTGATCGACCAATGTTTATTAAAAGTTGCGTGATAAAATTTGTTTTTGAATACCGCCTAATGCGACGTGTCAATTTTTGATACGGTCGCATTCGAAAAGGTTAAAACCATTTATCATGCCAATCCAACGCGAAAAAAACTAGCGGTTTTTCGCAATCGACAAACCAAATCCGCCTCCCGCCTTTAATAAACTTGTAATTAAGGCTGAGTATGATGATTTTTTATTAAGGTTAAACATTAAGATATCATTATTATATCGGTTTTTTGCATTCCCTATTTATTTAGCTTCCGCCCAACTGTGTTAAGAGACCTTGAGCCTCTGTTTAAACCATTTCTTGCCCCGAAGCTGAAATTGCCCATGGTTCTTTTATATTTTGAAGCTGGTTGAAGCCATCTTATGCGCAGAAGTCCAAATTCAAGAAGAAGTATTTTTGAAGCCCATCCAACTATTGAAAAACCTACAGTTCCGATATTCCTTGACTATTCAAGCCTGCAAATCCAAAATTGAAGTCCTTGTTACTGAAATACACCTGAAAAAGAGAAATCGATTGTATAAATTTGCCCTAAAATGCTCAAAATCACGGCAAACCCTGTTAAATTTTCCCTAGAAGTTGTTATTGTCCCAAAAGCCTTTTGTTAAAAGCCAAAAATTCCATTTACAGCCTCTTTTAACCTTTGAAGACGAATTTCAAACGTAGGAGAAGTTTGAAGGAATACAGTTGACTAAAGACCTCTTTCTACAGTTTTTCTATTTAGGAAACCCTGTTTCCTATCTTAAGCTAGTTTTATACCTGATAAAGCCCAAATTGAGCAATAAAATCCTTTGAAGGTAATTCTCTCCTAGCAAATTGCTCAGTTTTCCTCTATTTGTGAAAATCAACTATGGAAAATAGTCTAAGATTTCTTTAGTTGTAACAAGAATGACTAAAAAACAAGTTACACCCAAAATTGGAGGTCCCAAAGCCTCAAAACCTGTAACAGCCAAACTTACCAAGCCTGAATCCTCAAAGATCAACAAGCCAAATCCTGCTTTAACAACTGATTCAACTGAAGTTGTTAGACCTCTCCAACCGCCTGTTTCCTCTAAAGAAAACATTCCTTTGACTGATTTAGATTACAAAATTGTTGATACAATGGTATAATTCAATTTTCTTGAGACTCATAACTGATGTTATGACAAATTTCTGAATAAAAATCAAGATGAAACACCTATTTTGGAATCCAATTTTCCCAAATATGTAGTTCTTGTTACTCATCCAGCCCAGGACTTGGTCAAACTATGTCAAATGCATTATGTTCCTGATCAGAGAGCCATGGTAAACAAAGATAGAGAAATTCAGTTTTTCATCATAGCAGAATCCATAAATGAGATGCTTCAATTGAAGCTTGATCCTGGAGTAGTGCCTTTGTCAATTGAAGAGTTAACCCAGTTATACTTAGAGTTGGAGTTCCCTAAAAAGTTTATGATATTTCAAAATTTTATGCCTACCCATGTAGACCTTCCTAAGGTGAATCCACCATATTCTACTTCTGATTTTCCTGAAGCCTCTAGACAAGTGATCTCAATGCCATCATTCAATCTGGGATATTTTAATGATGAATTTACTGATGCATATATACTTGGTTTCCTTTCTACATTATCCCCTAGGTAGCCTCCTACCATGATCTTTGATTTTTCTAGATTCATTTGCTGATAGCATACATTACCAATTGACCAAATTTCCAAATGAAGGAGTTTTCAGATATTCATCTTATCTATTCCATTTGTTTCTATTTTTCCAAGCTGAGCATTTTCCCATTACTTTGCAAAAGATAGATGTAGAGGGCCAACCTCTATCAATGATATTTTGGACTTCCTTGCTCAGAAAGGAAGGAAATGAATTCAGTTATAAACAGTTTTCAGACTTATTCATCAGAACGCGCATGAATTTGATTTACAAGTCTGAACAGCCCAGAGTGAGTGAATAAATGAAGAGAATATTAAAGCTATTTTAACAATGCAAAGTAGGAGACTGGTACTTATATCAAAGACACACAGAATTAACAATATTTGGAACAAATTTGTCCCCATATAAGTTACCTAAATTCTTAACCATCAGGGTTTTTGCATTCGAATATTTGAGACAAGTTCTAAATGCAGATGCTATAAACTTCATGGCATCAAAGAAAAAGACTCAATTTAAGTTAAAGAGCCAGATTGGCCCTTTCATAGTAAACAAAAGGAAGCTGAGAAATAAATATCTAGAAAATTATCGGATTATCAGTTTCAAGAGAGCTTTCAATGGAATTATGATCCCCAAGGTTACCTCAGTGCTATAAGGGAAAAATGCAAGCTTCAATCTTTTATATATGACTCAAAACCACATATTGAGAATTTTGTCACTCAAATGGAATGGGTGGAAAATACATTGGTAGACCCTACTTCTGATACATAAACAGTGAAAAGGAAAGATAATTCACAGACTATAATAGTCACCAAACAATTAGAACGTTCAAACAAAATATCAAGGGATGATGAAGGTTATTCAGCTCAAAATATTACTGAGAATAAGTTTAAATTAATTTACAACAAAAGAGCTAATATTACCACTGTTGAAAAGGAAAATACCATGGAAATAGATGATACCAATGATCAAGGAATGAATGATGATCAATTATCAAATCAAGAGGCCACAGTAATAGTTGATGAAGTTTTGACAGAAATTGGAAAAGAACATATTGCAGCAGATAACAAGGGCAAGTAAATGATTGAAAAAAAAATTGATTTAGAAATTCCCTCTTCCTCCAAAAGAACAGATGAAAAAGATTCAGATTATATAAATTGCCACAAAATCATTCATAATTTTTCACATTTCGCACATTTGATCTAATTTTATAAAGGTCTTGGTTTGGGTTTAAATACTTTTCTTGGAGGTTTGAGTTTAAGGGAATTTCTTGGAGGCAGACCAATTTTGCAAAGAATTGTTTTGGGTTTAAGGACATTTCTTTGAGACGGTTTGGTTTTTGAAAAAATTGTTTTGGGTTTAAAGAATTTTCTTGGACGTACATTCAAAGGACATTTCTTGGAGGTATGTGATACATTTTTTTGGATGTTTTTTTTTCATTTTTTTTTTAAAGTACGGATTTGTGCTTAATTTCAAATTCTTTGAGATGATCTGATTTTGAAAATAATTGTTTTGGGTTTAAGGAATTTTCTTGGACGTACATTCAAAGGACATTTCTTGGAGGTATGTAATACATATTTTTGGATGTTTTCTGTGCTTCATTTTTTTTGAAAGTATGGAGTTGGGTTTAATTTCGAAAAGACATTTTCTGAAAGTATTTTTTAAAGTGACTTTTTTTTTAAGTTGGAGGCATTTTTGGAAGTGAAAATTTTTTAGAGTACGTGTTCTGAGTTGAAGTAAATATTTTGAGCTTCGTTTCATTTTTATAAGACATTTTTTTCTCGAATTTTTTAAAGTAAGTGTTTTGGATTGGAGTATGTATTTTTTGCAAAAAATTTAAAATGATTTTTTTTTTAAATTAAATTTTTTGTGATGCTTTTTCTAATTGAGTTATTGTCTAATTTTTGAAGGAAATTTTTTGAACTTCATACTCTATTATCATGGGAAATCGTAGGACTTGTGTGAGAAAATATGATTGAAAAAGAGACCCTGAGGAATGTAGAGAAGAGATGAGATAATCTTGCAAAATAAAGATAGAAGCCCTCTCAAATATTGAAGGGGAAAATCAACCTCAAGAAGAAATTGAAGTAGGTATGTAAATGTAAATATTATGATCTATTGATATATTTAAAATTTTCCTAGTGTAAAATGTGAAGCTTAATTTTTATTTGATGAACTATTTTGAATTTAAATATTTTTTTTAATGTAAACAGATAGAGATATTCCTCAAAACATTGATGATGAGATACAAAATTTTGAAAGAGAAAGTGAAAGAGGTATTGAACCAACGATTGAAGATGGTGAAAATATTGAAAGAAACTCAAATGAAGAAATTGAATCACAAGGTATGTACACACACACACACACACACACACACACACACAGATATATATATATATATATATATATATATATATATATATATATATTGAACACAAGCATGTATTATTGAAATTATACATATTTTTATTAATTTAGTTATTTATTGTTCATATGTAAGCTTATTATGTACTATTTTTTCGAATATGTACAGATGAAATCAGTGTCAATGATGAGATGTTAGAAAATGTTGACACTCACACATATGGAGATAAAAAACCTGACCATGTTATACGATATCGTGTTAACTGCATTTTTGAAAATTATTTCTTAAATGAGCGGGTGACAATTCAAGCTCAAATGTTGAAAGGTCTCCTATCGTTAAGGAAAATAAAAGAAGCTACGACACTAATGGGTATTCAAAAATCAACCAAAGATATAAAAATGAAGGAAAATGTGATACAAAATATAAGTAGTACTATAAATTCAATTAAGAGATCTAGAGATTAAAATGTTTCAATTTTACATAGAGGAATACATATGGCAATGGTTTCATTAATTACTAAAAAGAATCGTTTGGTAACATCCATGGCACGAGCATTAGGAACCTCACGAAAAACTTTGCACAAACATCAAAAATTTCGGCTACAAGTAGATTTAAATGATGAACTCACTTGTTGGAGAGCTATTTGTAGGCAACCATACAAAGATAGACTTGGAGGAAATGTTAAAAAAAATATATGAATATTGGAAGAACAATTTGCGTGCTTCGCTAACTGTAAGGCATGTGATACGAAGAAGAATAGCACGAAATCAGTATGACGAACATGAAAAATATTTCTTGGAAACCACTCAGATAGAGTTATTCAACAAGTGCAAAGAAGAGAATCGCCAAATTCATGTTTCAATCAGTGCTTTGGTTTAACAAAAACCATGGTATGTAAAACCTATCACTGTACGCGACACTTGTTGTTGCCATTATCATGTGGAATTTGAGTTATATTATTACACATTCCTTGATTTTGGTAGAACATTATGGAAGGATTCACCTCCTCCTTCCACTATCCATGATTTCATATCTCAAATTCTATGGGAAAGAGAAAGCGATGAACTATTTTACAAAAAGAAATGTGTTGGTGGTAAAAAATGCGATCATTGTGGAAATTTGACTAAATTTCAAAACAAATATCGCACTGATATAAATAATCAATCATTTTTCAACATGAAAGTGAAATGGAAAAGATATGAATATATCGATACATCGATTCATGGTGAAAATAGTGTTAAAAGAATTTAATTACTAGAAGACGAAATTTTTGTGATAGACTTTTTGAGAAAGTTCGAGGCAGAAATTTACAAATACACCAAGCATTCCCATAGAGCTCGATGGCAAGACTTGCAATTAAAAAAATCTCATGAATTTTTTCCACCAGGGACCATTTTTTCAGTGATTGATTTTGCAGAAAAATAAACATTTGTTCCACAAAAAGAAATTCAGAGTGAATACTATCATTCTGACCAAGTCTTCATGCTCGTCCATATTCTATATAGACATGCTGAACAAAATTTCGATCATATAGAAATCACGAGTGAAAACTGACATATCATTAAAGAATATCACTTTTATATCAGTGACGATCGTACATATGATACATATTTTGTACAACATTTTTTTTGGAAAAAATTATGATTCCTTGAAAAATCGTGGAATAACATTCAATGAATATTGGATATGGTCAGACGGATGCGCAGGTCAATTCAAATCTGCAAGATCATTCTTTTATTTGTTTTGTCTTCATAAGAGAACCTGCATTAAACATTGTTGGAATTTCATTGAGACTGGCCATGGAAAAGGAGAACATGACGATGCAGGAGCATGCATAAAATAAGCACTTCAAAGATATCAAAATAACCCCTCTGCAAGCCGACTGGTGAACGCTAAAGAAGTTGTTTACTAGTGCATCACTGCTCTAAGCCATGAGACTAACCCATCAAGGGAAGTGCGAAGGTACATTCAATTTAATTTTTATTGGAAATCTAATTTTAAACATTATGTACATTTATCGTGCAATGATTATCTTTGATTGTATTTTGATATCATATTTACAAATTATTCGTTTAATTTTCCATATAAAGGTTTTTCTTACATATTGGGATCGAAGAAGTAGATAGATCAATTGGAAATTATGTTCAAACAATAAAAGGGACTCGAAAATTGCATTCAATTAAAACAAATTCATCCAAAAATGTGTTTACATTGGATAAAAGAAAATATTCTTGTTTTTGTGATGTTTGCATAGACAACACAAAATCCAATGACTTTTGTGAAAATAACATGTATGTAAAAGATTGGAAACATACAGAGCTAAATACAAAGGGAAAAATGTCTGTTACAATGTTTGAAGAAATGCAATCAGAGGAAACTACAATATCATCCGATGGTGATCGAGTTTCTGATCTTGTTAGAGAAGGTAACATTTGAATTGGTTTCTAATGATTTAAAGATCTAGAAATAAATTTAAATATGTATAATTTTGTTAAGTTTGTTTTATTGTGCAGGAGATGTTTTTGTTGTAATTGCACCTATTGACAACGATGAAAATGTTAAGTATTATTTGATGCGTTGCACTAAACGAAAAATTAAATTATTAGAAAACTAGAATGATCATAGATTTCAATATGACAGAGGATCTATTATACTGAAAGGTTATTTTTTCAAACAAAATAATAAAAGTGGGGACTTTGTTTACTTTGAAGACTATGAACCTGATTCCATAAGTTTTCAATATAGTCACTTGGAGTGTGCAGCACGCATAAAGTTGATAGAGGTTCAATCAAATAGAAAAATGAAAATTAAGAAATGGAAAATGTCAAAATCCAATCATGAACGGATTATTGAAGATGGCATTCCATTGGAATTTTTTTGATTGAATTGCCCAAAAATTTATTCTCTTTGGATTAAATATGTTTTAGAACTTCCAGTACACTCAACTAAGAATTGAGCTGCTTATGTTATTTGTGCAAGTGTTTGCACATGTACAAATTGTTTTGGTACATGTGCATGGGCTCTAGTATCAACTGAAAGTATCAAGGATATATATATATATATATGTTCTAGAATGCAATTAATTGTTCAAGTAGTCTTACTATGTGCATTGATGAAAAATGTTACTTACATATTGGATATATATACATTCTAGAATGAAATTAATTGTTCAAGTAGTTTTACTATGTGCATTGATGAAAAATGATTTAAATTTACTCAATGTATATGTTATAGAATGCAATTTTAACTAAAAGTAGTTTTTCTATGTGCATTGATGAAAAATCGTATTGGATATATACACGAACTTAACGTGCCCAATTTTTCTTGTGAGCTTTTCTGGTAAAAAGTATTCGTGCAATGTAAATAAATTATCCACAGTATAGTTTTGTATGAAGATTCCTTTCAGACAAGAGACTCGGAGCACTTCTCCGACTTTTGGTGGGATTTGACCCACATCTCTATTCCTAATTGAAAATTTAGGAAAAAAATTGTCTGTTGAATGGTCAGATATATGTTCTATGTTCTAGAATGCAATTAACTGAATGTCATCAATTTAACAAATTATAAATCAACAAGGCTACCTATTTGAGTGCATTAATGGCATTGACCCAAATTCAACAAAGATATATGTACTAGACTTATATTTCCAATCAAAATTAAAGGGATAATTTGTACATATATCTACTTCTTTATACTCTTTTTTCAATTAGAGCTCAATTGATACATGGTTAGTTGCATTGAAAAGCTATTTTCTTCCTATTGGAAATTTTTCCATTCAAACAAGACTATGTAGAGATCAAAAGCAATCTTAAGATTCCAAATGTACTTCAACCATCCAAAACTTGAGTTTTAAGAAATTTTTGATTAATTCAAAACAATTTACAAGTCACATATTAGTCTTCTATCTAAGCCAAATGTAGATTGAAACCATCCAAAACTTATATAAAAACATTTAACATTATATCAAAACATTTAACATTTAACATTAAATCAAAATTAAAGGGATTTACATATAACTACTTCTTTACTCTTTTTGATTAAATCAAAACAATACTTCACATGGGAGTCTTCCATCTAGGCCAAATGTAGATTGAAACCATCCAAAACTTAAATCAAAACATTTAACATGTTATATCTTGAAACATTTAACATTAAATCAAAATTAAAGGGACTTACATATAACTACTTTAATCTTTTTGAATATATCAAAACAATACTTCAAATAGGAGTATCTTCCATCTAGGCCAAATGTAGATTGAAACCATCCAAAACTTAGATCAAAACATTTAACATTTAAATAACATTAAATCAAAATTAAAGGGATTTACATATATACAACTACTTCTTTACTCTTTTTTATTCAATCAGAACAATATTTCACATGGGAGTCTTCCATTTAGGCCAAATGTAGATTGAAACCATCCAAAACCTAGATCAAAACATTTAACATTATATCAAAACATTTAACATTTAACATTAAATCAAAATTAAAGGATTTACACATATATAACTGTAATGAACATAATATACATAGCGAGACCCATCTCCTGGGTTGCCTAGCTAGCCAACACCAGAGGGG
Source organism: Pinus albicaulis (assembly GCA_034641835.2). NCBI lineage: Eukaryota > Viridiplantae > Streptophyta > Pinopsida > Pinales > Pinaceae > Pinus > Pinus albicaulis. Next base: position 1,276,431,248 of record CM076574.1, on the reverse strand, counting down.
GTATGAATAAAAAAAACAAAAAAGGGACTGCCCATAACCGAGAAAAAGCTAAAGAGGACCTGACATTAGGCTAGCTATCGATGTGTGTAGGAGGATTATCCTCCACAATTGGACAATCGTAGTCCTCCGGATCATCATATACTCCCTTGGAGTGCTGGGAGGAGTTGTCGCTACTCGCACCATCGCTGCTGGAGCTCGTCGAGGTGGATTTGACTAGAAGAGCTGCCAACTTTCTGGTGTCCTGGAGTTGACGGGCTGGGATGGTGGACTTTCTCCACCGCCTCCTAGAACTAGAAGCACCTTGATCTTGCGGCTCCTCCTGCAAAGAGATGGAAATGGTCACCGTAATTCGTGGTTTGACCATAGCACTGGTGAACTGAAATTGTGCTTCATTACTTGCTGGAGGAGGGTGGCTACCCGTGTCATGGATGGAAAGAGGAGGGCGAGAGCTAGCGCTCCTGCCCCCTCCATCCATACCCCCACCTCCCCTTCAGTAACACATCCGTTGTCTACGCATGGGGTCTTCCATAGCTCAAATGTAGATTGAAACCATCAAAAACTTAGATCAAAACATTTAACATTATATCAAAACATTTAAAACATTTAACATCAAATCAAAATTAAATGGATTTACATTTTAAAAAAATTTAACATTAAATCAAAATTAAAGGGATTTGTGCAACATTACTTCACATGCCATGCCAATTATAGTGAACAACTATCCAATAGAAACATTTAACATTATATACCACATGTGCCAAATGTAGATTGAAACCATCCAAAACTTTTAAGTTTTAAATTTTTTTTGATTATATATCGTGCAACATTAAAACATTAAACATTTAAAACATTAAATATCACATGCGAAATGTAGATTGAAATCATCCAAAACTTGAGTTTTAAAAACTTTTTGATTATATATATATATCGTGCAACATCACTTGACATGCCATGCCAATTATAGTTCAACTATCCAATAGAAACATTTAACATTATACCACATGTGCCAAATGTAGATTGGAACCATCCAAAACTTTCAAAAACTTCTTGATTATATATCATGCAACATTAAAACATTAAATATCACATGTGAAATGTAGATTGAAACCATTCAAAACTTGAGTTTTAAAAACTTTTTGATTATATATATCGTGCAACATTACTTCACATGCCATGCCAACTATAGTTTAACTATATCCAATAGAAACATTTAACATTATATACCACATGTGCCAAATGTAGACTGAAACCATCCAAAACTTAAGTTTTAAAAACTTTTTGATTATATATCGTGCAACATTAAAACATTAAATATCACATGCGAAATGTAGATTGAAACCATTCAAAACTTGAGTTTTAAAAACTTTTTGATTATATCATGTACATAACATTACTTCACATGCCATGCCAATTATAGCTCAACTATCCAATAAAAACATTTAACATTATATCACATGCGAAATGTAGATTGAAACCATCCAAATATTTTAAGTTTTAATTTAACAAAAAATTATAGATCACAACATTAATTCACATGTCAAATGTACTCCAAGCATCCAAAACTTAAATTTTAAAAACAAAATAAATTATAACACGTCATTACATAACATGCCAAATGTAGTTCAGAAGCAAAAAAAAACTTAAATTTTAAAAACAAAACAAATTATAACATGTCACTACATAACAAGCCAAATGTAGTTCAGATGACAACATTAATTTATAGATTACAACATTACTTCACATTCACGTGCCAAAAGTACTAAAACCATCCAAAAATTAACTTTTTGAAACAAAACAAATTATATTAACAATGTAATAAAATATGTCCAAAAATTGTAGATCTCACAAGTATCAAACGATATCAAGTTATATATATATATATATATATATATATGACAGTGCATCTAGATCATATATAAAAAATAAAATTTAAGACTATCTAAATCTTGAAATCAAATCTACAAATCATGTCCATCGAATATTGACGGATCTAGCGTCTTTCTTATCAAGGTCTCAATCTGCGCACTATCATGTGAAGCATCATGGGAAACCTACATACACAATGCACATGTACTTGAACATTAAAATTTGATGTTTTAAAAATGAGTGAGAATATATATATCTAGAACTTCATGTAAAAAACAAAATATAACAAAAAAATCATGCAATACCTCATGAGGTTCCCTCTCCATTTGATGAACAAGTTCCACCCCCATAGGAACATCTGCAAAGGTAAACTATACAATATATATATATATATATATATATATTAAAAACTTTCAAATGAAAATGCACGTGTACATATATAAACTTATTTTCAATAATATTAAAAAAAAGTTAAAGACAACTTGTTCAAATGCTATGGATGTTCCTATCTCCGTTGCTAGAGTCTGTGGATTAAAGAAATCTTCTATAGGAACCTAAATTCAAAAAATTTAAAATAACTCAATATATATATATATATCTCAATTTTTAATGGAACTTTTTGAGGTGGAATATATATATAACTTTTAAACATAAATTTTAAAAGTGAAAAATTGTCCATAATTGTGGCTCATCTCCTAAGGAAGTAGAAGGTACATCTCCCAAGGAAGAAGAAGGTACCGCCATCCCAAAAACATCGGACAGAATCGGTATCTATTAAAACATTTTATCATTATATATACATACATGTACATGTGTGCACAATTATTTATTTTAAAATATCACTTAAAAAACACTAACATTTTCCAACATATCTTGATGGTCAGACCCATCTGCATTGTTTGAACCAGAGGTCCCGAACGTGATATTAACATTTTCATCATGCATCATGTGTGAGAACTGCAAATGGTGTTTTAACATATAATCATACATTTTTGTTAGATTAATGTACATACAAATAAATGTATACATGTACATACACATGTATTTATTACAAATTGTACACATGTATATGTATGTTAAAATAATTTCAAACCCTAAGGTCATTAACACATACCATTTCCATGCCCTTTTCCTCATGAAGTATTAGGTCTTGAAAACCAGTGCGACAATTTTTTGCATATATTTGGAGATCTTCAACATTCATGTTGTCAATCTCTTCATCTGTAAAATACACAAAATTGGCACGTGCATTTTCACGTGCTCTTTGTCGATTTAGAGAAACATCAACTCCACCCAATCCACTATAAGCATTGTCGATCATGATATCCCTTGCTTCTTGACTTATTTTGGAAGTCGCATCCATCTCTGACCGTGGATTTTTGACCCGAAAAGGTCGACTCACCAATGGCGGCTCAGGGTGAGGCAACTCCACATCTCGCTTAGCACCCTTACAGTCATATAATCAAACTTTCCTCGGACCAAAAAATTCTGACGGAAGGTCATTGTAGTTGGGTTTCATACCCAAAAAAAATTATGTGTAAAACATTTGTCCAAAATAAACAGGAACCTCATCGTTCCATGGGAGCCTTCCATAGGCCACAAGGTGCCTATCATACAAATAGTGAGCTATATTTGGGTGCTTGAAATATTGCACCTTTAGCATTTTTCTTTTTGGCCCTTCCTTGAAATTAAACATTGACTTCGCCACATCTTTTGTAACCCTTTGTTTTACATCCTCCCATTTATCTGGACCCATTACTATTTCCTTTCTCTTTCTCATCACTTCTACAAATGTATCAGTCGTTGGCGCAAGAGTTCTGTACACATTTACAATTTCACCCAATGAATGTGTAACTATTTTAAGGCTTTGTCAACCCTCAACAAGTAGAGTCAAAGCCACGAGATCTCTCTGCAATTTTGCATGAATTTTTTCACACCTTTGTAAGGTGCACTATGCTATGTTTGTTTCCCATGGTATATCAGAAATGTCGGTCGGATAAGTTGTGTTGGGTAGACAACCTTCTTCTTGAATGTAGCGGTCTACCTTGCATCTATTTTGACTACTAGTTGGAACATTTTCGGCCTCCCCATCAATATATATAAAATTTCGTATATTAGAAAAAACACATGTAAAACAAGTTGTACAAATTTAATGAAAAAAATATTGAAATTGATGGCAACCTTGACATGGCTGGTTAGCATCTTCTCCACCATGAAACTGTTGAGACCCAGAACGACCCTGCTGAGAACTAGACCCAAAATGACCCTACTGAGAACCAGCAGTTGTTGATTGGCCTTTGGGGGAATAAATATCACCCCCTTCACGCAACCTGCTACCACTTATTGATGGCCCTCTAAGTGGATTTGAACCACCACCAACCTCTCGAGACGAGAGAGAAGCTTCATAAAAAAATACGAATTTATAATCAATTGAAAAATACATTCATGTGTACATGTAAATACATATACATATTCATTGATTAAATTGCATGAACCATACCACATTGGGTGAACCATGGGCACACTCTATTGATGGAGTAAAGACCCTTCTCCTCTTAACTCCTAAAAATTAAAAAATGAAACTTATTAAAAACTAATTTAACTCAAAAAGTTAATAAAAAATCAATTCCATATGTACACACATGTATGGAGATTTAAGATATATTTAAATACCGTGAACATCCCCCGATCCCTGAACCCCCATATGGGATTCGGTTGATCTTCGTCATTCATCCTCCATGATATATATATCTATTGGTGGAAATTTACACAAAATAGATTTCAGAAAATCAATTTGTAATTTAGTGTACACAAATTATGTAGAACACAACTTTCAAAGCAATAATTGATGTGTGAAACTCGATTTAAGCAAAAAATAAATTATAAAAATGATAAGTTCACCAAATTGCGCTTTACATGGTGGGGGCACACTTGGTATAAAATTGAAAAAAACACATGTTCATTAAAAAAGAAGCGTGAAACTCCATTTAAACAAAAAATTCTTGAAGTCCCTACATTTTAATTTTATAAAAATGTGAAGCTCACTTGTCGCAAATGTGGAGTTCACCAAGTTGCACTTTACATGGTGTGGTGTGATCACACTTGGTATATAATTGAAAAAAACACATTTTCATTAAAAAAGATGCATTTATAAGTACAGAACACAAACATATCCAAGATGTGTTACAATTTCCATCAATAAATTTTGAAGGGAAGCATCTCAACACTAATTCATTTTTGAGAGATGAATCTTGAATTTTTGAAGAAGAGCATCTCAAAACCAATTCATCTTTGAGAGATGAATCTTGCATTGTCATTGCTCTATATAATTCTAATTCATATTTGATAGATGAATCATGAATTGGCATTGCCCCATGCAATAGATCAGCAGACATCTTATTCACATTTGTACAATTCCTTATACTAAAAAATTGAAATTGGCTAACAATATTGTTTGCTATTCCATGCAGTTCTTTTAGCCTCTCCTTTTTAACTTGGCACACGCCGTTCATCTGGTTGCACACAGGTTTAGAATTGGTGAAAACTACAATTCCATTTGATCCATACTTCATCGTTGTTCGCAAGCCTTCTATCAATCCAATATAATATGCCTTGTTGTTTGTTATTCGTCCAGGTATATTCAGTTTCCTTTGGACGACTTTGTTAGTCGCAATATTGGAAAGCACATATGTAATCATTGCTTTCCCTGGATTGGGATAGCAAGAAAATTCTATGCATAATTTCCATTTTTCAACCATATTTAATGGTTTTATTATCCCTGAAAAAAAAACAAATTCAATAAAAATATATACATTAAATCGACATTTATTGCAAATGCATGAGAAAAATGACACAAGATCATGAGGTAAATGACATGTGCATTGTTTATCTTAAAGTTTGACTTAAAAATTTTATGGTAGAGTTCACATCTAAAATTAATGGGAGGAAGCCTTTAGTTTGTGGGAGAAATGACACATGTACAAAGTTTACCTTAAAGTGGTTGTTTTTTATGGATATTAGAGGAAGCCTTTAGTTTGTGGGAGAAATGAAACATGTACACAATTTACCTTAAATTGGTTGTGTTTTATGGATATTAAAATGAAGAACTTCTATTTAGATCCATTCCAGAGATTGACTGTAGGGGCATTTACTAGATATGTCACCTTTCATAAAATATGAGATCCAAAGGCTACCTGGCCCTTTACAGACTCTGCCTATAGAACTTGTAGAAGTAAACACTAGACCTATCCCAATTTCACCGTGTGAAGGGTGTAGAGGACTTGTGGAATCACTCAAGGTTGTAAATTATTAAACCTTTGTTTAATGATCTTCAACCTTTGGTTGTAGATCCTTCAACCTTTCGTTGTACTTTGAAGGTCCTTGCCCTTCATCCTTCAACCGAAGGTTGTAGATCCTTCAAAGCCTCTTGTTAGAGAAGCATTTGAATATGTGAGAAACAAATTAGGAATAGTTCTTGTAAATTATCTTGTTAGAGAACCATTTGAACTTGTGAGAAACAAATTAGGCATAGTTCTTGTAAATTATTGTCACTTATTTGACTTTAAAAAAAAGGAGCCTATGAAATTGAGGGAAATATCTATGTGGTAGAGTACACAATATCTAAGGGGAGTACACAATATCTAAGGGGGTGAATACAATATATTTTACTTCAAAAGAAGAGCCTATGAAATTGAGTGCAATATCTATGTGGGAAGGAATAGAAAGAGTAACAAAAGGCATATGATTGTGTCAATAATTTGAAGTAGTCAAGAAAGATAACAAAGGACCATCGAAATTGAGTGCAATATCTATATGATAAAGTGTCAATAATTTGAAGTAGTCAAGAAAGATAACAAAGGACCATCACAATTGAGTGCAATATCTATATGATATCTATATGATCAAGTGTCAACAATTTGAAGTAAAGAAAGATGACAGAGGACCATCAAAATTGTGTGCAATATATATTATGATTGTGTCAATAATTTGATAATTTTAATTAATCAAGAAAGATAACAAAGGACCATCAAAATTGAGTGCAATATCTATGTGGGAGAGTACACAATATCTAAGGGAGAGAATACAATATATTTGACTTCAAAAGAAGAGCCTATGAAATTGAGTGCAATTTATCTATGTGGGAGAGTACACAATTTCTAGGGGGAGAATAGATATAAGGAAAGAATAGAAAGAGTAACAAAAAGCATATTATTGTGTCAATAATTTGAATTAGTCAAGAAAGATAACAAAATACCATCAAAATTGAGTGCAATATCTATATGATATCTATATTCAATCAAGTGTCAATAATTTGAAGTAGTCAAGAAAGATAACAAAGGACCATCAAAATTGAGTCCAATATCTATGTGGGAGAGTACACAATATCTAAGGGGGGGAATACAAGATATTTGACTTCAAAAGAAGAGCCTATGAAATTGAGTGCAATTTATCTATGTGGGAGAGTACACAATATCTAGGGGGAGAAAAAACAAGGAAGGAATAGAAAGAGTAACAAAAAGCATATGATTTTGTCAACAATTTGAAGTAGTCAAGAAAGATAACAAAGGACCATCAAAATTGAGTGCAATATCTATATGATATCTATATTCAATCAAGTGTCAATAATTTGAATTAGTCAAGAAATATAACAAAGGACCATCAAAATTGAGTGCAATATCTATGTGGGAGAGTACACAATATCTAAGGGGGAGAATACAATATATTTGACTTCAAAAGAAGAGCTTATGAAATTGAGTGCAATTTATCTATGTGGGAGAGTACACAAAATCTGGGGGGGAGAATAGATATAAGGAAGGAATAGAAAGAGTAACAAAAAGCATATGACTGTGTCAATAATTTGAAGTAGTCAAGAAATATAACAAAGGACCATCAAAATTGAGTGAAATATCTATATGATATCTATATTCAATCAAGTGTCAATAATTTGAAGTCAAGAAAGATAACAAAGGACCATCAAAATTGAGTGCAATATCTATGTGGGAGAGTACACAATAACTAAGGGGGAGAATACAATATAAGGAAGGAATAAAAATAGTAACAAGAAGCATAAAAAGAAAAGGTAATTCCACCAAGCCTAAAGGAGAATGTCCTAATACATTAAATTATGTTTGGTTTCTAGAAGCATTAATCATCAAAGCAAAGGTAATTCCACCAAGCCTAAAGGAGCATGTCCTAATACATTAAATTATGTCCTAAATTATTAAATTATGTTTGTTTTCTAGAAGCATTAATCATGAAGAGTCATGAGATCCACATTTTGACCATGTACTATTTTCAAGTTAAAGGAGCATGTCCTAATACATTATTATGTTTGGTTTCTAGAAGCATTAATCATGACTTTTCTTTGAAATCTACATTTCCATCATACTATTTGCAAGTTCACATTTCCATCATGCTATTTGCAAGTTCTATATGAAGATATGTAGTCTAATGACTGATTAGCAAGTTGTGATGTCCTAATACATTATTATGTTTGGTTTCCATCATACTATTTGCAAGTTCTATATGAAGATATGTAGTCAAATAATTATCTAAGAGACTCGATCCAAAAGCGGAAGTAAACCAAATAAATAACAATACTGTAAATTATATAAAACAGAACTATTCGGTTAACACAGGAAAAGAATGAGCAACAAAGGAAATAGAATCACAGAAAGTGATAATAATATCAAACCATCACACTTGCGATAATCGAAAATGTATGACACAGATGAAGCAGTGTATTCCATTGGAAGCCGGGCGCTTAGCTGCCAGCGTACACTGTTGGTTACTTCAGATCACGAGAAGGAATAGCAACTTCACTTATGTATTAATCATCAAGCTGAAAGAGTGTTACAATATATTTGTGTTCTTTGCTACAGTGAGAACCTGTAATTAAGAATTAAAATTTCAATAATAACAGCCAATCCCCCTTTTGTTTACAATCGTCGCCTTTTATAATAAGAAAGGGGTAAAAAAATAAATGGTAAAAGTGATCCCTCAGGATCTCTTGATCCTGAGGGATTGGCACAGTTTTCTAACTTTAGACATCCTTTCCCTTCTCGCGTTGATCCTTCTAATTTGCTTCGGCCTTATCCACAACTGCTGCGCTCATTCCTTAGCTTGTTGATTTTTTCACTGTTCCTTAGTTAGGGAACAACAATTGTCTTTTTTTGTATTTTCCTGCATAAAGAAGGCTAATAATTAGCCAAGTCGTAACTGCAGATAATTCCTTCATTCTTACCATAATTCTTTAATATATTAACACATTAAGCTATAGAAAGGATACGAATAAAGGAAAAGGATGATGAGATAAAGAGCGACCGCATACCTTTTCCACAACTCAACATACTCCCCTTCTTACCCTCTTTCATGTCCTCATTAAAAGCAAGTAATTTGTATGCAAATGTGTTAAGGAATAAGCTGGAGATGGAATGTCGTAAAGCATTCTAAAGCCATGGTTCTTGGCCAAGAGCTCAAAGATGGGCTCTGTCTATCCTTCAGACAATTCATATATAGCTTTATAACCTTCGGTAGGATACCAAACAATAGGGCTATGGAACCAACGGCCTAGCCAATAAGGACCTTCTCTTAAGATGAGGTTTCTGTAAGTGACAAAACTTTCTGCAGCCAGCTTAAACTTTTTATAATTAAATGGCTCTCTATCTTGTACATTACTAGTGGAAACTGTCCACCTGAGCTTGGCTGCAGCTAAGGAGCTTTCCTGAATAGAGAGGAAGTATTCCACTCTATTTTGTACAATCTCTTTCTAAATAGGCCCCAAAAAATTGATTACTCCTTCCCTTGTCATCAGAATTTTGTGATTGGCCAGCATCGAAAAAGGGTGTTTGGGTTCACCTCTGACCCATAGATCCAGTCCATACTCTTGTCTTTGGAATGTGTTATGAGCCACGTCTTTTCGCCTGTCACATGTAATGAAATTCTGGATGAATCTGTCCAGTTCTCCCCACGGTTCTCCAAGGGATGATGGTCAAACTCCTTTTCCTTTGATGATCGGCTTCTATCCTTCATCCTTAAAGGTTTCAATGGCATCATGCAGCTGCAATCGTTTGTTAGTCCAGATGGATCCTTCAGCTGGTAATCCGGAAACTTCTACAATCACAACATCTGATACTGTGATTTGTCTGCCCCTTACCATAGACTGGCCGTTTTGTAAATTTTGTAGGAATTCAATGGCATTTGTTTCATTGGGTTGCTGAAATCGTGTGAAGTATGCTATCCACCTAGCTCAGGCTGGAATTTCTCTAGCGGCATCAGAAATAGCTAGTATCAGTGGCTCCTTGTGCACTGTTCTTCCTCCCATATTGCCTGAATTCTACAAACTGTTAATTAGCAAAAGTAACACAACAATAGACAGAGCTAGTAATGGAACAACAAGTTGTTATAATAGTTATATCAGATGATACTTTACAGTATAAATACTGTTATCTAAGAATTTCTATTATGGAATTTCATATTGTCCTGCATAATCAAATAAAGGGCTAGCACTCATGCATAATTACTTCGGGAGTTGCTCCTCGCCCCCCTTTTGAAATGATAGGCCGCCTTTGACCGAATAAATGAAGGAAAATCATGTTGGTGGTGAAGTACATGGATGATGAAGGTGGTAAGGTACGCCTATTTATGAAAGAATTGCAAAAGATATCAGAGTGCTAAAATAAATGCATATATGAGAATTATTAATTAGTGAGGAGATGCCGTGAGGTGATTTCGAAAAAGGAAAAACAACATCTGATGCAAAAAAAATACTTTACAGTCATAATTCCACTTAAAGCTATTATGATTTATTTTTTAAAATATATCCATGCATAAAGGTTCAAAATAAACTAGGAACATAATCGCTCTATAGTAAAGATAAAAAAGAAAAGAAAAGGGACTTATAATATTATTGATGTTGGAAATATGACTTTAATACCATCAGCAGATCTTCTATTGCTTGCAGGCATCCATAGCCTCGACAGAGTTTCTTTCTAACCCTTTGGAACCATAGACCTTTATGTATAATAGGGGAAGCGTATTATGATATCAGAGTAGAGACCAGTGTGCTGGCTTGGTAACCATATGAACACATTGCCATTCACTAGGAAGGAGCAAAAGGTGGGCAGGGTGGCTCGTAATGAGACCTCCTGTTCCAAGGACTTGTATTTCTTGATTCATCCATTGGATCATATCCTTGGTGTGGTGGCCATAGTGGGAATGGCACTTCGCTGCTTCCTTATGATCATGGTAGGCTTGCTCGTGATGAGACCCCTTATCCTCCATCTGTAAAAATCATATAATTGCTAGTAAACATATATATATATATATATATATTATTATCATTATTGTTAATTTTTTTTAATAGCACTTCCTATTTATACATGTAGGGTGGCTCAACACTCCTTACGAGTAGGAATGGTGGAAGAAGTCTAAACATATCAATAGAAGAGAGTATGTCCTTAACCTTATTGGATGATAGTGAACAGAGAGAGTTATAGGGTTTAGGGGAGAACCAACATGTTACAAATAATCAATCAATTTTATTTATAATGGAAATGAGGAAAGTGAGGTGATATAGATGGTTTTGTCCTTTCTTTTTTGATCAATACCAAGCAATCTTGTTTAAAGATGATAATGTTCAATATTTTCTTGTTCTAGTAAACTTCGGATTTGTATCCTTTCATATATATTTGTATCCTTCTGCCTTATAGAAGATCATAAAAAGTGGGCAAAGGAAAGAAAGGTGTTCTCACACAAGTATTTACAAGGTGCTAAAACAGCAAAAGAAAACCTCACACAAAAAGTGTTGTTCCTTCTAGGGAATAGCAAGGAAAAACACACAAAAAGGGTGTTGTTCCTTACAAGGAACAACAGCTGTGCCTTAGAGGGAACAACAGTTGTTCCTTAGAGGAATAAACAGTTGTTCCCTATAGGGAACAACAAAGAAAATACATATGCAAATTGTTGTTCCTTAGAGGGAACATCAAGACAAATTACACATCGAAATTGTTGTTCCTTAGAGGGAACAGCAGAAAGAAGAAAAAGATTTCACATGGAATTATTGTTCTTAAGAGGGAATGACAGTTGTTCCTTAAAGGGGACAACAGCTATTCCTTTGAGGGAACAGCAAGAAAATTTTCACAAAATATTTTTGTTCCTTAGAGGGAACAATGGTTGTTCCTTAGAGGGAACGGTAGTTGTTCCGTAAAGGGGATAGCAAAAAGAAAGTTCATACGAACGTCATTGTTCCTTAGAGGGAACAACAATTGTTCCTTTACACGGAACATCAGTTGTTCTTTAGAGGAGACAATAGCTGTTCCTTAAAGGGAATAGCAAGAAGAAACCTCACATGAACTTTTGTTGTTCCTTAGAGGGAACGACAACTTTTCCTCAGAGGGAACAACAAAGGAAAAATAGAAAAAACAAGTTATATACAATTTATACAAGAAAATTCAATCAAACAGAAAAGAAAACTTATGTACAATTTTCAAAAAAACAAATAAATTATTCATTGGACTGATGCTGTGGGCGGGTTGCCCTCCTTAGCAATAATTTTCATAGTGGACTCTTCCTGTAGCTATTGGCAAAAGGAATCCCTGGTAAGCTGTTTGTGATAGAGGCATACTCGATGTCCATTCACTTTAAAACAGTAGCCAGACCCATCAATGGTGGCTAATGTGAGGGTGCCATTATCATTCACCTTTTGTATCTCATAGGGGCCTAACCATCTGGTCTGGAGTTTTCCTGGGAAATCCTGGAACCTATAATAATACAAAAGTGCCCAATCACCTTCATGGAATGTCTTCTTCTTGATGAGGGCATCATGCCATTTCACTCTTTATTTTTGGATTAGTGCAGTATGTTGAAGAGCTGATAGGCAGATTTCATCCAATTCATTGATTTGATGTAGCATGTTAATATGTGCTTCATTCAAATCCAAGGCTACTTCTTGAGCTATCCTCAATGTCTGAATTTCAAATTCTATTGGTAAGATAGGCTCTTTGCCAAACAGTAGCTGATATGGGGAATATCCCATGGTATTTCTCCATGTCGTGCAATATCCCCACAAGGCTTCTGGAAATCGGGTAGCCCAGTCACGTCTGTGTGATGCGACTATTTTTGTGAGTATTGCCTCCATTACTTTATTGGTGCTTTCCACCTAGCCATTTTCCTGCGGGTGGTATCGATTTGTGATTTTGTGCAAGATATGGTAATTTTTTAATGTCACAGCAATCTTATGGCCTATAAATTGTGCCCCTCCATCTGTGATTATTTCTCTAGGCAAGCCATATCGCACGAAAAGTTGGAAAATAAAGTGAATTACTGAGTCCTCCGTTGCCCTTGGTAATGCTTCTGCCTCCACACATTTAGTCACATACTCTGTTGTAACTAGTATATATGTTTTTTGATTAGATAACGGGTTTATTGTACCAATGAAATATAACGCCCATCGCTCAAAAGGCTCGATGACTAATTGTGGATGCAGGGGCATCTCATTAGACTGCCCAGGGCATCCCATTCTTTGGAAACTATCACATGCCTAAACAAAATTCTTGGCATATTTAAAAATGGTGGGCCAATAATAGCCCGTCTGTAAGAGTTTGCGACCATTCCCGCGGTCTGGAAAATGTCTGCCACAAGGCCCATCATGGCAGGCTTTCAGGATGTCGAAGATTTTATCTTCCTTGATACATCTTTGAATGTGCATATCGGCCCCTTGTATGAAATAAATAACCTCCAATATAGGAGAACTGCGTGCTACATTGTACTATTTGTTTTCTTTCATTAGGCGTCAGGTGTTTGGGTAACTTACCTACTGCTAAGTAGTTTGCGACATCCGCGTACCATGGTGTTTTCAAGGTTACCGTACTTAAGTGTTCATCAGAGAATCGGTCTTCTACTATTGCTGAGTCATCTGTCTTTGGCATACGTAAAAAGAAGTCTGCTACTAGATTTTCCTTCCTTGGTCGATCTTTGATTGTTATGTCGAATTCCTACAAAATAATCAACCATCTTTTCACTCTTCCATTTGTAACAGATTTATTATCTAAATATTTAATAGCAGAGTGATTGGTATACAAAACCACAGGGTATCCTCTTATATAATGTCTAAATTTTTTAATAGCATAGATTACAGCCAGAAATTCCTTTTCGGTCAAAGTGTAGTTCAATTTAGTAGGAGATAGATTTTTGCTGATGTAGTATATCGCATATGGCTTCTTATTTTCCTCCTGGCCGAGAACTGCTCCAATAGCTGTGTCTGATGTGTCGAATGAGATCTGCAATGGTAATTCCCAATTTTGGCCCCTTAGCACTGGGGTTGTTGATACAAGCCATTTTAAATCTTCAAAAGCACTGCCACATTTGTCAGTCCAAATAAAATCAGTATTTCTTGTTAATGCATATAAGGGTGCAGCAATTCAAGAAAAATTCTTTATAAATCTGCTATAATATCCAGAAAATCCCAAGAAACTACGTACCTCAGTTTGTGTGGAAGGGGTAGGTATTAGAATAATTATCTGAATTTTTGCTAGATCTACCTGGATTCCAGCTACTGAGACATAATGGCCTAGAATGAGGCCCTCAGTCATCATCATGTGGCATTTTTCATGGCTTAAACAGAGCCTGGTAGCAATGCATCGTTGCAAAACTTTCTTTGGAATTTGTAATGCTAGCTCAAAGTCATCTCCGTAAGGTGTAAAGTCATCCATGTACACCTCCAGCCCTTCTTTTATCAAATCTAAAAAAATGCTGAGTATAGCCCTTTGGAATGTAGAAGGTGCATTGCACAGTCCAAAAGGTAAGACCTTGTAAGCAAAGGTTCCCCATGGGCAGGTGAAAGTAGTTTTATCCTGGTCTTCAGGGGAAATTTGAATTTGGTTGTAGCCGCTGAAGCCGTCTAGGAAAGAAAAGAATTTTTTCCCTGCCAATGTGTCCAAGACCTGGTCAATGAATGGGAGGAGAAAGTGATATTTTTGGGTTGCTTTATTAAGCTCTCTATAGTCAACACATATACGCCACTTTTCATTCTTTTTAGGCATTATTACTAATGGCGAGACCCATTTGCTATCGGATATAGGATAGATGAAATTCACATCCAATAGTTTTTTTAGTTCATCTTTCACAATATCTTTAAGATGAGGGTTTAATCTCCGTTAAATTTATCTAATGGGCCTCACATCCTTCTCTATATAGATGTGGTGCATGCATAGCTGGGGATAAATCCCTTTCATGTCAGGGTAATCCTAGGTGAAGGCTTCTTTATATTTCTCAGAAGTTGGACAAGCCTCTGTGGCTGGTCCTCAGTCAGGTTTTTATTGATATTTAAGGTTTTCCCTGGCTCAATTTCTACAATTTTGCTATTATAAATAGAATTTTTTGGGATTGATTAGTCTCTAAAGTCTTGTGATGGATCCTCTTCGATTTCGTTATCCAGGGCTGCTTAGATCAAATGACATTTTGGATGAGATACAACATCTGGTTGATTAATATAAGTGTTAATGATGTCATCTTCTGTTTGAACATTGAATTCAAGAGCATCTTCTATGGTTAGTGGTGATCTAATATTTGCAATTAAATATGATACAGGTTGTTTCCTCGTTTTCATTATTGTTAGACTTGGCTGAGCTAGAGGATATAAGGCTAAATTCTTCACATCTTTTCCTCTTGCTATAGTCATGCAGCCTGTCCGACAGCTTATGTAAGCATCTACAGTTGCTAGCTAAGGTCTTCCTAGAATTAGGGGATGTCCATCTAGTCGGTTTCTAGGATTGATGATCAGACAATCTGCTGGGTATTCCCAAGAATCTAGAGACACCATTACATCCTATAATGTCCCCTATGGTTTGACAATTGATCAGTCAGCAAGTTCCAAGAGGGTTTTGGTTGGGTCCAAGGATGTAATTCCAAGCTTTTGACAAGTTTTTGTTGTGAAAATATTTATTGCTGCTCCTAGGTCAACTAATTCATTAAAGCAACACCCATTTATTTTCATTATGACTATAAGGCTTATTGGGTCCTCATATTTTATTGGTGTTTCTCTACCTGATAATAAATCAGACAGAGTACCGATGACATGGAAAGTTGGAGTTATTTTTGTTTTCCTTTTTAGCTTTTCCATACATAATTCTTTGATAGTTTTCGTATAAATTGGAATGTCCTAAATAGCCTGGAGGAGAGGTATTTTTACACACAAATTTTTCAGTTCTCCCAAAAGATCAAAATCTAGATATTCGATTGAGCAGGGTATAATTAATCTTTCTGGGAATGGTGGAGAAGAGGTAATAGTTTGAACGTGGGTTTTCTATTTAATTGGATTCTCCACTTGTGGTGGTTGTTATACAGGTAACGGATTTTAAATTTGTATATTTTTATCCCCCTCCGACTCTATTATCCTCCCAGATCTTAATTGCAGCTCATTACACTCCCTTAGCTCAGTTTCTGGCTCAGGTCCTTCAATAATTTTCATAGATTGTATCGGTCTATTGTTGGGGTTCGGGTTGGGCTGGGATGGGAGTTGTTGTAGTAGGCTGGTCTGAGGGTTCTGTTGCAATGTATAGGGTGTTGGCAATGTAGGTTGAGGTAGGGGGATTGTTCCTGCTGGCTGATTTGCAGGTCGTTGCCAGCTTGACTGCCAATTATAGTTTTGTGACGTAGAGAATGACCACTGGAATGGATATGTGGAGGATGGCCAAAATGGTGGAAAACAAGGAAAATTTGGCCAACTATTATTTTGGTTTGATTGGTTGGACCAAGGTGGCATAGAGAATGGTTGTTGTGACCAATTTGGAAAAGGTGTCTGGTTTTGCCACATAGATCCTGTATATTGTTGAGCATTATATTGCGAGGGCTAAAAAGAAGAAGATGGGTCGGTTGGTGTACCTGTTTGTCGTGGTTGCCATTAGCGACGCTGATTTATCATGTAGACAGGTTATGTTTCTTCTTTTGCCTCTTTATAGACTGCTTTTAACCCTGGCAATGACGAGCAGCTTTCTTTGGTGTGATATTTAGTACATATGGCACATGTTTGTACCATATCCAATGGACACTCTTTGTGACTATGCTTATTTCTGCATCTCAGGAAAAATATCACCAGGTTCTGTTCTGATTTTTCCTGCTTCTGCTTGGCCTACATGATGTCTAATTACGTCGTCAAAGTCCCCAAGATATCTATTTTGAAATCTTCTTGCAGATTGCCAATTTCTGTATGAGTAATGGTTCCACCAGAGATTTTGTTGTCCCTGGTGGTCATGTCACGTTCTGTTGATTTCAATCTCATACTTTCCCTTGAGCACCTGATACATAATTTAATAATATCAGCATAATCCTCTTGATATATATCACCTTTACCCATAATATTTAATGTCTCTATCCATTGTTCTTTCATCCCTTTAATCAGTGTAGTTTTCAGCACATTATCAAGCAAGGGCAGATTTACATAGGGGTATCTTTGGAGCTTATATTGGAAGCACTCTACATACTCTTCCAATGTTTCACCAGGTCTAGGTACCATTTGGAATAT
Organism: Pinus albicaulis; assembly: GCA_034641835.2. Lineage (NCBI taxonomy): Eukaryota > Viridiplantae > Streptophyta > Pinopsida > Pinales > Pinaceae > Pinus > Pinus albicaulis. The sequence goes on along the minus strand of CM076574.1, from coordinate 1,276,413,862 downwards.
TTCATCTTTCAATTCCCTAGATCTGCAATAATCCTGATATTTTTTAAGGAAAGCATTTTTCATTTGATCCCAATAATTTATTGTTCCTCCACCTAGCCCCATGAACCAACGCAAGGCTGCGCCTTTTAATGTAGATGGAAACAACTTTAGTTTTTAGGGGTCGGTGGTATAATCGTAACCCCGACATAACACATAAAATTCAAACAGAAATGCATCTGGATCCTCTGATGAGAGCCCATGAAAGGTGTGAATATTTTGTAAAGGGATAGCTTTCATAGGAGCATTGGTAGTTGTGTCAACGATGGGGTACTGCAATGTGGAATTTTGGGGTGCTTGTGGATTGTTAGCCATTTGATCAAATATATGACAGTATCCTTCCGAGATTTCTGGAGCTGGGGAGTTATCCCTTAGGTGTCCCAAAGGGGTGGAAATAATCTTAATAACACTCCCTCTATCTGGTATACTGGGTATTCTTTGCTCATTACTACTTGAGGGGATCTTGATTCTTCCCTTGTTTCTCCTCCTCCATCATGAATATCACAAGAGGTGGAAATAATCTTAACAACACTCCCTCTGTCTGGGATACTGGGTGTTCCTTGTTCGATTACTGCCTGAGGGAATCTTACTTCTTCCCCTATTTCTCCTCCTCCTTCACAAATATTACAAGAATTCCCTTCTTGTGAGGAAATTGGGCATGAATTTTCAATTTCTTGAAAACTCTACTTAGTTCCTACAGTTTTGTTATGGACCTTAGCATAGGCTGTAGATAGTGAGCCTGTGGCTTGAAGGGAGACAATAGGTTGTCTGGAAGCAACGTTACAAGGACCTACTGATGGCTGAGATTCAACTTTCTTTAAGATTTCATCTATGAAAGTTGATTGTTCAAGGGTCACTAGTCCCTTATATTTTTTAGGTTTGGGTAGTGGAATTGGATTGATTTCTAGTCTTTTCTTCTTATTCATTCATACAAACAATTCAAATGTTTACCTATACCCTAAATTTCTAACAACTCTGCTGGAAAGCGGGCGAGGGAGCAGGCATCTTGCATACTCCGTACGCAAGTTCTTACCTTCTGTTTTTAATACACAATTCTCTCTCAATAGGAAATTATCAAATATACATCACTCTTCATAAATGGCTTACACTCTCCCCAGCAACGATGCCAAAATTTTGGTTGATAAAAGGTTCTTTTTAAACTCCTAATTATCCTCACATTAATTATCAATCCGGGCAAGTCCTTCTATTTCAAGAGTGTACACAATATGTGGCGGCTATTTAAATCAGAGAGTAATGTTTCATAGATTGCAGTATAAATATTTTAATACAAGAGTAAACAGATGCAACAAGTAAATTCTAATTGCAATGAACGAAAACTCAATCCTCTAACAAAATAAAATCCTACAACATTTCAAGTAACACCAATATCAGTGAAGAGTACAGTAGTGATAACTCTTCTCTTTGAAACTGATTGAATCTAAATCAAATACATTCTTTAGTAAAACAACAATGGTATCAATCTAAGAGCCTAACAGCAGTAGTTAATACTCGCTACAGTTGATCTGATTGAGAAAAATAATTATCTAAGAGACTCAATCCGAAAGCGGAAGTAAACCAAATAAATAACAATACTGTAAATTATATAAAACAGAACTATTCAGTTAACACAGGAAAATAATGAGCAGCAAAGGAAATAAAATCACAGAAAGCGATAATACTATCAAACCATCACACTTATGATAATCGAAAATGTATGACACAGATGAAGCAGTGAATTCCACTGGAAGCCAGGCCCTTAGCCGCCAGTGTACACTACTGGTTACTTCAGATCATGAGAAGGAATAGCAACTTCACTTATGTATTAATCATCAAGCTGAAAGATCATTACAATATATTTGTGTTCTTCACCACAGCGAGAATTTGTAACTAAGAATTACAATTTCAATAATAACAGCCAGTCCCCCTTCTGTTTATAATCATCGCCTTTTATAATAAGAAAGGGCTAAAAAGATAAATGGTAAAAGTGATCCCTCAGGATATCTCGATCCTGAGGGATTCAAATAGTTTTCTACCTTCAGACATCCTTTCCCTTCTCACGTTGATCCTTCTGATTTACTTTGGCCTTATCCACAACAGCTGCGCTCCTTCCTTAGCTTGTTTATTTTTTCGCTCTTTTTTAGTTAGGGAACAACAGTTGTCTTTTTCTATATTTTCCTATATAAAGAAGGATAATAATTAGCCAAGTCGTAACTGCAGATAATTCCTTCATTATTACAATAATTCTTTAATATATTAACACATTACGCTATAGAAAGGATAAGAATAAAGGAAAAGGATGATGAGATAAATAGAAAATGCATACCTTTTCCATGACTCAACATGAAGTAGATCTTCAATTTGATGTCACAATTGGGGCTTTATTGCAATTACAAACGATGGAGATAGAACTATAGAAAAACCCAAAATATTTAATCTCTGAATCATGTTGTATTTGATCTGTGTGAACGAAAGTAAACAAGTGATGGAAAAGAATTTTAAATGTGGTTGAATAATTGAACCAGAACCCTCAATGGAAAGCACAAAATGAGTAAAGTGGAGTCATGAATCAAGGACGCAGTGAAACATTGGAGTTGTATTTATGGTCGAGTTGTGTGGCAGAAGCTGAAATGTGTAGAACAATGAAATGGTTTCACAAAACCAGTAAGCAGTATTCACACAAGTTTGAAATGGTAAGCAGTAATAAATGAGTGAATGCGATACTGGTTGTGGGTTGACACGTGGCATATGAAAACTACCTATTTCACATAGCTTTAGCACATTAAACATCGGTTGAGTTAAATTGTGATACCCATTGATTTGAAGGCATAGCATGATCAACGATGGATAAGTGAATTTGAAAGCTGTGGGGCCGAATATAACATTTTGTCGGCAATTTGTTTCGTAACCAAGGTATGAAATTTATTTAAGTGATTTCGTAAATACAAATGCTAAGATGGGTATGTTTATATGATTTGGAAACGTGAATCAATGGTGGAGAGTGAATGTTAAGTCAGCTTTGACTTCGTTAAAGGTAAAATATTGACGGAAAGGTAAGTCAAAAAATATTATGTTATTTGTAAGGTATGAATGATTTCTATTATATAATGATTATAATAGGAATTAAAGAGTGGAATGGAGAATTTTATAAAGTGAATCTTTGAATGGGAAAAGTTCCATGTAACTTTAATTTAAAGATTTAAATTAAAACAAAGTGGGTATTTTTATAAGAATGAAATAATGCTTCCACATAAAGAGAGAAGGTTGAGATGTTTTAAGGAACGTGGATTTCACCATGCTAAAGCAGATTTCAAAACTTGGTTTAAATAGAATTTCGTTAAATATAGTTAATGAAATTTCCTAGCCAAAATGAGAAATGCATTTTCCATGCAAATAGTGAGTATAAAGTAGCTAAGGCTGCGTCAATATCACCAAGAAAATATACCAAACATATGGCACTCATGACAAAAATGATTGATTATGAGCCTTATTCCTTTGAAGAAGTAGTTTCCCAGCATGTGTGGGTAGATTCCATAGTGGAGGATTATGACTCCATCATGAAGAATGATGCTTGGGATGTTGTGCCTAGAATTGAGGGAAAATCTATTATTGACTCTAGGTGGGTGTATAAGGTGAAACATGCAGCTTATGGAAATATTGAGAAGTACAAGGCCAAATTTGTGGCCAAAGGCTTTTCAGAGGTAGAGGGAGTTGATTGTGATGACACATTTTCCCCTATGGAAAGATACTCTTTTATCATAACCATACTATCATTTCCAACACAGTTTGGGTGGAATATCCACCAAATGGATGCTAACACTACCTTCCTCAATGGAGTGGTTGAGGAAGATATCTACATTGGTGATCCTGAGGGATTTGAGACATTTTACATGGAGACACATGTGTGTAAACTCAGAAGATCCCTTTATGATCTTAATCATGCACCTCATTCTTGGTACACTCACATAGATTCATGTTTTAGTATATTGGCCTTCACTAAGAGTGAAGGAGATGCCATACATAATAAATTTTGGTAGATTATAGTCTTCTCATCTTATTCCTATTTGTAGATGATTTGATACTGAAAGGAGATGAGAGGTTCATGCATTCTTGCGAGGACCTTCGAAAATATTTCTAGATGAAGTATATGGTCTTAATGCACTACTCACCTAGTTTGGGGGTGTGGCAAGGAGATGGAGAGATATTTTTTGTTCGGGGGAAGTGCGTCTCTTAAATCCTTTAGAGATTACATATGCAGGATTGTAAGCCCATAAATAGTAGTGCAGATACTAGCTAGACGAAAGAGAATGCTTCTATAGGAGAGGCAGTAGGTGGCACTATCGACAGACAGTTGGTGGGGTCCTTGATGTACTTAGTGAACATAAAGGCTAATAATTATTTTGTAGTTAATTAGCTTAGTCAGTTTATGATGGATCCTACCAAGATTCACTAGAAAACAACAAAACATGCTCTCAGATACCTCAAAGGAATAATAGATTTTGGTTTATGGTACAAGAGGACCAATGGAGTGAAGCTCCAAGGCTTCACAGATGGAAATTGGGCAGGGAGTTCATCAGATAGGAAGAGTGCATCGGGATCTATCTTTAGTGTTTGGTCAACAACAATTTCTTCATACAACAAGAAACATAGATATGAAGCACTCAAATCAAAAAAGGATGAGTATATGACTACTATTCAAGAAACATGTGAGGATATTTGGATGAGGAAGATCTCAGTTGGTCTCTTTAGTCATGGGATGGATCCTACATTAATCCACCGTGAAAATCATATTTGGATTAAACTCTCCGAGAATCTAGTGGTTCATAATAGGTCAAAGAATATAGACAACATGTATCATCACCTGAGAGAGTGTGTGCAGAGGAGGACCATCATGTTGTATTACATTCCCAAAAAGGAGCAGGATGAAGACATTTTGATAAAATATTTGTCATAAGGAAAGTTCAAGTTCCATAGGAGAAGGATTCAGGTGGTAAAGAACCATTTTCTTACTAAGAGGGAAGGTTAAATTGTAGCAAGAAAATGATTCATTTGACTTGTGTCATAGTAAAATAGATAAATTTGAAATTCCACATCAATGGGATGACTTCAATTGCAATTAGCAGGAGTGGCATGGCCTTGTCACTTAGTTAAATCAATAAATTCGAGTTGATTACTAAAATCTAGCAATATAGTGGAGCTATTGTTAGTTAATCTCAGTTATCTGAGCTCTAGTAATGAATAGAGAGGGTAGGAGTTCAACTGAGTAGTGGTAATTATTGTTGACTCACTCATATCTCAGTTAACGGATGAATTTACTAAAAATAGCCCTAGTGATGCATGGAATTTGATTTTCCTAGTTGAGGCGGAGGAAAAGGAGAATTGTGATTATTAGTTACATACTAATTGAGTGTACAGGTTTTGCATTGGATCAGGTGATCAATTCCTTTCGTATTTCCACTATGAAATAGGGAATTCTCTAATATTTTAAAAGCTAATTTCCTTAAGGATTGCGCAAGGAAATAGGAGGAAAGTTGAGGCCTATTTTGACTAAGTGTTGGTTAGAGTAGTTCAAAGAGAAGGAGATCAATATTGCAGTGCATGTGTAGCTTCTAGGATTGAAGCAGTCATTGTAATAGATCCATATTCTGGTATGATTTAATATAAAATAGAGGATGGTTTTTTCCAAATATGGTTCCCGAGGAAAATCACTTTTTTTAATGTGATTAAATGATTTCATGTTATTGCATGTGTTTCTATTTTATGTTTTTCTTTCCACAGATTGAATAGAAGAACTTGGAGTCTATTGCTTTTAGTATGAATTCACTAGCAACTACAAATTGTGAGCTATTTCTACATAGCATTCATTAAATATTTCATTTTAAATTTAGTGCAAAATGCCACCATATATTTAGGATTTATAGACACTTGATAATAATAAGCCTAGAATATATAAGTGCAGAATGAAATGTGCATTGTAAAACATATCAATATGACAATTGGTATTTCTAATAAATATAAACACATAGCTTATCGATGCACACAATTATTGTTAATGCATCACAATGATAAGAGATTTGTGTCTTGACACTATAATGCATTGGGATACACACCTCACCCCTCTAATAGCTCTTGTATGCATCATTTATTCCACCGACTCATGCAATAAAATGCATTATTTTCAAATATTTTGTTGAGTGCATTGAACTGTACTTCATGCATTGGTGCACATAGTCATCAAACGCACACCAATTTTACAACATAATTTTTTCCTCCTTTGGTATTACAATAAAGTAAATTAAATACACTAGAGTAAAATCAATAAACACGAATGCACTACCATAATAAGAAGTTGTTAAATGCATGTTAAATTTAACTATATGAATTATAAAAGATATTACGCGCACAATTAAATTATGAAAAAAAATCAATTAACTAATCTATGATGTTTTCTTCATGTTCAATGGAGTTACCGCTTACCAATTCATTTAATCTATGTCAATGCACCATTAATAAAAGGAAATAGTACATCATCTTTTCGGAATTGTGCCTCAGAGCGATGGCGAAAGATTGGAATAGGGTTTGCTACAGTGTGGTGCTGGTCGGAGCCAGCTTGGCCTCTCAAAGGGCCAGCCGCCTTCTTCTCAGGGTTCAGATCGAAAACAGGATTTAGCTGGCTTGCAAGCATCTGTGCTGGGATATTCAGAGAAAATATACCGCCACCGTCTGCATGAATACCTACCTTGCAGATGATCCAGACGGCTTTGGAGCCGCTACCCTCACTACGGATTGCAAAACAAAACAGATTTTCTCTCGAGACTTCTCAGATCTCATCTCAGTAGCAAGGCAACAACGGATCTGCCTCTCGATCCTGCCAAATCGGCAAGCTGCGGCTCTAACGCTGGTATCACTCTTTGATAGGGTTGCAGACTTGAATCCGCGGGTTATCAGGCCTTTGGATAGGGACCCCCTTGGCATAGATTTTGTCGTTGTCTAGATGTCTTCTCTCCTGGAAAAGGTTCCAGCCGGCCTTTACGACTATGCTTTTAAATATGCTCTCGTTGCTATCAGGGGAAAAATTAAAAATCCCTTAGATCTCTTCTCCGGCACTTGCGAGCAGCGGATCTGTGACCTGATTCCCCCAGATCAAACTGCAGAGGCTACAGGATTGCAAATTCATGCCGACTGTAATAGTGCTCCTCGTCCAGCTTCAGCCATCGCTCGAAGCCTGGCGCGTTGGAACTTGGATCTGTGCACGGTTTCCTGGACACAGAGTACCTCTTCGAACCAGCCAGAGATACCAGATCTGCAAGAAGAAGCACTCGCATTTCAGATCCAAGTCACTTTCTCGGGTAAGACGATAATGCATTAGGTGCGTGCAACAGATCTGGTGTAGGATCTTCTGCAAAATCTCGAACGTAGGCTGGGGATCCCCTCCATCTTCCTGAGATTGCTATATAAGGGTAAGAAACTTATGAATCCCCTTCCCCTCTTCCATTACAGCATTCAAAAGGATGCCTCTATTTCAGCTACCTTTCGTTTAAGAGGTGGATCCATAGGGTAAGCTTCCTATGGCCCTTCTCTCTCTTTCAAAGATGCAGTCCGCAGAGATCCTCAGGCCTCGGCGAAAGCTACTCAACCAAATATGGTTCCAAAGCCATTTTTGGTATATAAATCGGAAGATGTTCCCACTATCAGTTTCACTCTTCCTGAGATTGACGAACGCTGCCAGTTTTTTGCAGAATCTGCAATCATATGTCAATTTAATGGGCTATGGCCACGCACTGCAGATCTATACCAATGGATCCAGACCAATTGGACTAAAAGAAGCAAGATCTTCTTATGTTCAAAATGTTTCTTCATCGTGGTCTTTGAACTAAATGAAGACTACCAGAAGGCCTTAACAGGAGGCCCTTGGTTCTGGGGTTCGGCTGGACTTTTCCTTACCCCCTGGTTTCCAGATTTCGACCCTTCTACAGCTGTCATCACCAAGCTTCCCAATTGGGTCAGGCTCCCGAATCTTTTGGCACATCTGTGGCATATCTATGTCTTCATAGCCATTGGAGACACCTTAAGACGCTTTTTAGCTACAGACTCCTCAAGAAAGGAAAATGGACTCTACACCTACGGATCAACCTCAAGATTGGAGATTTCCACTGGACACAAACATTGGATTACCAAAACACAGCCTTTCGTTGCCGCCATTGTCATCAAACTGGGCACCTCCAGAGTTCATGTTCCCAGTTCCTCGACAAAAAGAAGAATCTGAATCGCAAACCCAAATCCAAGAGCTGGAACTCCTGTATTCCCCCTATGGAAGATACAGATTCCTCTAGTTCGGATGAGGAAGAAAATGAAGCAGAGGGGCAGAATGTTGAGATTCCGCTGGACGTTCCCTCGGACAGTCCGGTAATCCCCTCAGCCCCGCCGTTCTCCCAGAAACGTTCTCATGTATCTTCGTCTTCAGATTCTGATAAGGATATTCAACTATCAGAGAAGAATAGCCTACAACTTGTTATGGCTCATCCAAACCCCACTAGCTAGGTCAAAGTAAGCAGGAAAAAAGGTAAAAAAGTTGTATGGCAGTAACCGCCCACTCTGGGTTGGCTCCTTAGCTCAGAGCCAGCTTTTTGTACTCCCGTGCTTTCTTTTTCTCATTCCCTGATGGTCTATCAGGAGCGAGGTGGATAAAACTTACACCTGCAGCTCCCTTAATTTTCTGTTTCGCTTGCATGCAAGCTTGATTGTACTATAATTTTCTTATCTTAATAGAATTAGTCTTATTCAGAAAAAATAAAATAAAAGGAAATACTACATTGCATCAAATATGCCTTCATTATAACTATACATTGGTATGTGAAATAAACTAAAGCGTATTACAATGTAGGTGTGCTTATTGTGACTATTCATTGGTATCTATGTTAATGCACCAGTAATAAAAAGAAATACTACATTGCATCAAATATGCCTTCATTATAGCTATACATTGGTATGTGAAATAAACTAAAGCACATCAGAAAAGTATTACAATGTAGGTGTGTTTATCGTGACTATTCAATGGTGTAGTAGATGATGTTAAACAAAATTATTGGCAATGTGACAAACTTGTTAATGTGTTACAATTTCAAGATACACATCTTGCTTTTATGGTTGATGATACATAACAACATATGGTGTGTTTTTATTAGCTAGATCCACCATGTAGAATGGTATGTGTACAATGATATGTGTACAAGCACCAACATAAATGAATACAAACACATTTACAACAAAATAAAAAAGTTGAAAAAGGAGTAATTTATGTTAATGAAAATTGAAAAAAAATGAAAATGTAAATAAATGGTGACAAACAAATTGCCTACATTATTTCAATGTGGAGGTATGATTGCGACGGAAATCGCAAAATAAAATTGAGGGAGGGGAAATGGAGAAAGGGAGGCAACAATAGTTGTTATGGAAATCAATATTGATGAGAAAATGTTGGAATGAATAAGTAAGGAACTTAGGTTGATATTATAAGGAAAAAATATTAGTGCTTGAAAAACATGGAATCATATTGGATGGTAGAAATTAAAAAAATACTAAAAAAATAAAATAAAATATTAGACTAATTTATTAATACATCTTGAATGGATAATATTATTGAAAGTGTATATTAATGATAATTTTTTAAACGGAAGATTAAAAAAAATATATCCAAAAAATTAGTTACTTCAATTTTTCCATGTACATGGAAAATGTATCTAATTAATATAAACTTATGATCAATGCATGTGTATGGTTGCTATTAATGCACCACAAAAGGATTTGCACCTACCAAATTTCAAGAAAAAATGTTCAAAAAAAAATACTTAGAAAAAGAACAAAACTTAGAAGATTTACACTATAACATTACATTTTGGTATGTTAACAAGAAATAAAAATATTATATATCGTATATCTATTCATTATCATTATACTAATTACACAGATAAGCACGGTTATTTTGGAATAAGTCTTCTACAATTTTTTAATTTAATTATCAATTTTTATTAGGTACAATTTTTAATTTAATTATCGAATTCTACTAAGTAGATGATAGTAATTTAAACTCCATACAATATTCTAGAATATTCTCCACATTAATCACAAATAAAATGTTGAGTTTTATCTTAAAAGTAGTTATACTCTTTATATTCTTTTAATTAAATTCATTGATTTATATATATAGAGAGTTATGATTTTTCAGATTTGTAATTTTAATAGATCATGAAATTAATTTTTAGTTTAAAATGTTGTCAAGTATTTTTTTAAAAATATATAGTTTAACTCATATATTAATTTTTTTATAATTAATTAATAATAATAATTTAAAAAGTATATATACAATTTAATGAATTTTTATAATTTTGTTATTGGCTTTGAAAATATGACATATATTAAAATATAAGTGTTTTTATGTTTAGAAACCATTTAATTTATATAAATTAATACAATAAAATATAATATACAAAACATATTTATAAATACATTCTAAATTTATTTCTTATATTTAATTAAGCTCAAAAAACCAAAGCATTGATATATAAAGTCATTATCAACACTTTGCAACCAGTGCAACTGTAAAAATATATTCTTTGCCCGTTTTAGGTTATCTCACCTGCCTTTGATTGTGCAATAAATTGAAGACACAAAAATATATTCTTTGCTCTCATTGTGTGTTAAAATGTAATACACAAACATATATTGTTTTCTTGTTTTAGGTTATCTCACATGCCAATGTATATTGTATTTTCTATCTTTGTTACTCGAGTGAGATATATGCAAGAGATAGGTAATTGATGTATTTAACAAACATAAATGTATTAGTGTATTTATATTACTGCGATAAGATAAAATGATATGATAGGAGACCCTATTTAAAACGAAATCTTTTGGAAAAACATATCAAAAATTCCATGTCAATTATTTCACAAAACCTTCTCGATTTACTTTTCAATTAATTATTAATTAATTAATTAGTATACAAAAGAGATGAAACTATTAATGTAAAACTTCAAAAATTAATTAATAATTATTTTACTAAACGTATTTAATAACCTTTGGAAAAATTCTTCGAATATGCCATTACATTGGTAATAAAATTGAAGCAAAGATATTTTGTACCAAACATACAGATTTCTGGCAGTTAATTTTTAATAACTTTGAATTAATTCAAACCACTTTATTTGTGCAGTGTCTAAAAGCGTTGCGCGCTTCCACATGTAAAATTCGATGAAATTCGATGCTAAATGACTAAAAGAGTTCGAACTGTAGTCATTTTAATCGTATCACTTCAAGAACCTCGCGGCTTCAATGATTGTAAATATATATTTTTAAATAGTTGCCAACCAAGGATTCGTTGCCATAATATTTTATATTGTGCAGCTATCATTGGTGAATAATATATTGCTATATTGTTAAGGTCGGTTTAGTTTTAAATTTCAATAAATATTGAAATAAATATTATAAATTCATTCATCACTTATAAAATAGTTTTAAAACTTTAATACTAATAGTATTTTATATAATTTTAATAAAAATAAATGCTTGGGTTCTATCATTGCTGTCATATCAGCAATAATATATCGCTAAACAAACATCCATCGATTATATAAAAATAAATCGTCGGGATTGAATGAATTTTTTAAATTAAAAAAAGGTATTTTATAAAATTGTAAAATGTTTAAAATAAATTGTTGGGATTGAATGAATTTTTTAAATTAAAAAAAAAGCTATTTTATAAAATTGTAAAATAGTTAAATTATATAAATTTAATAAGTCAAAATTTAATTTTTTAATTTAATTTTAATAAAATTAAATAAATATATATATAAAATAAACTTATTTTTATATAAAATTTATATAAATTGTCAATTAGTTGTTTTATTAATTTATTTTATACATTTTTATGAAAAAAAATTTATCTTATTAACTTTTCATATTATAGTAATTTTTTTGTTAAGTTGAGTGAGATTTTTTTTTTTCATTCATTCATAATTTAAGTAGGTTACATTATTAGGAAATCATGTTGGTCATTGGAAGGCGTTATAAGCCAACCAAAATCCGAGGTTTTTGAGTCTATCAAATTTGGCCTTGTGGGCCTTAATGTCTAAAATCCACAAACTATTGCTCATACTAACTATAAGACTAGTTATCGACATGGACAGCATCAAAAAACTATTCAAAAAACTGACATAACAGAAATAAAAAATCAGTCCTCAAAGGACTTAATCGGTGCAAGATATTTTGCACCAGACCCTGGGATCTCAGAGTCCTAAGGGCACCGGAGGTGCTGTTCAATTCGTCCCAATCAAACATTCTGCTACTAGATCTGGAATTGGAGTAGCTGGAAGTCTTTCTAGATCTCCTGCAAAGTAGGATCGTGCATGATGGCTTTGGCCACGAGCTTCTTCATCATCCAATAAAGGTGGATGGTCTGTTTATATTGAGTAACCCTTCCTCAATTATTGCCTGGGTGTCGAAACAAAAACTCACATTAGTCTTCTTGTGCCTCCTTCTTGGCTTCGTGGGTAAGCTTTGTCTCCCACCGAGCTATTACCTGACGGACATGTTTCGGCGTTCCCTTAACATAAGCATACATGACATCCCTGTTATGTTGAACTTGAGATTTGCGGCATGCTTTCTTAGGCTGATGTGAGGAGTATTCCCCTCTCAAGGCCTTCCACATTCATTTCTCCTTTCACAACTTTCGCTTGGGCCATCTCTAACATAGTTACCTGGAAAACAATGAGGTCTCTGAGCCAAAACCACGTTCGAGAAACCACCCACACCACTGTGAATGGGCCGCCTCGCGCGTAATGTGCACTTGAGACAATAGTCAATGACATAAATAGAATAGATAGAACACTAGCCCCAACATGATAAATAGTGTCAAAGGGAACAACCAACCTCCATCGACATTTCTTTCCCTATGTTACCAAAATCTCCAGAACCATAACGCAAGGTAGTGTAGTTCGAAGGCAAGTCACGGTGCGTGCATAGGAAGAACCCCCAGCCGCCACCATAGGCCACCCTCCAATTCGATATAGGACAAATATATAAGAGACCGGAATATCAATGAGACATATCATATTCAATAGTCGTGATGTTTCTGCATAAAACCGTCCAAACTAATCATAAGTTCTTGCCAACTCGCCTAGACAAAAGCAGAAGATTCCCATTCTCTGGAGTAAGATGTTGTACATGATAGAGAATGACTGAAAATAAAAATTCAGAATAAAATGTATGCCTTCCGACATTCTCGCTACGGAAGTGAAACAATTAGATACAAGCATATCCTTCCATATACAGAGACTAAAGACATACAACAAATATCCATATTTTCCTAAATTCAGTGGGGATGAACAAGAGGAATCAACACATACCTGTTAACCTTCATGTGGGAGTTGACGCAGGTTCCACCCTTCTAGTCCTAGTGGTTTTCATAGCTTACACCCAGAGAGATGTCCACAAACTGCCTATTGCGCAGAATGAGAATGAAAAACCACAACCATATAATTAACTAAGAACTTGGCTTCTCTGATTTACTCTGTCGGCACGAGTTGTCATCCTTCCAGACCATGCACACACGACCAACTATATAATCACACCCGCTCCACTTGTCGCAGGTCTAATACGGCCTCATTCCTTCATAAATCATATTATTTTCCTTAGTCGTTGTCCCGGAAGGGACTAATAGCTGCATCACACCTCGATCAGGGTTCAATTACGAAACTGACTATGGGGCTCTTATCGTCTCGTTGATCAGTCTCCAGGATTCTGGTCAAAGGTTCAAGGCCTTATAGGGGAACATTATTCCATTCTATTTATAAGGTTGACTCTATATGAGCACACCACCAATTAGCAAGAAAGTCAGCGACACTATTGATATTTCTGAAGGACATGTGATGGGATGATTTACTTGAAATCATATAGTAGAGTGGTTACTTCCTGAAAAATACATGTTGTTCTCCAAAGTTGGCTTAGATTATCCCAACTTTCTCTGTGATTGAGCCTTTTGATCGTGCCTATAACCACAAACGAGTCACCTTCCACTGTTACCCTCTGGAATACCAATCTTCTAGCAGTGAGGAGACCTTTCTTAATCGCACTAAACTATTCCTCATTGTTTCTCGTATATTCGCAGTCCGCTGCATACACATATAGCGCGTGACCCATGTGATTTCAGAAAATATCTCCATAAGCATCCTCTCCAGGACTACCCTTCGAGGCCCCGTCAAAATTTAATTTAATAATGTTTGGAGGAGGCGCTAAAAATTTAGAAGAGGATGAATGCAGGTAGGGAGGTGTATAGCTTCCATGATGATGGAGCCAACATCCATGGAGCCCAATTTAAGGCTGAAAGGATACCTGCTTCATGCGGTGCCATCTTCCAATCATCAGGAAGTCATTTCTTAGATTGGATTGTTTCTTGAATGTTCTTTATGATCCCATCCCACACAAATAATTGAGAAAAACTTTGGATTTTAAAAATCCTGTGATTTTGTTCCTTCCAGAGAGTCAAGAGGAGGAACCCAGGACTAATCTTCCATGCTCTGTTTAGGAGAAGGCTCAAAAATATCCCATCTCTCCACATATCAAGAGTTAATTTGATACTAGTGTTGTCCTTGTCCATGCGACCAAATAAATTGGCAATTTTTTTCCACAAGTACTTGAAAAAGGCATCAATCTAACAAGTGTTCCCATATTCAGTGGCAGAATCACACATGCAACATTGTCAGGGTCCTTGAATACCTCTCTTTTGGAGTTTGTCCCACGTAAGAATCCTTCACCGACACACGAGCCACAAAAAATGAGTGACTATTGGCTAGTATTGGCCCATCCAAACCTTTCTCCATATGGGATTACCATAAGCCTGAGGTTATTCCATGGATAATTTATAAGCTTCTTTAATAGTGAACATACCCTTGGAAGTATAATCCCATCTCAAAATGTCTTCACCTGCTGCAGCTGCCAACTTTCTGGATTGGGATTCTCAATCTAAAACCACCCATATTTCCGAGATTGGTGGGTTAGGCCAATTGTGATTCTCTTTCCATTGTCTCCATCCCTTGTTCAGTGGTTGTTTCCGAAATTGCTTGACTGTGGTAAAGTTTAGATTGTTAGTGTATAAGAAGAGTTATGCCAGGTCACGACGACTACAAGTTTTGTCTCTCTGTTGCCAAAAATCCTTCCAGAATAACGCACGACTTACACCCCTTAATTCCAAAACGGTGTGAGTACGAATAAATTCTCTATTAGTCCAAGCCAGATTCCATATTGAATATCCTTTGAGGGTTAAGTGAGTTCTTAATATTCCTTCACGAGTATGGGGCATCTAATATTTTTGAGTCCAAATGGTTTTCCATATATAACGTCCCCCTTGCATACATCTCAACCAAATTTTGGCACACAGGACCTTGTTCAAAACAAATTTCTCCTGGAGTCTGAGTCCCCCTTCCAAATTGGGTTTATTCACTCTTTCCCAGGAGACTAAAGCCCATTTTTTAGTTTCCTGAGCTCCTCTTCACAAAGTCGTTTTGAAAATATCCACCATTTTCACACATGCATCTTTGGGAGTAGCTAATCCATACACTTGATAGATCGGAATGGACTAGAGAACCACTTTAAGAAGGACCACTCTACGAACAATATTAAGGGTTCTAAAAGACCAAGTTTGAAGATCGGATTGGATATGATCTAGGAGATCCTTCCAACGGAACATTCTGAGAGAATTCAAAAATAGGGGACTCCCAGATACTTAGCTCATAAGGATACAAGATGAAACCAAAGGGTTTTGGCTAGGAAGGATTGGGTTGCACCTGAGGTGTTAAAAAAGTAAATATTAAACTTTCCATAATTAATCATCATACAAGAGGCTTGCATGAAGATATAAAGGATCGAATTAATGGTTCTCACATTCCGGAGGGTAGCTTAACAGAAAAGCATGATGTTTTCCACAAATTATTTGTGGGTAAGTGGGAGGTCGTCTCCATAGAGATGGATGCCTTGAAGAAAGCCCGAAAGGACTGCAGATTTAATATACCAGTCAAGTCCTTCTGCAATAAGGATGAAAACGAAAGGGGATAAAGGATCTGATTGTCTCAAACCTCTGGAGGGGTTAAAAGTGTAGGACGGGGACCCATTGAGAAGAATAAAAAAGATGGGGGTAGAGATGAGGGAGGAAGACCATTCGATCCAACGAGAATCAAATCCAAAGGCTTTAAAAACACAAAGGAGATAGCACGACCTAATGCGGTCATAGGCTTTCGAGAAATCCAACTTAATGAGAATTACTTTAGCCTTGAGGTGCTTAAGGGAATGAATGAATTCTTGAGAGGTGATAAACCCATCGAGTATGTGATGACCTTGAACAAACCGAGTCTGTTCCGAAGAGATAGGAACTGGAAGAATGGGTTTGAGCCTTTTAACCTTAATCATGGAAATAATTTTCCAATTGACATTACATAAAGCAATCGGTCGGAAGCCTTGCAGTTCCTCCGACTGGGCTTAGGAATTAAATCAAGAAACGTCGAATTAAGGCCATGATCTACCTGATGAGTTCATTAAGATTCTTTCGCAACCTCAAGGATGTCTTGGCCTATAAAATGCAATGTCGCTTGAAAAAAATCAACAGTGAAATCATCTAGTCCTAGTGCTTTATTTTCGTCCATTCCTTTAACCACTTCCTCAACTTCCTCCAAGGAGATACCTCACATGAGAGTCATATTTTGGTATCTACTCACAAGATAAGGGATATGCCTAGTGATGCATTGAATTTGTTAGCGCTCAAATCTACCTCAGGCTGAAATGAGGTAAAACTCAAGGCCACATCAAACCACGCTCAGCCTCGTAGCTAGCCCTATGAGGACAGGAGAGGGCTCTCTCCGTCAATCTCGATAAAATGAACAATAGGGTGCGAGATGACTTACAATGGGAACTGATTTTAGGCTAGTAAAGAGATAGGTATGTTTGATTTTGATTTTTTGGGTTTTCGCTGGAGAAATGGGAAAACAAATTTTGGGTCCGGGGATAAGGTCAGACCTTTGCAGATTTCAAGTTGGGGCGAGGTAGGTGAATGTCTTGATGCTTTTGATTGGATATACGGACAGATCAGACCGACGAGGAGCTGAAGAGGGCAAAGAAGAACTTGGATCCTCTCCAAACAGTCGAAAACATATAGAACTAAATGAATTCAAAGGCAGAGCACGGTAAACAATGGATTCAACCTCATCTACTCATTCAATTTAGTTTCAGAAGCATATGAAAGGAATGGAATACATTAAACATGAAGAACTTACAGTAAACAGAAAGAAAACACCATCAAGAGAAAAACACCACAAGGATCCCAACAAGTGCCGCAAAACCTCTGATCTTTCCTTAGCCAAAATATGAAAAATATGTACAATGGTGCCAAAAGTTTTCCAAGAGTCCAACCTCTCCAACCTCTGAAAAGGATTGAGAAATTACATCATATAGAGCATCCTAACCCCCTCCCATGCCTCTAGGGGTCCAATTCCTTCTTCAGGGATCAGTTTCAACCAAATTCTAATCAAGGAACTAGAATCTAGGCAGCTAACAACGTGCCTCTAAAAGAGTGGAAACTGATTCATTTACATGATTTTCACTTTTTTGAGAGTGAATCTTCTAGAATAGATAAAAATAAGCCAAAGTTACATGCCAACCATCAATTTACATCATAAAAACCCAAAAATTTCATCCACAAGCAAAAATGGTCCCAACTGGCCCAAATTCTGAGCTGGAAGTTGAAAATTTGACCAAAAATCTCTATGGGTAGCGCCCCTGATCTCTATGGGTAGCGCGCATTTCAACCTGATTTTGAAGTACTTCCTGACATCCAAATTGAGCTCATGATAGCTCGTTGGAAAGCCCTGGATGTTGGCTATCCAACCCAAGTGGAATTTCCCAATTTGGAGCTCATTTTCCCCTCCAAAAATTCATTCTCCCAGAAGTACTTCCTGCTGGTGCAAAAAGTGGCAGCAAGGTGGTTTTCATGGTGTTTTTGAGCCTTTTGACCATCCAGAACCTGATGAAATGCTTCAGCCCTGCTTGAGCATACATAACTTACCATGACAAATCCAAAAATGCAAATATTTCCTTCAAAAAGTGTCCCAATCGTATGGGTAGCGCGCGGCGCGCTACCCATAGAACTGAAAACTCTGTTTTAGGACCAAAAAATTTCAAAATGACAAAAATTTCTCCGAATTTGCTCAAATTCGGAGTGGAGACCCTCCATCATGTATCATGACCAGCCAACGAATACTCGGCCAAAATCTGAAGTGGATCAAGCCTCTTTCGCCGTTTTAGTGCTCGGCTCAACCTCCTCTTCAGAATCTTCATTCTCGCTTTGCAAACGTGCATGCGGGCCCAATAGCAATGTTTCATGTGATGAAGCATGTCTTTGTCTCGATTGAGACCCCTTCCACCCTTGTGAGGCCTTCGTGGCACATTACCCTCTGTTGTGAAATCACTGTTCGACTCCTGCTCATAAACTGACTCTGTCTCTGACATGGCTTTGAAAAGAAGTTGTCTGCAATATGTGTGTTGATATTGGTGTAGTGAAGTCAAAACTTTTCCAATGCATTCTCAAAACCCAAATATATTGCATATGTACCAAAACATCATAAGCAAACAAGTGATAGTGGTAATAGCTCTGTTTTAGTGGCATAGAAACAGTCTTTTTTTTTGGATCACAAGTGAATTTGACAAATGAGTAGACAGTGAAAATGTAGTATACAGCCCTTTGTAATGCTGGCCAAGGATTTTTCAATGGATTGTGTTTGTCAATAGGAAACAGTGGCAATGAAACAATAGCAATGACAACATATGGTGAATGGAAAAAAACTAAGTGAAAACATGAGACTATATGGATAAGTCAACATGATGCTATGTGAAAACACCAAAGGATGTGATAGCAGTGATAGAATGGCTAAAAGGCATGATGATAATGTACATAATGTGCTAGGGCGCGACAAGCAATATAAGCATGAGCACATATACCAATCACGAAAATTCACAAACCCTTCACTAAACTGTCACTATATCTTTTAAAACCCTGAGAATTGAATTTGGCATGAACATATGGTTTATAGATTTCTCCTCAAGCAATGCTTGTTTCCCAACTTCAAAAATACCAAAACCTCTTTCAAAAATCACTGAGCAATGATTAAAAACCTGTTTGCAAGTGGATGGAGGCGATTTGAAATGAAACTGGGCGCAAAACAACAATTTCTAGGCTCTGTCGCTCTATGGGTAGCGCCCCTGCCCAATGGGTAGCGCGCAGCTCTATGGGTAGTGCCCATGCAATTTTACATTGGCTGTAGGTGCCCAATGGGTAGCGCGCTCTTGTGTGGGTAGCGCGCAGCTCCTATGGGTAGCGCGCACTTTTCTATGAGTAGCTACATAGTGCATTTTGCAGGAGGCTTTTGGAGGCCTTCCCGGTGTCCAAATTAGGCATGTAATAGCTCGTTGGAAAGCTCTTGAAGTCTACTTTCCAACCCAAGTATAATTTTGAAATTTTGAGTTCATTTACCCTATCAAAAATCAAATCTCCCAACACTACCCCCAGCAGGTGCATCAATCCTCTTGAGGCAACGGTATTTTTGACATTTCTCCAAAACCATGATACCTGTGTAAAAAGTGAAAGATTTTTTTCTTCCTTGGCATGTTGTGGACAAAAAACTTTCTCAGTTTTCCAAAAATTCATCTTTGATTGCTCTGAAACATCTTTTGAGTGAAACCGATCCCGATGTGTGAAACAAGGGATTTTGTCGAAATGAAGCGAAATGAAGCGAAATGAAGGGGATAAGGGGCTTCTAAATTCTTGGGGAAATTTTTGGAAGTACGGAGGGATGTTAGGAAGTAGGGGAAAGTGGAATCACAGAGATTGAGTGAGGGGAAGGGGTCCAAAAGGGAAAAACACAGGCCTAGCCTAGAAAATTGCCAAGTTGTGGCAAGAAACTAGGGTTTGTGAAAAAATGAGGAATTTGGGGAATATCAGTGATGGGAAGCGTTTAATAAGGTATATTAAGGATAGGGGAAGGTGTGTGAACATCAGGATACAAGTTTTTCTAATGATTTGACCATCCAAGAGAAATTACCTCCAAAACCCTAGGAGAGGGAAATGGACCTTGCCTAGGCACAACTGAAGCATGAACAAGCTGTAAAATGACCCAATGGAACTTGACATGATGATGAAAACCCTTTGAATGATAATAGACTCAGCTGAAAGGTGACATGGACCGACATTTGGACAACTTTGACAGGAGTAAAAGCAACCCCTAGACCTAATGGCTAGTGACCAAATTTTGCTTGAAGACTCATTGAAATGACAAAATTTGACCTTGACACTTTAAGATCACTTTTTAAGAGCATGTTTGATCACTGGAGGAAGGCTGCAAAGGCTGACACTAACATTGGCTCGAATGGGGATGGTAGCTCCTTGGAGGTGCCAAGAACGACAGATCTTTGGGAGAGCAGACCAGTGCCTTATCCATTGGGCAATGGAAACAAAAACTCAAACTGAAATGCATGACTGAAAACTGATGACTTGACGACACAAATTGACTCTCACTTAACTAAGAACTGACTCAATACTTAAACACAACCGACAAACTGGAAATATGCTCAAAGTAGAGCTTATTCAATACAACCTACTCTAATTGTGCTTTACACCACCCGATCAAGTGTAATGGAACAACCAATGCAACCATGTAAGCATGCTGGCTGCTGTTTGATTTCTTCCCACATGCTTACTGATGAACAACAAGAAATAACTACTGAAAGGCAACTCCCATGGAAACTTTGAATCAAGTGGACTGTTGATAAACTTGCAAAGCATAAATTGACTGGATGACTGCAAGAATACTACGAAAGGATCTTCATACACATAGCTCTGATCTAGGAAATATCCCTAGCTAGACATTAAGATTTTTCTCACCTCTATGCTGTCTTTCTTTGGTGATTGCAGCAAGCTGCCAAAAGGATCCTGAATTTCGTGAATAACCAAACACTGTTGCTGATTACAAACAGAACAAAAGTCTCCTTCATTAATATCTTCATATGACCGCAAATCTTGACATGGACTTTGCAACGAACAATCTGTTAAACAAGATAATGAAGGTGACCTTTGAATAAGATTATCATCAACATTCTTTTCCGGCACATGGTTAGCTAATGAAGGAAAACTTTTACAGCAAACATCATCGAACACACGAGCAATAGGATCATCAAAAACTTGAGAAGACTGCTGCACTGTATCCCTTGAAACTGTATGACATCCTACTGGCTGTTCCTCTTTTTCTTGGTGATATATGGCTACAGATTCTTCCTATAAACCCAAATGCTTCGAAACAAAAGGGCAGAATTTTTCCCGCATCATCAAATCATGTATTTCATCTTCCACAACTTCATCCGTAATCTCGACCTTCAATCGCATTGATGGTCATAAACTGCTACAAGTCGCTCATTTGAAGATTTACTATGCAATTTTTCTCTCAAAAACTGAAATGATTCAAAACAGAATGGTACGGAGTCACCTTGTATCATTTGATCAAATGTGCCAGCTTCCATGGCTTCATCTGCAACTTGAAAATCAATGGATTTCGAGGGCTGAAAATCTGAATATGAGAAATCTTGAACAAGGTTTTCATTGCGCTCAAGATGGTCTAGATCAAGGCTTGTTGGCAGTTGATTTCTGATTGCATGGAAGTTATCTCTCATGAACTGAAATGAGTCAAAACAAAAAGGCAAAGATCCTTCACTTACTTCAAAATTTGTTGCACTTTCCTCATCATTGTCATAGCTGATATGTATCGATTGATCACTGTACTCGAGCTGCTGAAAGTGAACTTCCTCCTCGCACAAACTAGTTGTTGATTTGTCTGCAAGATTAGCTTCTGTTTGGAGAACATAATCATCATCATACTGATCAAACTGAGGAAAATCATCAATATACAACACATCATTACCATATACATCTACATTTTAAAGAAACTATCTTTCACAATGATCTATAAAACAATAACTATGACAATCGGGATCGAAATTTTTTTCGGTCGACTCGCTTTTTCTTTAATGTCATTTTCTATTTTTTGCAGCCATTTTCCGCACCATCTCTTCTACTCGCATTTAATAAAAATATCAAGCTTTTCCTCCGAAAGGAAGATATTTTCCGAAAACATTCTTCTTTTCTTCTTCCTTCAACCTTGCCCTCCGGATCAACAAATGAGCCTCTACATTCACTGCCTTGTTCTGCATCTTGTGAAGTGTTGCAATATTCTTTTCTCTCAGCTGAAACTCCATTTCCGGATCAAAGGCACCCGGGTAGTGCAAGAGAGAAGATCTAGGAGAAGGTCTTATATCAACTGGCATTGAATAATAAACTTGGTTAAATCTGGCAGAAAATTGTTGTACCGTCTCCCCTGGCAGCCTTTTTAGCTAATTATACTCTTCTATAATCAACAAAAAGTTCTGTCCGATCATCCACCTGTCAAGGAAAATTGTGACGAACTGCTGGAAATCTGAGATGCTCGCATCAGGCAGGGCTTTAAACCAACTCTTCACTTGACCTTGCAAAGAAAGAGCAAAAAGCCTAATACTGACATCTTCATCATCAACTTCAAAAAGGTCTAGGAAGGTCTCAACATTCTGCACATGTTGCTCAGCGTTGACATTGTTACATTCACCGTCAAATCTTGGTAGATACAGGTCATAATTTTTAGGGAAAGCATGAAGAACAGAAGGTAAAACAAGAGGTTTGTACCGATCTGGAATTTTACAAGGTGTAGGAGTATGTACAAGAGCTGCGGGATCAGTTGGCTCATCACTCTGAAGAGAGTCATCATAAGATGTGGGAAAAGTAAGGAGGCCAGGATCAAAAGGAAACTCAGTACTCACACTTTTTGAATAGGTCAAGTGAAGATTTTGATCACCTTTCTCATACAACAAACTCTGAAAAAATTTCAAGACAGCTTCAAGACCAGCGAAGAAGTAATTTACAAGAAAGAAAACTAGATCTTGAATACCATTCCACTTTAGATATCTGAACTTTGTGTAAGATCCTTTCATTTTCGCAGAGAAAGAGTCAGTTCTCCAGTGGAGTCTCTACAGGAGTCACCAGGTGAATGATTTCAACCTTCTTATGTCTGATCGTTTTCCACCATCAACCATCAGATCTGATCCTGATACACGTACTGGGGCAAGACAATCTACAAGTCGAGTGTCATATTCACAAGCTAGACCGGATATGGACTGAAGCAACGTTTATCTACTATGCACTCGCAGAGAAATGTGCAGTTCGAAGGCTACCTGGCGTGACTTCAGGCTCTGTCTGTAGCTCATGAAACAAATGACATCAACAAGCAAACCAGTTCTTCCCCAGTATGGTCGCCACTATGTTAGCGCTCAAATCTACCTCAGGCTGAGAGGTAAAACTCAAGGCCACATCAAACCACGCTCAGCCTCGTAGCTAGCCCTACGAGGACAGGAGAGGGATCTCTCCGTCAATCTCGATAAAATGAACAATAGGGTGCGAGATGACTTACAATGGGAACTGATTTTAGGCTAGTAAAGAGATAGGTATGTTTGATTTTGATTTTTTGGGTTTTCGCTGGAAAAATGGGAAAACAAATTTTGGGTCCGGGGATAAGGTCAGACCTTTGCAGATTTCGAGTTGGGGCGAGGTAGGTGACTGTCTTGATGCTTTAGATTGGATATATGGACGGATTAGAACGATAAGGAGCTGAAGAGGGAAAAGAAGAACTTGGATCTTCTCCAAACAGTCGAAAACATATAGAACTAAATGAATTCAAAGGCAGAGCACTGTAAACAATGGATTCAACCTCATCTACTCATTCAATTTAGTTTAGAAGCATATGAAAGGAATGGCATACATTAAACATGAAGAAACTTACAGTAAACAGAGAGAAAACACCATCAAGAACAGAACACCACAAGAATCCCAACAAGTGCCGCAAAACCTCTGATCTTTCCTTAGCCAAAATATGAAAAAATATGTACAATGGTGCCAAAAGTTTCCCAAGAGTCCAACCTCTCCAACCCCTGAAAAGGATAGAGATATTACATCATATAGGCCTCATAACCTCTTCCCTCACCTCTAGGGGTCGAATTCCATCTTCAGGGATCAGTTTCAACCAAGTTCTAATCAAGGAACTAGAATCTAGGAAGCTAACAACTTACCTCTAAAAGAGTGGCAACTGATTCATTTACATGATTTTCACTTTTTTGAGAGTGAATCTTCTAGAATAGGTAAAAATAAGCCAAAGTTACATGCCAACCATCAATTTACATCATGAAAACCCAAAAATTTCATCCACAAACAAAACTGGGCCAAACTGGCCGAAATTTCTGAGCTGGAAGTTGAAAATTTGACCAAAAATCTCTATGGGTAGCGCCCCTGATTTGTATGGGTAGCGCGCCTTTCAACCTGATTTTGAAGTACTTCCCGACATCCAAATTGAGCTCATGATAGCTCGTTGGAAAGCCCTGGATGTTGGCTATCCAACCCAAGTGTAATGTCCCAATTTGGAGCTCATTTGCCCCTCCAAAAATTCATTCTCCCAGAAGTACTTCCTGCTGGTGCAAAAAGTGGCAGCAAGGTGGTTTTCATGGTGTTTTTGAGCCTTTTGACCATCCAGAACCTGATGAAATGCTTCAGCCCTGCTTGAGCATACATAACTTACCATGAAAAATCTAAAAATGCAAAGATTTCCTTCAGAAAGTGTCCCAATCGTATGGGTAGCGCGCGGCGCGCTACCCATAGAACTGAAAAATCTGTTTTAGGACCAAAAAAATTCAAAATGACAAAACTTTCTCCGAATTTGCTCAAATTCGGAGCGGAGACCCTCCATCATGTATCATGACCAGCCAACAAAGCCTCGGCTAAAATCCGAAGTGGATCAAGCCTCTTTCGCCGTTTTAGTGCTCGGCTCAACCTCCTCTTCAGAATCTTCATTCTCGCTTTGCAAACGTGCATGCGGGCCCAATAGCAATGTTTCATGTGACGAAGCATGTCTTTGTCTCGATTGAGACCCCTTCCACCCTTGTGAGGCCTCCGTGGCACATTACCCTCTGTTGTGAAATCATTGTCCGACTCCTGCTCATAAACTGACTCTGTCTCTGACATGGCTTTGAAAAGAAGTTGTCTGCAATATGTGTGTTGATATTGGTGTAGTGAAGTCAAAGGCTTCAATGCATTCTCAAAACCCAAATATATTGCATATGTACCAAAACATCATAAGCAAACAAGTGATAGTGGTAATAGCTCTGTTTTAGTGGCATAGAAACAGTGTTTGTTTTTGGATCACAAGTGAATTTGACAAATGAGTAGACAGTGCAAATGTAGTATACAGCCCTTTGTAATGCTGGCCAAAGATTTGTCAATGGACTGTGTTTGTCAATAGGAAACAGTGGCAATGAAACAATAGCAATGACAACATATGGTGAATGGAAAACAACTAAGTGAAAACATGAGACTATATGGATAAGTCAACATGATGCTATGTGAAAACACGAAAGGATGTGATAGCAGTGATAGAATGGCTAAAAGGCATGAGGATAATGTACATAATGTGCTAGGGCGCGACAAGCAATATAAGCATGAGCACATATACCAATCACGAAAATTCACAAACCCTTCACTAAACTGTCACTATATCTTTTAAAACCCTGAGAATTTAATTTGGCATGAACATATGGTTTATAGATTTCTCCTCAAGCAATGCTTGTTTCCCAACTTCAAAAATACAAAAACCTCTTTCAAAAATCACTGAGCAATGATTAAAAACCTGTTTGCAAGTGGATGGAGGCGATTTGAAATGAAACTGGGCGCAAAACAACAATTTCTGGGCTCTGTCGCTCTATGGGTAGCGCCCCTTCCCAATAGGTAGCGCGCAGCTCTATGGGTAGCGCCCATGCAATTTTACATTGGCTGTAGGTGCCCAATGGGTAGCGCGCTCTTGTGTGGGTAGCGCGCACTTATCTATGAGTAGCTACATAGTGAATTTTACAGGAAGCTTTTGGAGGCCTTCCCGGTGTCCAAATTAGGCGTGTGATAGCTCGTTGGAAAGATCTTGGAGTCTAATTTCCAACCCAAGTGGAATTTTGCAATTTGGATTTGATTTACCCTATCAAAAATCAAATCTCCCAAGACTGGTCAAAATGAGCAGAATGAGGTTGCCTCAAGGCAGAGCGCTGTTGCAGTCAACTTTTGAAGGTCTTCCTCAACTCCAAATTGAGCTCATGATAGCTCATTGGAAATTTATTTCTGTCTAGTTATCATTTGACTCATCAATAAAGTCATTTGGCCAACCATGCTAGGAGAAATCGTGATTTTCCCAAGGTCACTTCAGAGGTGCATTCAATTCTCTTGAGGCAACGGTATTTTTGACATTTCTCTAAAACCATGATACCTGTGTAAAAAGTGAGGGAGGTTTTTCTTCCTTGATAGTGAATTTTGCAGGAAGCTTTTGGAGGCCTTCTTGGTGTTCAAATTAGGCACGTGATAGCTCGTTGGAAATATCTTGGAGTCTACTTTCCAACCCAAGTAGAATTTTTCAATTTGGATTTTATTTACCCTGTCAAAAATCAAATCTCCCAAGACTGGTCAAAATGAACAGAATGAGGCTGCCTCAAGGCAGAGCGCTGTTGTAGTCAACGTTTGAAGGTCTTCCTCAACTCAAAATTGAGCTCATGATAGCTCATTGGAAATTTATTTTTGTCTAGTTATCATTTGACTCATCAAGCAAGTCATTTGGCCAACCATGCTAGGAGAAATCTTGATTTTCCCAAGGTCACTTCAGAGGTGCATTCAATTCTCCTGAGGCAACGGTATTTTTGACATTGCTCTAAAACCATGATACCTGTGTAAAAAGTGAGGGAGGTTTTTTGTCCTTGGAAAGTTGTGGACAAAAACCTCTCTCAGTTTTCCAAAATTCATCTTTTATTGCTCTGAAACATCATTTGAGTGAAACTTATGCCGATGTGTGAAACAAGGGATTTTGTCGAAATGAAGCGAAATGAAGGAGATAAGGGGCTTCTAAATTCTTGGGGAAATTTTTGGAAGTAGGGAGAGATGTTAGGAAGTAGGGGAAAGTGGAATCTCAGAGATTGAGTGAGGGGAAGGGGTCCAAAAGGGCAAAACACAGGCCTAGCCTAGAAAATTGCCAAGTTGTGGCAAGAAACTAGGGTTTGTGGAAAAATGAGGAATTTGGGGGATCTCAGTGATGGGAAGTGTTTAATGAGGTAAATTAAGGATAGGGGAAGGTGTGTGAGAATCAGGATACAAGTTTTTTCGATGATTTGACCATCCAAGAAAAATTACCTCCAAAACCCTAGGAGAGGGAAATGGACCTTACCTAGGCACAACCGAAGCATGAACAAGCTGTAAAATGACCCAATGGAACTTGACATGATGATGAAAACCCTCTGAATGATGGTACACTCAGCTGAATGGTGACATGGACTGACATTTGGACCACTTTGGAAGGAATGAAAGCAAACCTTAGACCTAATGCCTAGTGACCAAATTTTGCTTGAAGACTGATTGAAATGACAAAATTTGACCTTGACACCTTAAAATCACTTTGTAAGAGCATGTTTGATCACTGAAGGAAAGCTGCAAAGGCTGACTCTAACATTGGCTCCAATGGGGATGGTAGCTCCTTGGAGGTGCCAAGAATGGCAGATCTTTGGGAGAGCAGACCAGTGCCTTATCCATTGGGCAATGGAAACAAAAACTCAAACTGAAATGCATGACTGAAAACTAATGACTTGACGAAACAAATTGACTCTCACTCAACTAAGAACTGACTCAATACTTAAACACAACCGACAAACTGGAAACATGCTTAAAGTAGAGCTTATTCAATACAACCTACTCTAATTGTGTTTTACACTACCCGATCAAGTGTAATGGAACAGCCAATGCAACCATGTAAGCATGTTGGCTGTTGTTTGATTTCTTCCCACATGCTTGCTTGTGAACAACAAGAAAGAACTACTGAAAGGCAACTCCCATGGAAACTTTGAACCAAGTGGACTGCTGATAAACTTGCAAAGCACAAATTGACTGGATGACTGCAAGAATACTGCGAAAGGATCTTCATAAACATAGCTCTGGTCCAGATAATCTCCATACCTTGATCTTAAAATTTTCCTCACATCTGCGGTGCTTCTCTTTGGTGATTGCAGCAAGCTTTCAAAAGGATCTTGAAATTCATGAAAAACCAAACTCTGTTGCTGATTCCAAACTGAACAAAATTCTCCTTCATCAATCTCCTCATATGAATGGAAATCTTGACATGTGCTATGCAATGAAAAATCTGTTAAACAAGAGAATGAAGGTGACCTTTGAATAAGATTATCATCAACATTCTTTTCCGGCACATGGTTAGCTAATGAAGGAAAACTTTTACAGCAAACATCA
Source organism: Pinus albicaulis (assembly GCA_034641835.2). Taxonomy (NCBI): domain Eukaryota; kingdom Viridiplantae; phylum Streptophyta; class Pinopsida; order Pinales; family Pinaceae; genus Pinus; species Pinus albicaulis. The sequence goes on along the minus strand of CM076574.1, from coordinate 1,276,385,346 downwards.
TCCAACACACGAGCAATAGGATCATCAAAAACTTGAGAAGACTGCTGCACTGTATCCCTTGAAACTGTATGACATCCTACTAGCTGTTCCTCTTTTCCTTGAGATATATTACAAAGATTCTACCTTATAAACTGAAATGTTTCGAAACAAAAGGGTATAGAATTTTCCTGCATCATCAAATCATGTATTTCATCTTCCACAACTTCATCTGTAATCTGACCTTCAATTGCATTGGATGGCTGCAAATCTGATGCTACAAGCTGCTCATCTGAAGATTTACTATGCAATTTATCTCTCAAAAACTGAAATGATTCAAAACAGAATGGTACGGAGTCACCTTGTATCATTTGATCACCTGTACCAGCTTCCATGTCCTCATCTGCAACTTGAAAATCAATGGCTTTCGAGGGCTGAAAATCTGAATATGAGAAGTCTTGAACAAGGTTTTCATTGCGCTCAAGATGGTCCAGATCAAGGCTTGTTGGCAGTTGATTTCTGATTGCATGGTAGTTATCTCTGATGAACTGAAACGAATCAAAACAAAAAGGCAAAGATCCTTCACTTACTTCAAAATTTGCTGCACTTTCCTCATCATTGTCATAGCTGATATGCATCAGTTGATCACTGTAGTCAAGCTGCTGAAAGTGAACTTCCTCCTCGCACAAACTAGCTGCTGATTCATTTGCAAGGTTAGCTTCTGTTTGGAGAACATAATCATCATCATACTGATCAAACTGAGGCAATTCATCATGAAACATACACATCATATCAACAACTCTCTCTTCTTCACAATGATCTATAAAACAATCACTATGACAATTGGGATCAGAAACAAAATGTTTTGGATCAGCAACTTGTTCTTGAATGTCATTTTCATTTTTTTCAGTCATTTTCCGCACCATCTCTTCTACTGCATTTACGAAAAGACCGAAGCTTTTCTCCTAAAGTGTGAGTCGCTCGAAAACACTTTTTCTTTCTTCCTTCAACCTTGCCCTCAAGACTGCGCAATGAGCCTCTACATTCACTGCCTTGTTCTGCATCTCGTGAAGTGTTGCAATATTCTTTTCTCTCAGCTGAAACTCCATTTCCGGATCAAAGGCACCCAGGTAGTGCAAGAGAGCAGATCTAGGAGAAGGTCTTATATCAACTGGCATCAAATAATAAACTTACAACCGCAAAATTGTTGTACTGCCTCCTTCGGTGCGTTCTTTTTTTGTCGATTATATCAGCAATCAACAAAAGTTTCGTCCGATCATCCACCCGCTGGCGAAAATTGTGACGAATCATTGAAATCTGAGATGCTCGCATCAGGCAAGGCTTTGAACCAACTCTTCACTTGGCCTTGCAAAGAAAGAGCAAAAAGCCTAATACTAACATCTTCATCATCAACCTCGAAAAAATCCAGAAAAGTCTCGACATTCTGCACATGTTGCTCAGCGTTGACATTGCTGCTTTCACCATCAAATCTTGGTAGATATAGGTCATAATTTGCAGGAAAAACATGAAGAACAGAAGGTAAAACAAGAGGTTTGTACCGATCTGGAATTTTACAAGATGTAGGGGTATGTACAAGAGCTGCGGGATCAGCTTGATGTTCTGGCTCATCACTCTGAAGAGAGTCAACATAAGATGTGGGAAAAGTAAGGAGACCAGGATCAAAGGGAAACTCAACATTTACACTTTTTGAATGGGTCGAGTGAAGATTTTGATCACCTTTCTCATACAACAAACTCTGAAAAACTTTCAAGACAGCTTCAAGACCAGCAAAGAAGTAATTTACAAGAAAGCAAACTAGATCCTGAATACCATTCCACTTTAGATATCTGAACTTTGTGTAAGATCCTTTCATTTTCGCAGAGAAAGAGTCAGTTCTCCAGTGGAGTCTCTACAGGAGTCACCAGGTGAATGATTTCAGCCTTCTTATGTCTGATCGTTGTCCACCATCAACCATCAGATCTGATCCTGATACACGTACTGGGGCAAGACAATCTACAAGTCGAGTGTCATATTCACAAGCTAGATCGGAGATGGACTGAAGCAGCGTTTATCTACTATGCACTCGCAGAGAAATGTGCAGTTCGAAGGCTACCTGGCGTGACTTCAGGCTCCGTCTATAGCTCATGAAACAAATGACATCAACAAGCAAACCAGTTCTCCCCCAGTATGGTCGCCACTATGTTAGCGCTCAAATCTACCTCAGGCTGAAATGAGGTAAAACTCAGGGCCACATCAAACCACGCTCAGCCTCGTAGCTAGCCCTACGAGGACAGGAGAGGGCTCTCTCCGTCAATCTCGATAAAATGAACAATAGGGTGCGAGATGACTTATAATGGGAACTGATTTTAGGCTAGTAAAGAGATAGGTATGTTTGATTTTGATTTTTTGGGTTTTCGCTGGAAAAATGGGAAAACAAATTTTGGGTCCGGGGATAAGGTCAGACCTTTGCAGATTTCGAGTTGGGGCGAGGTAGGTGACTGTCTTGATGCTTTTAATTGGATATACGGACGGATCAGACCGACGAGGAGCTGAAGAGGGCAGAGAAGAACTTGGATCCTCCTCAAACAGTAGAAAAAATATAGAACTAAATGAATTCAAAGGCAGAGCACGGTAAACAATGGATTCAACCTCATCTACTCATTCAATTTAGTTTCAGAAGCATATGAAAGGAATGGCATACATTAAACATGAAGAACTTACAGTAAACAGAAAGAAAACACCATCAAGAGCAAAACACCACAAGGATCCCAACAAGTGCCACAAAACCTCTGATCTTTCCTTAGCCAAAATATGAAAAATATGTACAATGGTGCCAAAAGTTTCCCAAGAGTCCAACCTTCCAACCTCTGAAAAGGATAGAGAAATTACATCATATAGGCCTCATAACCTCTTCCCTCACCTCTAGGGGTTGAATTCCATCTTCAGGGATCAGTTTCAACCAAATTCTAATCAAGGAACTAGAATCTAGGAAGCTAACAACTTACCTCTAAAAGAGTGGAAACTGATTCATTTACATGATTTTCACTTTTTTGAGAGTGAATCTTCTAGAATAGGTAAAAATAAGCCAAAGTTACATTCCAACCATCAATTTACATCATGAAAACCCAAAAATTTCATCCACAAGCAAAACTGGTCCCAACTGGCCGAAATTCTGAGCTGGAAGTTGAAAATTCAGCCAAAAATCTATGTGGGTAGCGCGCCTGGGCTGTATGGGTAGCACGCCTTTCAGCCTGATTTTGAGGCACTTCCTGGCATCCAAATTGAGCTCATGATAGCTCATTGGAAAGCCCTAGATGTTGGCTATCCAACCCAAGTGGCATTTCCCAATTTGGAGCTCATTTGACCCTCCAAAACTTCATTCTCCCAAAAGTACTTCCTGCTGGTGCAAAAGGTGGCAGCAAGGTGGTTTTCATGGTGTTTTTGGGCCTTTTGACCATCCAGAATCTGATGAAATGCTTCAGCAATGCCTGAGCATGCATAACTTACTATGAAAAACCCAAAAATGCAAATATTTCCTTCAGCAAGTGTCCCGAAAAAAAGTGAGCACATCGACGCGCTACCCGTATAGCGGAAAAATCTGTTTTTGGACCAAAATATTTCAAAATGACAAAAATTTCTCCGAATTTGCTCAAATTTGGAGCGAAGACCCTCCATCATGTATCATGCCCAGCCAACGAAGCCTCGGCCAAAATCCAGAGTGGATCAGGCCTTTTCCTCCGTTTTAGTGCTTCGCTCAACCTCCTCTTCAGAATCTTCATTCTTGCTTTGCAGATGTGCATGCGGGCCCAATAATGACCTTTCATGTGACGAAGCATGTATTTGTCTTGATTGAGACCCCTTCCACCTCGTAGTGGGCCCGTGCACATTACCCTCTGCTGTGGAATCACTGTCATACTCCTGCTCATAAACTGAATCCGTCTCTGACATGGCTTTGAAAACAAGATGTCTGCAATATGTATGTTGATATAGGTGTAGTGAAGTCAAAAGTTTCAATGTATTCTCAAAACCCAAATATGTTGCATATGTACCAAAGCATCATGAGAAAATAAGTCACAGTGGTAATAGCTCTGTTTAGTGGCATAGAAACAGTCTTTGTTTTTGGATCACAAGTGAATTTGACAAATGAGTAGACAGTGCAAATGTAGTATACAACCCTTTGTAATGCTGGCCAAGGATTTGTCAATGGACTGTGTTTGTCAATAGGAAACAGTGGCAATGAAACAATAGCAATGACAAAATATGGTGAATGGCAAAAAACTAAGTGAAAACATGAGACTATATGGATAAGTCAACATGATGCTATGTGAAAACACGAAAGGATGTGATAGCAGTGATAGAATGGCTAAAGGTTTATATATCTACATAGTAAAGGGTACATGTTATACAACCATAATATATTTAATCACGAAAATTTACAAACCCTTCACTAAACTGTCACTATATCTTTTAAAACCCTGAGAATTGAATTTGGCATGAACATATGGTTTATAGATTTCTCCTCAAGCAATGCTTGTTTCCCAACTTCAAAAATACCAAAACCTCTTTCAAAAATCACTGAGCAATGATTAAAAACCTGTTTGCAAGTGGATGGAGGCGATTTGAAATGAAACTGGGCGCAAAACAACAATTTCTGGGCTCTGTCGCTCTATGGGTAGCGCCCCTGCCCAATGGGTAGGGCGCAGCTCTATGGGTAGCGCCCATGAAATTTTACATTGGCTGTAGGTGCCCAATGGGTAGCGCGCTCTTGTGTGGGTAGCGCGCAGCTCCTATGGGTAGCGCGCACTTTTCTATGAGTAGCTACATAGTGCATTTTGCAGGAAGCTTTTGGAGGCCTTCCCGGTGTCCAAATTAGGCGTGTGATAGCTCGTTGGAAAGCTCTTGGAGTATAATTTCCAACCCAAGTATAATTTTACAATTTCTATTTCATTTACCCTATCAAAAATCAAATCTCCCAAGACTGGTCAAAATGAACAGAATGAGGCTGCCTCAAGGCAGAGCACTGTTGCAGTCAACTTTTGAAGGTCTTACTCAACTCCAAATTGAGCTCATGATAGATCATTGGAAAGGTATTTCTGTCTAGTTATCATTTGATGCATCCAGCAAGTCATTTGGCCAACCATTCTAGGAGAAATCTTGATTTTCCCAAGGTCACTTCATAGGTGCATTCAATTCTCCTGAGGCAACGGTATTTTTGACATTTCTCTAAAACCATGATACCTGTGTAAAAAGTGAAAGAGGTTTTTCTTCCTTGGCATGTTGTGGACAAAAACCTCTCTGAGTTTTCCAAAATTCATCTTTTATTGCTCTGAAAAATCTTTTGAGTGAAACCGATCCCGATGTGTGAAACAAGGGATTTTGTCGAAATGAAGAGAAATGAAGGGGATAAGGGGCTTCTAAATTCTTTGGGAAATTTTTGGAAGTAGGGAGGGATGTTAGGAAGTAGGGAAAAGTGGAATCACAGAGATTGAGTGAGGGGAAGGGGTCCAAAAGGGAAAAACACAGGCCTAGCCCAGAAAATTGCCAAGTTGTGGCAAGAAACTAGGGTTTGTGCAAAAATGAGGAATTTGGGGAATATCAGTGATGGGAAGTGTTTAATAAGGTATATTAAGGATAGGGGAAGGTGTGTGAACATCAGGATACAAGTTTTTTTAATGATTTGACCATCCAAGAGAAATTACCTCCAAAACCCTAGGAGAGGGAAATGGACCTTGCCTAGGCACAACTGAAGCATGAACAAGCTGTAAAATGACCCAATGGAACTTGACATGATGATGAAAACCCTTTTAATGATAATAGACTCAGCTGAAAGGTGACATGGACCGACATTTAGACAAATTTGAAAAGAGTGAAAACACACCCTAGACCTAATGCCTAGTGACCAAATTTTGCTTGAAGACTTATTGAAATGACAAAATTTGACCTTGACACTTTAAAATCACTTTGTAAGAGCATGTTTGATCACTGGAGGAAGGCTGCAAAAGCTGACTCTAACAGGTGCAACTATTCGAGAATAATGTTCTATAAATATTCTATAGTAACCATAAAATCCAAGAAAGCTATGTGCCTCTGTCTATGTGGTAGGTGTGAGTATTAACAAGATTATTTGAATTTCAGCTGGGTCCACCTGAATTCCAGCTGCTGAAATATAGTGGCCTAATATAACTCCTTCATTCATCATCATATGACACTTTTCATTGCTTAAACAAAGCCTAGTGTCAATACATCTTCGCAACACTTTTTATAAGTTTTTCAATGCTGGCTCAAAGTCATCCCCATAAGGTGTGAAGTCATCCATATATACTTCGAGACCTTCATTTATTAAGTCTGCAAAGATGCTAAGAATGGCCCTTTGGAATGTAGCAGGGGCATTGCATAGGCCAAAAGGTAAGACTCAGTAGGAAAATGTCCCCCCAAGGACATGTAAAAGTAGTTTTGTCTTGGTCTTCAGGGGCAATCTGAATTTGATTGTACCCACTGAAGCCATCTAGGAAAGAAAAAAATTTATTTCCTACCAATGTGTCTAATACCTGGTCAATGAAAGGAAGGGGAAAGTGGTCCTTCTGTGTTGCCTTGTTAAGTTCACGATAATCTACACATATTCTCCACTTTCCATTCTTTTTTGGTACCACTACTACTGGAGAGACCCACTTACTATCATATATTGGGTAGATGAAATTAACATCCAATAGTTTTTGTAGTTCAACTTTCACAATATCTTTAAGGTGAGGGTTTAGTCTTGTTTGGGGTTGGCGAATGGGTCTCACATCTTTTTCAATATAGATGTGGCGTGTGCACAATTGAGGATCAATTCCTTTCATATCGGGGTAATCCCATGCAAAGGCTTCTTTGTATTTCCGCAATAGTTGGACCAACTTCTCTTCTTGTTTAGCAGTCATATTTTTGTTAATGTTTAGAGTTTTTCCTGGCTCAATTTCTACAATCTTGCTATTATACACAGAAGTAGTGGGTATTACTTAATCAAGAATGTCTTTCAAAGGATCTTCTTCTTCTTTATTATCAAATGCTGCCTTGATCATGTGACATTGCAAATGATATATGATTTGTGGTTTATTAACAAAACTATTAATGATATCATCCTCTGTTTGATCTTTAAAATCAAGAGCATTTTCTATAGTTAGAGGTGATCTCATATTTTCCATAAGATATGATACATGTGGTTTTATTGTTTTGATTATTGATAGACTTGGCTAGGCTGGGGGGTATAAAGCTAAATTATTGACACATTTGCCCCTTGTTATTGTCATGTTGCCTTGTCGGCATCCAATATAAGCATCGGCAGTTGCCAACCAAGGTCTACCTAAGATTAACGGGTGTCCATCTAGTCGGTTCTTTGGATTGATAACCAGGAAGTCAGCAAGGTATTTCCAGGAATCTACAGATACCATTACATCTTGTAGTGTACCCTATAGTTTGACTACTGATCGGTTAGCCAATTCCAATAAGGTTGTTGTTGGTTCTAGTGATGTAATGCCAAGTTTTTGACAGGTAGTAGTTGTTAGGATATTGATTGTTGCTCCCAAATCAACTAAGGCATTTGGAAATGATTGTCCATTGATTTGCACTGTCACTATAGGATTTCTTGGGTCTTCATATTTGATAGGAGTTTCCATCCTTAATAATAAGTCAGATAAAGTACCGACTATTTGGACAGTTGGATTGGTGGTTGGTATCCTCTTTGGCTTCTTTATACATAATTCCTTAATGGTTTTTTCATATATAGGAATATCTTGAATAGCTTGGAGGAGAGGGATTTTTATACATAATTTTTTTAATTCTCCTAGAAGATCAAAATTGGGCTGTTCTAATGGGCGTCGTATGATTAATCATTCTGGGAATGGTGGAGAGGAAGTTGTTACTTGTTGTTGATATTGTTGTTGAACTTCCTTTTCTTTCTGTAATGTTTGTTCTACAGGTAACGGATCTTCAACATGAAAATTGTTGTTTCTCTCTGTTTCTACTATGCGTCTAGACCTTAATTGAAGATCATTGCACTACCTCAGTTCAGTTTCTAATTCTGGGGGCTCCATTATTTGGACAGACTGAACTAGCTTATTGTTTGGGTTTGGGTTGGGCTGGGCTGGGAGTTGCGGTCTTAAGTTGGTTTGGGGATTTGTATAGGGAGCTGGCAGTGTAGGTTGAGAGAGAGGGATTGTTCCAGCTGGCTGATTTGTAGGTCTTTGCCAGTTTGACTGCGAGGCATGACTCTATGAGGTGGAGGGGGACCATTGTGTTGGATAGTTATTGTTTTTCCAAAACGGTGGACAGAAAGGAAAGCTAGGCCAATTATTTTGATTTGTTTGATTTGGCCAAGATGTTGTAGGGAATGTTTGTTGTGACCAATTGGGGAAAGGCGGTTGATTTTTCCACATTCCACTATATTGCTGAGCATTGTATTGAGGAGGCTGAAAAGAATAAAATGGATCAGTTGGCATACCTGATTGTCGTGGCTACCATTGTCGGCATTGATTAAGAAGACATACCACTTCTGATTCTTCTTCTACCTCCTTATAAACTGCTTTTAGGCCAAGAAGCAAGGGACATCCTTCTGTAGGGTGATATTTCATGCAAATGGCACAGGCTTTGATTACATCCAATGGAAATTCTTTGTGGCTGTGTTTCTTTCTGCATCTAGGACAAAATATTGCCAAATTCTGCTTTGCTTCTGCTTGCTTCTACTTGACTTGCATAATATCGAACTGCGTTGTTAGAGTCCCAAGTATTTCTGTCTTAAAATCTTCCAGCAGGTTTCCAATCTCTGCATGAGTCACACCTTCATTGGAGGTCTTGTTGTCTCTTGTAATCATATCACGTTATGTTGATTTTAGCCTTGTATTTCCCCTTGAACTCCTGATACATAAATCAATGATGTCAGCATAACTTTCTCGATATATATCACCTTTTCCCATAATATTCAATTTTTCAACCCATTGATCTTTCATTCCCCTAATTAATGTAGTTTTCAACACATTATCAGGTAAGGGTAAGGATGCATAGGGAGATCTCTAAAGATTGTATTGAAACCGTTCCACATATTCTTCCAAGGTTTCATTTGGTTTTGCTATTATTTGGAATATTTCATCCTTTAGTTCCCGAGACCTGCAATAGTCTTGATATTTCTTTAATAACGCAGCCTTCATATGATCCCAATTAGTTATGACACCCCCACCTAATCCCATAAACCATTGTAAGGCTTCCCATTTTAATGTATAAGGGAATAGTTTTAGTTTTTTGGGATCGTTGGTATAATCATATCCCCTACATAACACATCAAATTCAAACAAAAACGCATCTGGGTCTTCTGATGTTAAGCCATGAAATGTGGGAATATGTTGAAGGGGAATGGCCTTCATAGGCGCATTGACTGAAGTATCTACTATAGGGTATTGCAGCGTAGATGTTTGCTGGGGTGTATGATGATTCTGATTTTGGTTTTGGGCCATTTGGTCAAAAATTTGCCAATATCCTTCCGAGATCTCCAAGGAATTCCTAGGCTGACTAGCAGGGATAGGAATGGCTTTGAAACAACTATCCTTGCCTGGAATAATGAGTATTCCTTGTTGTCCTACTGTTTGAGGTGATTCAGGACCTTGATTTTGACTGAGTTTAACAACACTTCCTTTATCCGGACTATTTACTTTTTGGACCATTTTAATAGGAGATATTGAGTCTCCTGATTCTCCTGTTTCCTCTTCTCCTTCATGGAGATTACTAGAGTTCCCTTCTTGAGGGGAAATTATGCAAGGATTCTCAATTTCTTTCTCAATTCCCTCTGTTTGACTGTGTATCTCAGCAAAGGCTTCAAATGGTGACTTTGTAGCCTGAAGGGAACTAGTAGGCTATCTAGAAATGGCTTTTCTAAATCCTACTGATGGCTAAGATTCAGTTCTTTTAAGGATTTCATCAATAAAGGTTGTTTTCCCAAGGGTCACCGGTCCCTTAGGTTTTTAAATTTTAGGAGGAATTTTGTTTTGCTTAGTTGGTCTATTCATTCAAGAAAAAAAACCTTCATTCCTACCCAAAGAAAGAAGCTTACCTACTTCTGCTGTGAAGTGGGCTGCGAGAAAGTGTGTTTCTTGCCCAGTGCGTAGGTTCTTACCTTCCATCTTTAAAACCCAATTCTTGGCAAGCAGAAGAAAATCAACTGTGCATCACTCCTTTAAAATGGCATACGCTCTCCCCCGCAACGGCGCCAAAATGTCGAGCCATAAAAAGGTATCTTTCAAACACCTAATTAGCTTACATTAATCATCAATCCGGGAGCGACTTTTTATTTCAAGAGTGTACTCTGTCTGAGGCTGCAATTATCTAAGAGTAATGCTGTGAAGATGTAGTACAAAATTCTGAATACAATAATAAACAAATGCTTGTAAAGGAACCTAATTACAAATGGAAATGCTCTGAAACTTTTAATTAAATCAAACTATAAAACATCGATCAGGGATACAGTAGAAATAACTCTTTCCCTTAGAAATTGATGCAAGATAACCAATCTGGGGACTTGGAAGCAATAACCAGTGTCCTCTAAAGTTGGTGATCTTAAAACAATCAGAATGAAATCAAACTTGAACTACTTGCTGATAAAGATAACTGAAAGGAGCTGCAAAGGCTAAAAAGGAACAGCAATCTTGTAACTCCTACACATACACAACAACTGTAACCAAATTATCTACTAAATTAAAGCTATGAATCAGAAATAAGCAATAACTAGAAATGGAACAGCAATATAATTTGAACAGAAATTACAAACTTAAATAACTTCAATCTATCACTGGCCAATACTACAGATCAATCGATCACAAAGAATCGTAAACTAAGAGAATAAAAACTTAGAGTTGAATACAGAACAGTAAAGCTTCAAAATGATAGTAGAATAAATGAAAACCAGATGTCTTTCTTGCAAAGAGTAAAATAGCAATGCAATTCGTTAATGAATCAACAATCAATCAACTCTGCAATCGAAATAAACTGTAAACACAACTTCACACAACAGTAAACAAAGGTTAAGAATACAAACAACAAAGTAATTCCACCAGAGCCAGGCCCTTAGCGCCAGTGAAATACTGCTAGACTACTTCAGATCTTAAGAAATGAAACGAAACATGTGCTTGATATTAATTAAGCATAAAGTATTACAGAGGCCGTTCTCTCAAAGCCGAGAGTCAATAAACATAGTATTGCAGAGGAAATGTCTGAATATAAGAACTTTTTCTGACCAACTGACTCCTTGATCACTAAAGTACATTGCTTTATATATCAAATCCTGATGGACAAGATGAGGAATAAGATGATTTTGAACAGCGATCCCTCAGGATCGAAGGATCCTGAGGGATTCGCTCCCCTTTGTTTAGTTATCAACTTGTCTGTTTTGACCAAGGCCGAGCTGTCCCCTGCCTTTTCTTGGCAATTCATTCAGATCTCCTTGCCTTTGGCTGGATGTGGTTCAACGCTGATGGAGCAACAGTTACATTGATCTCAGCCTTGCCTTTGGTACAACTGTTCGCTTCGTCTAATCCCTGTTTTATCAACAAAAAGCATCCTTTAGTCATCTTTTTACAATGAACATAAATATTTCTAATCCCATCATAATTCTTATAATAAATTACCTTCTTGAGGAAAAAAGGAGTATGTCCATAGTAAAAGAATGAGAAAATATATAGTAATTTCATACCTTTTTCACTGCCCAACAGGTGGCTTCACCAGGGAAGAGATCTCCACATCCGCCAGCAATGCTGCCTTCCGTAAAACATCAAGCCATTCACAGATGAGGTACTGTGTGATGTTTCTCCTCTTGATCTTTGTGATGTATTTTTAGGCCAATCATACTTTTGGAAGCGACATGCTATATATGAGTCTCGGCCTTGTGTTGTTATTGTTAATTTGGGAAATAAAATGTACAGGATACTATAGGTAGTACCGCCTCTTGCCATCTCTTTGACTACTGCCAAACAACGCAGTAAGATTATTTCCCAAACTAGGAAATTTATTTTCATTAATATTCACCCACATGGAAAGAAGAAGGTTATGGCCACAACCTAAAAATAGGACTCCCCTGCACGGCATTAGAATATGGAAAAAGTTGTGGAGGAATACGAGGAAATTTTCTCCTCACCCACAAAGGTTCCTCTACATTGTCAAGTTAAGCACTCCATTGATCTGACGCCAGGCGCGTCGTCACTTGATGTTGCCATACCGCATGCAACCACACGGAAAAAATTCACACATGTACTCTCTAAGGCTGATGAAGCAACCAAATTTATTGAACGCATCCAATACGTCCTCCAGCAGGTCCATGACATATTTGACAAATCTAATACTAAGTTCAACATAATTTGCCTCATCTCATGGAGGAACTCAATGCAATGGGGGGAGGAATGATCTAGGTGGATATTAGTGGCCACCCACCTATCCCATTTGGATCCCCACCATCGTTTCTTTTATTTTTTCAGTTTCAGCACAACTTACTATTTTAGTAGTTTTTTGAGTCCTGAACTTCCGGAGTCGTTTTGAGGCCCTAAACAACATTTTTTGGGAAACACAGGAGAAAAAATTGTGTTCCTTTGATGTTTTTCACATCAAAAGTTGTATTCCTTGGATATTTATTTCTAACGAGGTATTGAATGCATAAAAAAAAGATCATATGCCAAAGTTACGTCCCTGGGAAGTTGAAGTACCAATTTACCCAAATAGGGCCCATAG